>OFHU01004237.1:0-353079 GCA_900245905.1 Lacerta viridis | reverse complement strand
CATGGAAGATAAGTGGCTCTATGGCTACTGATCAAGATGGTCATGTCGTATCCCAATTGTTGGAGGCAGTAGTCCTCTGAATGCAGGGGCGTAGCAAGGATTGCTGGTGCCCAGGGCATGGCAGTTGTTTCACCCCCCCCCTAGTGGACTGGGCAGCAGTCAGTCACTTTGCTGGTTAGCATCTTATCAAGGGAGTCACCAGGGAGCAGAGATAAGGCAGAGAAATGTGCAGCCATGAGCGCCGCTATGACGCCTTGTCCTCCTGTCCTAGCAGTGAGGCACTCTGGGCAACGCACATGGTTCTGGCAGTGCTGTCCGACCTTCCTCTTCTTCCCACTCCCCCCCCAACTGGCCCAGGGGTGGGGCACATGCAGGCATCCCTTCACTGGTCACAAGGAAAAGGAGGTGACACCACCGGCCCAGCCCTGAAGGCCCAGCCCAGGCATGGCTTGCCTCCCAGCACCTGTGGCCTCAATAAGGGAACCTGTCGTGGGGGTGCCTTTGATGCACTCCCTCAGAAATTTGCACCCAGGACCACAACCGCCTGGTCCTCAATGCTATGCTACTGTCTGAATGTCTGTTGCTGGGAATCACAAGTGGGCAGAGTGGTGTTGCTGTCAAGTCCTGCTTTTAGGCTTTGCACAGGCTGGTCATTGTGACAACAGGGTTTTGCAAAAGAAAGCCTGGTTCAGCAGGCTGATGTAAGCCCTGGCCAGCTGAAGCTCATGGGGAATCTAACATCAGCCAAAATCTTCATTGCCTTAAAGTGGTACTCACCCAGTGTCCCTGCTGAAGAAGAGTGGATTCATAATGTACTTGCTGAAGAAACATGGTTTCAGAATTTTGTCTAAAATTACCAACGTGCTCATTTGGCTGAGTAAGGGAAGCCAAAAGAAAGAAAGAATTGAGAGAATATAGAGCCCTTTTGTAATCTGTACAGGGGTGAATAACCTGTGTCCTGGGGGCCAAATGCAGATGTCCTGGGGGCCAAATGTAAGCTTACAGAGGCATTCCCCACACTCACACTCTCTGTTCAGCTCAGACCGAAATATATAGAGCTGAAGCTCTGGGACGCCTGGAGTTTGGAGGACGTGTGGAAAAGCTGCTGCTGCTGCTGCAATACCATGTGCTTCACCTGCTAGGAAGGGAGGCTGAGCAGCCTAAACAAACCCCCACTGCACCTCCGCTCTCCTTGGGGCTTCATCCGCCCTCATTGAAGTTTACTTCGGGTTCCGGGGAGGGTCTCCTCCCAAGCGACAAGTACTCTCCTGCTTTCTCCCACCATTTCCTGCCATTCTATTTATTTATTTACTTATTTTCTGGCGCTGCGAGCATAGGCTCTCACACTTGTCTATCATGCATGGGGGGGGGAGACACTTGCATAAAATGTCACAATTATTCTCCCCCTGCCCCCTTCTCCTTTTGCTATTGTGTCCCTGTCTACTATTAGCCTACTACCACTGCTGCCGTGACTTCTTCTACTACTAAATTATTAGTATATGATATTTTTGTCTTGTTCTCCTCTCTCCCTTTCTGCAGATAAAAAAAAATCCATTAATTTATAAATTTTAAATCACCAATCCAAATTGTATCACAGATCAGGACACAAGAAAAGACAAGAAAGAAAAAATGAAAAGGGGGTCAACAAATGCTCTTCCAATTTGGATTTTGTTTTATTTTTTACTTACCTGTAGGATTGCAGTAAGATAATCCTGTGGAAAACCTCATCCCCAAACAAGGACCTGTTGATTTGGGTAATCATGCACAGTATTTCGAATTTGGAAGGAGAGACGAGTAATCATAATGTAGGCCTTGAAACTTGACAGTGGTTAACCCTGGCACCTCAAATTTCAGTGTCACCCTGTGCACCAAAATCTGCCCCCCCCAATCTCTCACCTTTTGTTGGATTTCATAGTTGCAGTATCTGCTTCAGCGCCCCAGAAACTCCACACCTGATGCAACTGCCCCCCTCGCGTTCCCCTAGATTCACTTTGCACTGAATGTATCACAACCCAGTTTCCTTCTAAAAAGCACATAGAAACTTATATTCTGTTACGGAAATTACCGGGTCGAGACTGCTCGGCTCCCGGTCCTACGGAAGAAGCCCGTGGTTCACTGCGGAGGTAATGGAGACCAGCCGGAGATTGGAGCAAAAGCAAAGACGTTTATTGCGCAACAAGGTTCAGGAGGATCCGAACCCCGAACAAAGGGTGTCCTGGACTTTTAAAAGTTCCCGCGATAGCCCAGAATACATTGCAAAATACATCACAGAAACGTCAGAGATGGGGAGGGGAGAGAGGAGGTTCTGGCAATATTTACATACGGGAAAAACAAGTTTTACATGTCAAGAGGGATGGCAGGAACTGGTGATGGGATTTAGGGTGGGCGCAATATACATTGAAGGTTTCCACTGGGGAAGAACAATGGAAAGCTCCTAGGAGGATGTCTGCTGTCATGGCAACTGATGGATGGGTGCTCAAGTAGATTACCGGGAGGGGAGCATTTCCTCCTGCAGCTGGATGAGGACGTGATCCGTCGCCTAAGGGATTATGGAGGTCACTGAGATGAGAGTCCAAAAATTACACAGTATCGAAATAACATATTTCTGATGATCGGAGGATGGCGGGGACCGAGGGGTTAGGAAGGTTATTTTATAAGGAGCAGATAGACACTCGAACCATGCAGATAGGACCTTGCATTGCTGAGATATTGATTTTTATGTTATTTAACCTTAGAGCTGTCAAACTGCCCGCCCACAGTCTAAGCGAGTCCACTTGTTACAATGTTGCAAGTTATAATTAATAACTTCCCTTGCTAGATACATTTTAGTTTCGATTCCATTGTTCTCGCAGCAGGGAACCTGTCAATACCCACTTAGTGAGCAGTCAAGCGTGAAGGTGTTGAGAAGCAGAGCTGAACGTTCCATTTTGGAGGCCTTGGCTGAATGCATGCTCCTGATTGGTCAGCTTGCCGTTCATTGAGAAAATGGAGTGTAAGCGGAGCGCTGTTTGGCAGAGGCGCTTTTCCAGGGACTTTTCGGGGCGCAGATCGGGACAATTGGGGATGCCCTTTATCGCGAGGGCTTGTGTGGTGCTTGTGCGACTTGTGTAAAGGGGTACCCGCTCATCGTCGGGGGGGGGCAAAAGGAAGAAAAGAGGCTCCCAGGTCCCGCACTCGGCAGCGCGGGAGTCCGGCGAGGAGGCTGCGCGGTGGGGGAAGGTGGCGGCTGGAAATTTTCCTTAACAGTCCCGCACTCGGAGATAAGATTTGTATCAGGTTCGAAGAACCACAAATCCTTTTCTCCGCACCTAACTTTCGAGACTTGGTACTCACCTCCCCCACGCGCCTCGACTGGAAGTATTCAGGGAGTGCGGGCCGGTCACGGTTGGATGCCCAATACCAGGTGCAGTCACAGTAGGCTGTCGAAAGCCAGCTGATCGGCGAGTATGATGAGCAGTCGCACAGCTGTCAAAGTGGCCGGTGGTCAGCATCAGTGAGCTGCCAAAGATGGCAAACGGGGAGATGGGGGGTGCAGTCAAGTAGCTGTCAAACGGCTGTCAAACGGCAAGTAGGCAGAACAGGGAAAGCTGTCAAAGCGGTGAGTCTGAAAATGCGGAGAACTGTCAAATAGCTGTCAAGTGGTACGGCCGAAAAGGCGAAGAACTGTCAGCAACTCATCAAACGGCAACCAGTCATTATAAGGCAAGCTAAGGCAAGCTGTCAAAGCGGTGAGTCCGAAAAACGGCAAGTGCGGAGAGCTGTCAAGCGACTGTCAAAAGCTGTCAATAGTGGAAAGTCCGAAAACACAGGTGGGGACGATGTCCGGAGACATGGGTGCGGTGACACAGGAACTGGGGTGCGACGAACAGGAACTGGGGTGCGACGAACAGGAACTGGGGTGCGACGAACAGGAACTGGGGTACGACGAACAGGAACTGGGGTGCGACGAACAGGAACTGGGGTACGATGAACAGGAACTGGGGTGCGATGAACAGGAACTGGGGTGCGATGAACAGGAACTGGGGTGCGATGAACAGGAACTGGGGTGCGATGCTGGGGAGCGATGCTGGGGTGCGGTGAACAGGAACTGGGGAGCGATGCTAGGAACTGGGGTACGATGAACAGGAACTGGGGAGCGATGCTGGGGTTCGATGGTGTATGAAGGGTGGGAATTGAGCACAGTCCACAGGGGAGGTTCTTCAACGGTCCTGTTGGGGTACTCCTTATGTTCTCGAATCGGAAGGAAAGGCTTGAACGAATTGTGGGTCAGTGTGGGCTGGCAGAGGGGCTCGGAGAGGATTTGGAGGGTGCGACCCTGCAGTTGGTTGGGCCGTCGAGACCTGGGTGCCTTGGGGTGGCCAATTCCCTTGTGGATGAGGAGGCACCATTTGCTGGTTCTTATAACCCTGGGCCCAAGGAGGGTGTGAAGGAAAGGTGGGGTATGGCGAGTTTCCCCCGGGGAATGGGTAAGAGTTGGCTTCAACCCATGGGCTCCCCGGGTATAAATATGGGCAGTTTCGTCTTAGGTGCCCTGGTTGAAAACACAGGTGACAAAGGCCAGTGGATGGGCCCCAGGGTCGTGGCATGGATGGGCTTACATTCGATCCTCCCCCTCCTCCTCGCCCCCTGCCTCCTCCCCTGGCCGGGAACCCTGGAGCTGGGAAGTGAGGGGTTTCCATACTGAGGGCAAGCACTGCCTCTTCCTCTGATTGAGTGTCTCTCTTTCTCTTCTCATCACGATTATTAAAGACAGATTTTGCTATTGACAAGATTTCACTAAAGGTTTTTCCATCGTATCCAATGAGAAGGTTTAAGGCTTTGCGAATATCAGGTGTCGCTTGATCTTTGAAGAAGCCTTTGACTATTATGTCGTGGTGAGGGTTTTCAGGGTCTATTCCACCCCAGGTCTTAATAGCCGCCACCAACCGAGAATAATAGTCCGAAGGGTGTTCACTGGGTCCCTGTATTACAGTCTGGACCCTTGTCCAATTTATGGTGCGCTGTCCTGAAGCCTTGATACCATCTAGGATGGCCCTTTTAAACAAGTTCAGGCACCAGATACCATTAGGGGTATTGTAGTCCCAGGCAGGGTTGGGTTCGATTCGGAGATCTCTAGGTGTTAAGGCCTCCACCCCTTGAGGTCTCCCTTCCTGGTAATTATCTTGATTTAGAGCTTCCTCAGCCTTACTTAGGATATCAGCTTTCTCGGCCTCATTAAATAGAGCGTTTAGGAGCACATGGACGTCAGTCCAAGAGGGATGATGTGAGGAGAAGATGGTGGATATTTGCCTATGGCATTTGTCAGGATCGTCTCTTAGAGAGGGCATCGTGTTAGCCCAGTTGATCAGATCGGCCGTACGGAAGGGTTGATGGGTATAGATCATACGTGGGGCCCCATCCGGGACTGCCGGTGGTATGGGGAAAGCCCTCAGTGGCATCTGGAAGGAGGTCGCCTGGTGACTGCTTCCCCCATTGCCCTTGGTCTTTGCTTTGACGGACTGTTGGAGAACGGATGAGGGGAAGGCGCTATGGTCGCTGACAGGAGATGGAGTGGAGTCGGGATGCATAAGCACGCCGGGCAACACTACAGTCCCTTCCTGGCCGGCGGGGTGAACCAGTGCCTGGCCATCCTGAGCCTTCGCTTGGTTATTGGGACTGGCATAGTTTTCAAGTCCCCGGGGCTGATTCTGTGTCAGGATTTTATTCTGGGCTGAAGAAGCAGTTGGGGCTGGCCCGGGACGATTATAAGAACGTGCCGGGGCCTGATCCATGGAGTCCTCATTCAAGGGTTCCTCATAGGGGGGTGGCGCATGACCTTCCTTCGGTTTCTTAAGATCTTTTCTAGTGGTTTCAATCGTGGGCTTCTGGAGCGACAGGGACGGCTTTAGAGTCTTAAGGACTTGATTCACAGTCTCGAAAGCCTTCAGATAATCAAGCTGACGAGGCTTTTCTTCCAGTAAGAGCTTCCTTAATGTATTTAGTTGATCCTGATGGAAGGATCCCTCCGGTGGCCAGCGGAGTTCAGATGGTACTCTTTCAGTAAGAGACGGCCAGGAATTCCTACAAAGATCTTGCAACTTCTGTCTAGACAAAATCTCATGGTCCGGAATTATCTTCCAATGATCCATGACAAGCATGAGGGGAGAGTCGGGTTCCGGCTGGGTAAAAGAAGGCTTTCGTGAAGCCTTCTTCCCAGTGGAAGTACGACCCTGCTTCGAAGCCTTGGCACCCATTGTTCCTTGGGGTTTAAGAGGAACCTGGGTTTTGGAAAGGAGGGATGGGAAAGGTATCTTAGTAAGTCGGGTTTTCTCACAAAGGGAGTGGGACAGGGGGGTTTCTTAACATAAACAAAGTACAGTACACGACGTTCCAATAATCTAGCCTGGTCCCTTGCGTTCACTAGTTCGGCTAGCGGGGCGGCTGACCAGGGGGATCTACTCTAAACTACCTCTTCCTTTCCTTTTTCTGGAGCTCCCTTTTCCTCTTCCTTTCTCTTCCGTTTCTTCTCATCTATTCCTATTCCTCAACCCCCATTTCCACCCATTACAGGGTACCCCACCTGGCAACCTCCTGCCTATCGTCAACAGCTAAGGAAGGGAGCCCTACTGGACGCCTGCCACAGCAGTGCCAGATCGGGCAGCCCTTTAAATAGAGTTAAACGGTCCGGAAAAACCTCCCTTGCGTTCGGAAGCGGGCTCACGCACGACCAGCGTGTTTTACATGGCCCGACCGGGGCGGCTGAGGTTCGAGATAGTGCAGAAAAGTCCTTTGCCCCTTGGCAGCTGGCAAAGTAGGAAAAAGAGCCCAGTCCCTTGCGTTCGTTAGACCAGCTAACGGGGCGGCTGACTGGGTATTGGAGAAGAAGAGATAGAGCTCAGGACTCCCCTTTCCGAGTTGAGCAACAGTCCACGGGACGGACTGAGAGACAGGCAAGAAATGATAGGCAAGAGAGCAGTAGATTGCGGTTGCCAGGCTTACCTCCCCCCTCCCCCCAATCACCAGTGCACTGGATTTATACTTACGCGTCTTCCACCGCGATCCGCTGGATCGTTGGAGACGAAGCCGGCTGAACTTTGCCTTTGCTCCCCGGTTGGCTCCCCCTGAGACCTGCAATTACCGCCCGGAGGATGGCCAGGGATCCGTCGAGTCTCCACGGGAGAAAAGGGTCCCGTTGCCGGCTGGAAGGCTCGGTGGGGGTCCCCAGCCACCACCGGGAGAACGCAGGTCCCGGGTTTCGGCACCAAACTGTTACGGAAATTACCGGGTCGAGGACTGCTCGGCTCCCGGTCCTACGGAAGAAGCCCGTGGTTCACTGCGGAGGTAATGGAGACCAGCCGGAGATTGGAGCAAAAGCAAAGGGTTTATTGCGCAACAAGGTTCAGGAGGTCCGAACCCCGAACAAAGGGTGTCCTGGACTTTTAAAAGTTCCCGCGATAGCCCAGAATACATTGCAAAATACATCACAGAAACGTCAGAGATGGGGAGGGGAGAGAGGAGGTTCTGGCAATATTTACATACGGGAAAAACAAGTTTTACATGTCAAGAGGGATGGCAGGAACTGGTGATGGGATTTAGGGTGGGCGCAATATACATTGAAGGTTTTCACTGGGGAAGAACAATGGAAAGCTCCTAGGAGGATGTCTGCTGTCATGGCAACTGATGGATGGGTGCTCAAGTAGATTACCGGGAGGGGAGCATTTCCTCCTGCAGCTGGATGAGGACGTGATCCGTCGCCTAAGGGATTATGGAGGTCACTGAGATGAGAGTCCAAAAATTACACAGTATCGAAATAACATATTTCTGATGATCGGAGGATGGCGGGGACCGAGGGGTTAGGAAGGTTATTTTATAAGGAGCAAATAGACACTCGAACCATGCAGATAGGACTTTGCATTGCTGAGATATTGATTTTTATGTTATTTAACCTTAGAGCTGTCAAACTGCCCGCCCACAGTCTAAGCGAGTCCACTTGTTACAATGTTGCAAGTTATAATTAATAACTTCCCTTGCTAGATACATTTTAGTTTCGATTCCATTGTTCTCGCAGCAGGGAACCTGTCAATACCCACTTAGTGAGCAGTCAAGCGTGAAGGTGTTGAGAAGCAGAGCTGAACGTTCCATTTTGGAGGCTTGGCTGAATGCATGCTCCTGATTGGTCAGCTTGCCGTTCATTGAGAAAATGGAGTGTAAGCGGAGCGCTGTTTGGCAGAGGCGCTTTTCCAGGGACTTTTCGGGGCGCAGATCGGGACAATTGGGGATGCCCTTTATCGCGAGGGCTTGTGTGGTGCTTGTGCGACTTGTGTGAAGGGGTACCCGCTCATCGTCGGGGGGGGGCAAAAGGAAGAAAAGAGGCTCCCAGGTCCCGCACTCGGCAGCGCGGGAGTCCGGCGTGGAGGCTGCACGGTGGGGGAAGGTGGCGGCTGGAAATTTTCCTTAACAATTATGAACAGTCTCATCTCTCTGCCTGAAACATTCCCATAACTAGAAGGATACCTGCTGTCTTGGACAGGAGTTGACATCATTAAATAAGTGTCAAATTTGAAGTGCTTCTGCTTCAAACATTTTAACTTTTGTTCCATCTCTTGGTTTATTATTATTATTATTATTATTATTATTATTATTTGTACCCTGCCCATCTGGCTGGATTTCCACAGCCACTCTGGGCGGCTTCGAACAAAAATCAGATACAAAAATATCACATATTAAAAACTTACTACTTATCAGGTAGTTGTTTATCTCCTTGACCTGTGATGGGAGGGCGTTCCACAGGGCGGGCGCCACTACCGAGAAGGCCCTCTGCCTGGTTCCCTGTAGCTTTGCTTCTCGCAGTGAGGGAACCACCAGAAGGCCCTCGGCACTGGATCTCAGTGTCCGGGCTGAATGATGGGGGTGGAGACGCTCCTTCAGGTATACAGGACCGAGGCCGTTTAGGGCTTTAAAGGTCAGCACCAACACTTTGAATTGTGCTCGGAAACGTACTGGGAGCCAATGTAGATCTCTCAGGACCGGTGTTATGTGGTCCCGGCGGCCACTCCCAGTCACCAGTCTAGCTGCCGCATTCTGGATTAATTGCAGTTTCCAGGTCACCTTCAAAGGTAGCCCCACATAGAGCGCATTGCAGTAGTCCAAGCGGGAGATAACCAGAGCATGCACCACTCTGGTGAGACAGTCCGCGGGCAGGTAGGGTCTCAGCCTGCGTACCAGATGGAGCTGGTAGACAGCTGCCCTGGACACAGAATTAACCTGCGCCTCCATGGACAGCTGTGAGTCCAAAATGACTCCCAGGCTGCGCACCTGGTCCTTCAGGGGCACAGTTACCCCATTCAGGACCAGGGAATCCTCCACACCTGCCCTCCTCCTGTCCCCCCAAAACAGTACTTCTGTCTTGTCAGGATTCAACCTCAATCTGTTAGCCGCCATCCATCCTCCAACCGCCTCCAGGCACTCACACAGGACCTTCACGGCCTTCACTGGTTCTGATTTGAAAGAGAGGTAGAGCTGGGTATCATCCGCATACTGATGAACACCCAGCCCAAACCCCCTGATGATCTCTCCCAGCGGCTTCATATAGATATTAAAAAGCATGGGGGAGAGGACAGAACCCTGAGGCACCCCACAAGTGAGAGCCCAGGGGTCTGAACACTCATCCCCCACCACCACTTTCTGAACACGGCCCAGGAGGAAGGAGCGGAACCACTGTATAACAGTGCCCCCAGCTCCCAACCCCTCTAGCCGGTCCAGAAGGATGTTATGGTCGATGGTGTCAAAGGCCGCTGAGAGATCCAGCAGAACTAGGAAACAGCTCTCACCTTTGTCCCTAGCCCGCCGGAGATCATCGACCAGTGTGACCAAGGCAGTTTCAGTCCCATGATGAGGCCTGAATCCCGACTTGGAAGGGATCCAAATGGTCCGCTTCTTCCAGGCATGCCTGGAGTTGTTCAGCAACCACTTGCTCAATTATGAGAATGCCTAAGAATGGAAGAATTGAGACTGGGCAATAGTTGGCCATATTGGCCGCATCTAAAGATGGTTTTTTAAGAAGCGGTTTAATAACCACCTCTTTCAGCGGGTCTGGGAAGGCTCCCTCACAGAGAGAAGCATTCACCACCCCACAGAGCCCATTGCCCAGCCCTTCCCAGCTAGCTTTTATAAGCCAGGATGGGCAAGGATCAAGGAGAAAGGTGGTTGGTTTCACTCATCCATAAAAACTATTATCTCTCTTCTGCACACAACCAAATTTCTGTTACTACCCAGCACTCATGTGACTATACCTCTTTCTCTTTACCAGGTGATAGTTTGGTTCCTGATGTGTTTTATAAAGGCTGTGGCACCCCATCTTTTTGTGAGTTGGCCAAGAAATCACAGTAAAATGAGTACTTTTCAGGCACTATAACTAATGCCCTATGCTGTGATATTGCACATTCATCACAGCAGCTCAACTCTGAAGGGTAGTTTGGAGAGAACAACATCTTCTTCCTTCTGGATATCACAATTTGCAGCTTCAGTTGAGCTGTAAGTTACCTGCCTGATAACCCAATAATAATTCAATGATGCTGGTTGAAGCACAGAGGAATGGAGAAGCTAAAGTAGAAAGGTGGTGCTTGGGGACTCTTCCTCATGATAATATGATGTGTGGTTAATAATAAATTGCTGTGTCAAATAAATGTGTTCTGTGTCTATATGTGTCAAATTAAGAATATTAGGTTCAGGTGATGATTATGGGCAACGGTTTTAGCTGGGTGTTATTATTTTATGCAGATTGTTATTGTATATAGCACTCTGTATTTCAAAGAAATATCATAAAAATATCTTCCCACCATATTTCTCCAGAGGCAGGGCTGAAATGCAGCCCAATTAAGTTTGTGACTGTTTTTCTGGAAACTTTGCACAAAACGATAGGCAACCAGTGCAGATGATTACTGTTTGACAGAATTTTGGGACCCCCTACAGGAGTCAGGAATCAGGGACATAATAGGATTCCTACTGATTCTGACCAAAAGCCCATTTAGTCCAGCATAGTGTTAACACAGTGCTTAACCAGATATCTGTCGGAAGCACATAAAACAAACAGTGAAAATCTGGACAGAGAAGTTGGCTAAGTTGTTGAGGTTTTTTATAGTTTTGTTCATTTTTGAGCTATTTTTCTGGAATATGTCCAGGAAATCACAGATATATGGCAACCCTAGAACATATAGGCATCATGACCAGTAGATATTTACCTGTTTAGTAGGCATGTCCGCAGACCACATGACTCCGTTTGGAACCAGGTTTCACAAGAATTTCAATGAATAACTTTGTAGTCTGTCCAACTCAATTTCAGGTCAAAAGCCAAATCTACTTAGGAAAAGCAACACTTTGTTCTCCCTGCTTTCACTATTTTGGGGAAATAAAATGTGGCCATAACTAATCATTTGGCAGTTCTGTCCTGCAACACCTCCTTATCACATGCTGTCTGTTCATTCTTATGTCTGCTTGCTGGCCCTCTCACCCAGCTGCATCTGTAGGGATGTTCAAGGATTTTGCTTGTTCTGCATTTTAGGTGTACCATTATGTCCTGACCTATTTTTTTTTATAAGAATTTATTGGGTTTTACAAAATAACAAATCAAAAATTTGCAGATACATATAATATCAAATCAATACAAAATACAAAATACAAAATACTAAAAGGAAAACAGGAAGAAAAACATAGAAAAAGAAAAAGAAAAAGAAAAAGAAAAAAAAAACAACAACAATTATCTAATATCTTAATCTTATTCTAATTCTTCTTTATGGGGGACTTCCCCCGTCCTCTCTCCAGCGTTCAGTTCTAATTTACTGTAGTAATTTTGTAACTGTTTATTAAACATTCACCTTAACTATTCAGATTCAAAACATCAACTTATCTTATCTCTATCAACTTAATTATATATTCCAAACATTGATTACTTTAACTACCAATAAGAACCTTATCTTACTTTCTTATTTACTATTTTACTCTAACATTGACTAGCTATCACCTATAACTTTCTCTGATTTCACTTCAAAAAACCAATTTTTCACGGTTTTTCAGATAATCTTTAAATTTCTTCCAGTCTTCTTCCACCTTCTCCTCCCTCTGGTCTCGGAGTTTCGCGGTCAGTTCTGCGAGTTCCAAAAAGTCAATTAACTTCATCTGCCAATCTTCTACCGTTGGGAGCTCTTCACCTTTCCAGTTTTTAGCAATCAAAATTCTAGCAGCTGTTGTGGCATACATAAAAAACACTCTATCTTTCCTGGATATCTCATGGTTGGTTATGCCCAATAGGAAGGCCTCTGGTTTCTTAGAAAAGGTGTATTTCAACACTCTTTTGAGCTCATTATAAATTTTCTCCCAGAAGTCCTTAACCTTTGGGCACGTCCACCACATGTGATAGAAGGTACCTTCAACTTTGTTGCATTTCCAACATTTATTACTTGATCTATGATACATCTTAGCCAGTTTAACTGGTGTCAAATACCATCTGTATAACATTTTCATTATATTCTCTCTTAACACATTAGATGCTGTAAACTTGATACCTTCCCTCCATAGCTTCTCCCAATCCTCCATCATTATGTTATGACCCACATCTTTAGCCCAAGCAATCATTGTCGATTTCACCATTTCATCTTTAGTATGCCACTCTAGCAATAAATTGTACATTCTGGAAAGGTTTTTAGAGTTCGGTTCTATTAATTCTGTTTCCAATTTTGATTTTTCTATCTGAAAGCCAATCTTTTTATCTGACTTAAAAACTTCATTTATCTGATGATACTGCAACCAGTCCGAAACGCCATCTTTCAATGATTCGTAGCTTTTCAGCTTAAAAGTTTGTCCTTCCTGCTGCAGTATATCTGCATATTTTAGCCAGTTCGCAGACGTATTTGGTCTCTTATAAGCCTTAGCCTCCACTGGAGATATCCATCTGGGGGTTTTCTTCTCTAACAAGTCTTTATTTCTAATCCAAACCTGATACAAGGCATTTCTGATTATATGATTTTTAAAAGCTTTGTGTACTTTGACTTTGTCATACCAAAGGTATGCATGCCAGCCAAACACATTGTCGTGTCCTTCCAAGTCCAACACATCAGTGTTATCTAATTTAAACCAATCCTTCAACCAGCAAAAGGCAGCCGCTTCAAAATATAGTCTCAAATCTGGCAGGGAAAATCCGCCTCTCTCTTTAGAGTCTGTCAAGATTTTGTATTTTATTCTGGGTTTCTTCCCCTGCCAGATAAACTTCGATAAATCCTTTTGCCATTTTTTAAAGCAATCCGTTCTATCAATTATAGGTAACACTTGAAATAGAAATAACATCTTTGGTAATACGTTCATTTTTATGGCTGCAATTCTTCCCATCAGGTTTAATCTAGACAGTCCCATCAGGTTAATCTAGTCCATATCTCTAACTCACTTTTAATCTCATTCCATAGTTTCTCATAATTGTCCTTGAACAGGTTTATATTCTTAGGAGTCAAGTTAACCCCCAGATACTTCACCTTCTTAACAAAATTCAATCCAGTTTGTTCTTGTAGTTTTTCTATCTGCAATTGTGTCATGTTTTTTGTCAATACTTTCGTTTTGGCTTTATTCAGTTTGAATCCTGCCACTTTCCCAAACCTATCAATAGTCTCTATAGCCTTAGGAAGACTTTTATCAGGTTCCTGTAGGGATAACACCACATTGTCTGCAAAGGCTCGAAGTTTGTACTCTTTCTCTCCCACCCTTATTCCTTTTATTTGTTTATCAGATCTGATCATGTTCAGAAGCACCTCCAGGACCGTGATGAAGAGTAAAGGTGAGATAGGGCACCCTTGTCTTGTACCTTTCTCAATCCTAATTTCTTCTGATATTACACTGTTTACAATAATCTTAGCTTTTTGTTCTGTATAAATGGCATTGATGCCATTCATAAATCTTTGACCGACCCCCATCTTTTCCAAATTTTTCTTCATAAAAGACCAAGATATATTATCAAAGGCCTTTTCGGCATCAATAAACATCAATACTGCATCCGTATTTATCTTCTTTTCCAGTCTTTCCAATATGTCCACAATGTTCCTTGTATTACTATTTATATGCCTTCCAGGCAGAAAGCCTGCTTGATCATTGTGGATATAGTCCTTCAGCAGCCTCTTTAATCTCGTGGCCAAAACATTTGCAAAAATTTTATAATCCACATTTAATAATGAAATTGGTCGGTAATTTTTCATTAATGTTTTATCAGAGTCTGGTTTCAGAATCAGTGTAATATACGCCTCCTTCCAAGAGTCTGGTGCCCTATCTCCTTCTAGTAGTCCATTGCAAACATCTTTTAATGGCTGGATCAGCCAGTCTTTCAATGTTCTATAGTATTTAGCCGATAGACCATCTGGTCCTGGGGCCTTCCCTATCTGCATATTGTTTATTGCCTCTTCCAGTTCTTGTGTTGAAATTGGGTGGTTGAGTGTTGTCACTTTTTCTTCTGGGACTCTATGTAAGCCATTGTTCTCCAAGAATTGCTCTATATCTTTCTCCTCTACTTTATCTTCTTTATACAATTTTTTATAGAATTTCTGAAAGCATTTCCTAATTTCCTCTGGATTCTCCACCGTCTTTTCATTAACCTTTAAATTGGTAATGGTATTCCATTTTTGCCTCTTTTTGAGCTGCCAAGCCAGCATCTTCCCGCATTTATTTGCAGAATCAAATGTTCTTTGTCGCACCATTTTAATTTTCCATTCAATTTCCTGATTTATAATCTTAGCGTATTGGGACTGCAAGATTTTTATTTCTTTCTGGATTTGCATGCTTTTAGGATATCCTCTTAATTTCTTCTCTCTTTCTTTTATTTCATTCAATAATCTTTCCTTTTCTAAGTGCTGTTGTTTCTTCTTTATTGCTCTTTCTCTTATTAGGAATCCTCTCATCACCGCCTTACTTGCATCCCAGACAATTCTTTTTTCTACTCCTTGATTAAGATTTAGCTGAAAATATTCTTTCATCTTATTTGCTGCTGCTTGAACCAGCCTGGCATCTCGTAACATTGCATCATCCATTCTCCATCTGAAGGAGTCCTTGGAATGTATCTTTAATTCCAATTGTACCGCATTATGATCTGAGCATGTCTTGGGGCAGATTACCGCCTTCTGTATTTTAGGTGCCAAACCTTTAGAAATCCATATGTAATCCAGCCTCGACCACGACTGTTGTGGTTCCGAGAAATAAGTTGCTTCTGTTTCTTGTGGATTTTTCTGTCTCCAGGCATCTATTAAATCCAGATTGTCAATCATCTGAAAGAACGTTTTAGGCAATTTCCCTTCATTTGTAATCTTAGCTCTTTGAGACCTATCCATCAGAGTGGAAACTGCTCCATTGAAATCTCCTAAACATATCACATTATAATCCAAATAGTCCAACAACAAGTCATGAATTTTCTTATAAAAGGTTGACTTTTTATCATTCGGTGCATAGAGTCCCAGAATTATAAATTTTTCGCCTTGAACTATAATTTCAATTGCAATATATCTCCCTTCTTCATCCTTGAACAGCTGCCTTGGATTGTATTTTTCCTTTGCATATATGACGACTCCTCTCTTCTTGACTTTGTCCGATGATATAAATTCTTGGCCTAACTTTTTATTTTGAAGTATTCTTCTGTGGTGCCGAATTACATGAGTCTCTTGTAAACAAATTATATCTAATTTCTTTTGTTCCAGCATATGAAAGACCCTATGTCTTTTCGGCCTCTGGTTCAGGCCATGGGTATTCCACGTCAAAACTTTCAACGCCATTTTAGAGTTTGGTTCCTCCTACCGCTCCTTCTTCTTCTTCTTCTTCTTCCTCCTCCTCTTCCTCTTCGTCTTCTCCTTCCTTCCTCTCCTTGCCCGCAGCTCCCCTTCCCGTCTCCAGTTTCCCCAGTGGTGCCAACTGGAACAGTCTTGCAGGGTCCAAAGAAGAGCCTGCGAAATCAGCGGTGTATTTGTCCAAGAACTTTTTCTTGTCTTCGAAGGATCTAATTCTTATTCTTTTCTCTTTGAATGTAAAGTTAAGACCTTCTGGAAATTCCCAACTGAAAGGGATTTTCCGCGCTCTTAGTTCTGTTGTCAAGTCGTAGTAGTCGATCCTTCTATTCAAAAAGTACCTAGGGATGTCTTTAAAGATGATTATCTTTTTCTGCTGAATCACCAGGTTGTTCTTGTAATGAAAATCCAATATCTGGTCTCTCTGGAACCTATTCTGTAGTATGATCATGCAGTCATTCACCCTTTTTGGATTCTTCTTTCCTTTTGTTCCAAACCTGTATGCCTTCACGATGAAAGTCTGCAGATCGTTTTCTTCAAGCTCCCAGAAAGCAGAGAATTCTTTAACCAAAAAGTCCTTTAAACTTTCTTGCTCTAACTCTGGGACCCCCCTCAGCCTCAAGTTCCCCTCCCTCTCTTTCATTTGCAGAAAAGCAAGCGACTCCTGGACGTCTCTCTGTTGAGCCTTTATCCTTTGAATTTCTTCTGGATCAACATTATCAATTTTGCATTCCACTTTTTTAATTTTTTCCTTAAATTGTTTTGACTCTTTTTTAAGTGTCTCTACCTCCGCTCCAATCTGGCCAATTGCAATTTTATTTTCTTTTACTGTCTTCTCAACTGAAGAAATTGCAGCTTTTAAAGATTCAGATGATTTCTGTATATCAGTCTGAAGGCCTTCTCTAGTATCCTTTAGTTCAGTATGAAGTTTCTCTGCAACTGTCTGCAAGTTAGCATTCAGTTTCTCAATCACAGTTAACATTTGCGTCATTTGGTCTTCAGAGGTTTTTGACACAGATCCTTTTCTTTGTTTTTCCTCTTTGATTTTAGCTCTAGTGGATGCAGATGGTGTTTCTTATGCTTGCATTCCTAATTTAACCAATCTAGCAGCTTCAAGGTCACTTTAGGCAAGATAAGCCCCAGAGAGCCAGAAAGTCAGTTTTCAAAACATTCCCAGTTGTAAACACCAGGTGGCCAGGAGACACAGTCAGTAAGCCACAAGCAGAGAGACAAAGAAACAGAGCAAGACCAAGCGGCTCCTTAAAACAAAAGTCCTTTCTCCAACTCCAATGGCGCAGTTTTAAAAAGTTCCAAAAGTTCCCAAGGTTTTAAAAAGTTCCAAAAGTCAAGGAGGGTATCAGCTAAGCCTAGCCAAGGCAGCTGCAACAGTATTGTGGCGGTTCGCTCAACCTGCACAGGTCCCCCAGACGTTTAACGGTCCGTTGATACCTGCACTCACCACTTTATTAATTAACCGCTGCCACCAACCAGTCTGTCTGGTATTTACTTCACTCAGTTCAGTCAAGGAGAATATTGGAACAAAACTGTTTTATTTGAAGTTTAGTACATAAGCATGTGGTTTCTGAATAAACAGTACTTTCTTGGTTGTGTTCTTGTTAACAACAGTGCCCAACAAATTCTCCCACCCCTGCTCCTACTCCTTCCCTTGCCACCCTTCTACCAGGCTCTCAATACCCACAACAAGCCCCCTAGCTAAAGACCAACGACAAGCCTAAAGGCTAAAGAACCAAAGACCCAACGAACCCCAGACCAAAGAACTAAGAACCCCCTTCCTTCCCCGGGAGGGGTTTATATAGCCCACATAACTCCGCCCCCTCAAGGTTCTTACTGGTTATTCCCTTTTAACTCCTTCTATGCCAATCCGAAGTTTGGGTGAACGCCACATACCTCCCCCCTTTAGAAAGTTTGATTCAGGAGGGTACACTTTGCCAAGTGACCTCCTGATCAAACTGCATGACACCTTAATTTAAACAAACATTTTCTATGCTTACTAACCTTAACCTCTCATATCCTACTGGCATAAAAATTGTGGTTTTTTATTATATACAATAGTTCATGCAACATTAGGCCTTTAGTTCATTGCAAGAAAAGTCGTAACTGTCCATTTTAACCTTTGCCTTTGGCTTCGTGATAAGGCCTCTGCGATGATGTTCAGGATCCTTTCACACACCTTATTGTCCTTAAATGCTGCAAGAAGTATCTTTCTCTGACACCAGTCTTTCTCTGCCGTACCTGATGGAATGCAAGCTGTCTTCCTCTGCCAGATGACACAGTCCAACTCCGTTCCCTGCACTCGAGGCGTCTGTAATGATTGTGGATTCCAAGCTGTGTAGAGTCCTTGTATCTCAGGGTCAAAAGCTCTCTTGGACCAACTTCTCCCTCCTTCAGGATCTCTGTTAAGGGTTCAAGCTCGAGGCCTTGTACACACATCTCCATGTCATCAACAGCTGCATAAGAACTGGTTGTCTGGCTTTTAAATGTACTGGGAACTGTTTTCATAAGTTTATGGATAGCCTCTTTTTTAGTCAGCTTGCTGAAGCTTTCTATACAAGTGTGATCACTTAATGAAAGTAGGCTAAAAAGCTCCGATTGCTTATTGCTCATAGCAATCTCCTTTGCTGTCAGTCCACCTTTGGTCTGTATTGATTTAACAGTTCCCACTTTGAGCAATTTGAAGACTACGTTTTTATGTCTTTGCTGTGGTGGCCACATTAACGCTGTGTAACCACGTTTATCTTGGACATTTATTTGTGTTGCATAAGCAGCAGGGTTCCCATCTTCCCACCACACAATCTCTAGTGTAGGAAACTCTTTCACTTTCATAGCAAGTTGATGGGACACCATGCCAGCTATAACTTCCAGGACGTTTTTCTTTCTATATTTCCAACTGCGGAATGGTTTAGCATAAATACGACTAGTTGTTCTAACTGATCTCACAGATAGGTCACTTGGCACATTGCTGGTATACACTCCTTTACCAATTTCACGGGCTTTTTCAACAACGTGACTACTGTAGTCTAGATTGGGTTCATGGTTTAGTGACTTAACTGGCCTTGAGGCATTCAGTTGGACACTATGGATTTCATCGTCCATCCTGAATGTCAGGTATTTTGTGCTATTAATCCCCCTGGGTGCGCTAAACACACTGCTGTGCGTGTTTTGCAGGATCTTGCCCCTATATTTAGTTGGAACCACCAATCGTTGTTGTATCTCACCACCACCCCTTGCTGGGTTGATAAGAATTTCTCTATATAATAAACCTTGGTCCAACTTAAATTGTTCTGGACTCTCAGGAGTTAAGGTTTTATTTATCTCTTCCGCCTCAAAATAGGGTTTTAACTCTAAATCCTCCTTTTGTTTTTCCACAAAGCTTGAGGCTTGACTATTAGTCAGGGGAAATAATGAAGCGTCTCTTGTTTCCATAGACACCCTTCCCCCCAGCTGCTCTCCTTCCTTAGTTGTTTCAGCAACTGTATCACTTTGTTCAGGCCTGGGCAACAATAACTTCCCTTGTGCTCTGGTGACTATAAAAGCACTTCGCACATGTTCTACTAAATCCCAACCAATAAGAACTGCGGTGGGAATCTCTTCAGAGATCGCTACTTCCCACTGTCCTGACCAACTCTTATATCCAATTTTAACTTTTGCCATCGGTAGTACCTCAGGATGTTTGAAATTCCCTTTATTCTTATAGTCTTCCCGGGAATGATGGCCTCCGATTTTACTATATCGGGGTGAAGGATTGTGATTTGTGACCGCGTATCCTTCAGCCCACGGTATCTTTTCCCCTCTACCCAAATGTTTTCCCCAGCACTTTGTAATAGGTGTCCATCATGTTGGATTGTCTTACAATGTAGCACCTTGGCCTCAGCTACCTCCTTAGGCCCCTGCTCAACTGTATTCCAGTTGGTTGCCATGACAACCGAGTCAGTTGGGCCCTGCTCTACAGCCTGGACACAAAATGTTTTCTTTGTAGTTGTGGGACTTTTTATTTTCTCTTTTCCTTGCCAACATTCATCCCTCCGATGTCCCCTTTTCCCACATTTCCCACAAAAGATTTCAGGAGGATCTGTCTTGTTGGGTTTATTAACTTTTCCCTCAGCACTCCCTGATTGTAGGGATGTCTTTTCATTGGGCCCCTTCTCTGAGGGGTAATTTCCCTTATTGGAGTCTGAGGTAAATTTTCCTCGATGTTGTTCAGTATTATTTTTATTGTTCTCCCAATTCCTCCCCCCATATCTGGGTCCATCATACACATAGTCTCGGATTTCATTAATTTCATCTCCTAACCGTGCAGCTGTTGCAATGCTTGTGGGGTATCTTTCTTTATATTCTGGGAAACGTGTTAACTCTATTTTCACGGGTGTTTGCCCATTGGTGTTGTTACTGTTATTCTGCTTTTTTATTGCAGTCACTTCCAATCTCCTCATCTCCAATTGAAACTGCATTTCTTTTTCCCTCATTCGCTCCTCTTTCTCTGCTTCTAATTTTTTCCTTTCCTGCTCAGCTTTTAATTTTTCTTTTTCCTGCTCAGCTTTTAATTTTTCTTTTTCCTGCTCAGCTTTTAATTTTTCTTTTTCCTGCTCAGCTTTTAATTTTTCTTTTTCCTGCTCAGCTTTTAATTTAATTTCCATCTCTCTCAATTTATATTCCTGCTCTAGTTTCCACTTTTCAAAACTCTCAGAGATTTTAGGACTCTCTCCCGCAGGTGGGGTTTCAATAGGGCCTGGTTCCCCTTGCAGGTCCCCATTTTCCTCTTCAGCACTTTCTATAGGTGATTCCCTCACCGGGTTCTTAGTCTTTTTGGGTGGCATTTTCTTAAAAATAGGAGTTCGAACAGTCTATTAAAGAAAAGAACGTTTTTCTCTGTCTGTTTTCTGGGCTAGGTTCTCCAAGACTATGGTCTCAAAGTCACGCCTAAGGTTCTTTCTCTAACCTTTTCCAGCGTACTTTGCCCCGACCACAACTTAAACCTTTCTGCCAGAATAACTTTTGAGATCACCAGTTCTTAATTCTTTCTCAGCCTCACGGTGATCAAGAGTCTCCACAATTACACCCTAGGACGGGATAATATCCTTTCCAGATTTATCCTCTCCCCCTTCCAGGTGTATTGCTCCTCTCTTTCCAGTCACTGGACTTTTTGATCCCACCGCTGAGCCACCACTTGTGGCGGTTCGCTCAACCTGCACAGGTCCCCCAGACGTTTAACGGTCCGTTGATACCTGCACTCACCACTTTATTAATTAACCGCTGCCACCAACCAGTCTGTCTGGTATTTACTTCACTCAGTTCAGTCAAGGAGAATATTGGAACAAAACTGTTTTATTTGAAGTTTAGTACATAAGCATGTGGTTTCTGAATAAACAGTACTTTCTTGGTTGTGTTCTTGTTAACAACAGTGCCCAACAAATTCTCCCACCCCTGCTCCTACTCCTTCCCTTGCCACCCTTCTACCAGGCTCTCAATACCCACAACAAGCCCCCTAGCTAAAGACCAACGACAAGCCTAAAGGCTAAAGAACCAAAGACCCAACGAACCCCAGACCAAAGAACTAAGAACCCCCTTCCTTCCCCGGGAGGGGTTTATATAGCCCACATAACTCCGCCCCCTCAAGGTTCTTACTGGTTATTCCCTTTTAACACCTTCTATGCCAATCCGAAGTTTGGGTGAACGCCACAAGTATATCCAACCAAAGTCTCTAAAAAGTTAGTAAAGTAGCAAGAAGTCATTAAAAATAACCAGATCTCAATCGGAAACAGTAACTAAACAGCACTTTGGCAAGTAATTTCGCCGCCCGCTAACTGACCCGGAATCCAATTCCAGAGGGTGTAGCGGTGTCTTCTTTAAACAATTTATAAAGATCCACCAAGGAAGAAATCTTTCAGCTCAGAAAAGCAGAAAGGCAGTTCAGTTCAAAAGAAAAGCAGTAAGTAACAGTGAAATCAGTCCTGTAACTTAAACAAAGAGATCGCGGCACAGCTCCACTGACATTACTTTCCTCTAGCCGCTGTCAAAGAAGGAACGGGCTTCCTCAGTTTTACGTTCCTTTCTGTAAGCCAATTCACAATCTTTTTAAAATCCAGATTAAACTTTAAATCCTCTACTCACAGATTCTTCTTTTAGATCCAAATTGAGGCAGAATAAAGGCGCTCTGTTCCGGCAGTCCCGCTGCTTCGTAGTTTCGGTTTGCGATGGCCTCTTCAGCGCCGTGCCAGCGCTCCGCTCGCCCGATTTCCCCCTTTACAGAGGTAGATCGGGAACAGGAGATAGCACGTCCTGGCGCCCGCTAGAGTGCCGGTCCACGGAACGCACCTCCCGTGGCTTTAAGGGGGCTGTAGCGCGGTTACTAGCACCCCAAAACCCCAAAACTACTGGAGCGTACAGCTCCCGGCTGCAATCGGAATGGCGCCTGACCTAATACATGCATCAAACTAGGTATCTCTTACATTTTCCAGTTCTCTAGTTTTTGTGCTCAAAGAAAGTGAAGACTTCAAAATGCATATTCTGGGGAGTCAGGTTGGGTGCCTCTACTTCCCCTCCCTCCAGCACCAAAACATGAGATCACCTTCCACCTCCCATCCTCACTAACAGAAGAAATTCAATATTCTCACTGGCAGGAACATCCAAGATTTGCTGATTAATTTCATGTCCCAATCTTTAAGAGAGGCCACCCAAACGTGCCTTCTAATTATAGGCCAATCAGCCTGCTTTCAGTTACAGGAAAGCTGTATGCCCGCTTTCTCTGTAATAAACTGACAACTTTTCTAAATGACTATGATATACTATCTGAAGCTCAGGCAGCTTTCCGCGAGAACCACTCAACATCAGACCACTGTCTAATGCTGTCCCTCCTAGCCGAGAAGTACACCAGACCTCTACAGGGAAAACGCTTTGTGGCTTTTATGGACCTGAAATCTGCCTTTGACTCCATCCCCAGATTCCAGCTATGGTCCAAATTACATCTAGTACTGAAGGATAAACGTCTCCTCTATCTTATTAAAGCCCTGTACTGTGGAAGCAATTTGCAGGTTAGGTGTGGGTTGCAGGGCCAGCTCTGGACTGTATTGAGATGGACAGGGGAGTGAGACAGGGATGCATTTTGGCCCCTACTTTGTTCAGTTTGTTTTTGAATGACTTAGAAGCAAGCTTAATGGACCCTGATGGCCCTCTCCCAAAAACAGGGACGAGAAAGACCCCTCTCTTGCTGTATGCAGATGATGCTGCCATCCTCACCTGAACCAGACCTGGCCTGAACTACCAACTAAGGGGTGATATGATAGCCATGTTCAAATATATAAAAGGATGTCATATAGAGGAGGGAGAAAGGTTGTTTTCTGCTGCTCCAGAGAAGCGGACACGGAGCAATGGATTCAAACTACAAGAAAGAAGATTCCACCTAAACATTAGGAAGAACTTCCTGACAGTAAGAGCTGTTCGACAGTGGAATTTGCTGCCAAGGAGTGTGGTGGAGTCTCCTTCTTTGGAGGTCTTTAAGCGGAGGCTTGACAGCCATCTGTCAGGAATGCTTTGATGGTGTTTCCTGCTTGGCAGGGGGTTGGACTGGGTGACCCTTGTGGTCTCTTTCAACTTTATGATTCTATGATTCTATGAAATCCTCAGACAACTGCTCTGGTAATGGGATATCCATCAATTATGAAAAATCAAAAGTCCTGGTGTTTGAGAAGAGATTCTCCCCGAGTAAATGGGTACAAACTAGAGCAGACTAAATTCTTCTGGTACCTAGGGCTTCTATTCCATCATTCCAAGTCCTGGAAACATCATTGGCAGACCGCCTATCAAAAGGTGGAGGTAAGCAAACTGGCTATACTTCGTTTCTTTTATACAAGGGGAGGCCATTATGTTCCATCAGCCATTAAGGAATTTAATGCAAAATCTGTCTCTCAATTCCTCTACGCCTCAAACATCTGGTTCAATGGCTCATTCTCCAGGTTTGATGGTGTGCTGGCCCCAAGGGTTTGTCCATGAAGCGAGGTCCAAGTCCAGTCCTGGGTCTAGGGGTCCAAAGGAGGTCAGTCCGGCGGGGAGCGAGGCAGGGAGCAGGTCAAGGTCCAAGGCAGGTTCAGGCACAAGGTTGCAGGTTGAGCACACGCTTGCAACTAAGTTGCTCACGCAACTTGGGCTGGGTCTGGCTGGCTTTTATCTGGCCCTATGCTTAGGGCGGTCCCGATCCTCCGGAGACTCGCCTCTCCTCCGGGCCTGGAGGCGAGCACTCCTCCTGCAGACACTTAACTCCCTTCGCCTCTCTGCCCTGAGCCTCTGTAGCTCAGGAGAGGCTGGTGGGTTACTGGACCCAGGGGATGCCTCAGCTTCCTCTGAAGAGGCTGGGAGTGGAGCACCTGCAGGCAATGGGTCCTCCCTCCCATCAGGAGCCAGAGCAGACTCTGCTGATGCCTGCACCTGGGGATCCAGCACAGGTGGGGATCCTTCAGGCTCAAGCCCTGGCCCCGGCTCAGCTGGTTCTGGAGGCGGGGAATCCTGTGCAGGCTGGGATCCCTCAGGTTCAGCATCAGAATCTGACTCCCAGGCCATCACAGATGGCTTCCAGGCAAAGTTTCTCCGGTCCCTCCTACAAGTTCCAAATTGTGTTACAAAAGCAATACTATTTTTAGAAACAGGTGAACGTCATCTATCAACTAAAGCATGGTGGGTTGTCCTGAGATACTGGCTCAGGATCTCAGACTTTGGCCTAGGGAAGGGGTAACTTCCATGCCTAAACAACGAGGAGTTTACCAGCTCATGGATGAAAATTATGGTTAGAAAAGCCACTTTGATTGGGATGCCACCTTCTCTCCTGTACCATCTGGGCTATGATACCACCCTTGAATCTCTGAGGCAAAGGCTCTGGGATATATCACATAGTGATCTCAATCTCATGTTATCTGTGGCCCATTAGCAGTAGGAATTCACTATGGGTTCAATTTTCAGACACCTGCATATCTTAGAAATTTGTCTGTACCAACTTACCAGCATCTTTTCACCAAAGCCAGATTAAATGTATTCCTATCAGAAGTGTAAAATGGCACACTGAGAGGTATCCCTTATCAAAATA
This sequence comes from Lacerta viridis, assembly GCA_900245905.1. Classification (NCBI taxonomy): domain Eukaryota; kingdom Metazoa; phylum Chordata; class Lepidosauria; order Squamata; family Lacertidae; genus Lacerta; species Lacerta viridis. The sequence continues at coordinate 328,206 of OFHU01004237.1, read as the reverse complement.
GGATCTGTGTATGTTCTCAGGACGTTGACTGCATGAGGCATATTTTATTGCATTGTAGACAATATGATCAAGCTAGGGTTGTATTGATTAAACCACTATTGGCAAATCGGCCGGGTCAATCTGAAGCCTCCTATACCAAATATCTTCTGGACGACAAGTCCAATGATATCACAGTGGCCGTGACAAAGTTTCTTTCAGTAGTCATACAAATCAAAGATCAACATACCTATGACTAAACAAATAACACTTTGGTCTCCCTTTCCTGGGGGTGTGTGTCTGTATGAATCTGTATTTTATTCTGAATCCATGTTAGGGGTCATTGGACTGCAATGAAGTTATTATTATTATTATTATTTTATTATTATTATTATTATTATTATTATTATTTGATTTCATGACTGTTTAGTTGCTGCCAAACTGCTTTAAGACCATACTATTGTCATGCTCTTCTCACTCTACATATTTTTCTTTATTTATTTTGCACATCCTTATTTGATTAAAATCAATGCAGTTTTGAATGCTTCACTCCACCATCTTGATTCATAGAATCATAGAGTTGGTAGGGACCCAACGGCCATCTAGTTCAACCCTCTGCAATTCAGGAATCTCAGCTAAGGTGTCTATGAAAGGTGGTCATCCAACCTCTGTTAGCAACCTCCAAGGAAGGAGAGTCCACAACCTCTGAAGCGACTCCAAACAGCTTTGACAGAAAGTTCTTTCTGGTGTCACTGTACAACACACATAATGCTTCTGAAATGAAAATAGCCAGTCTTTACTAATTTTGAACAGGAAAATGACAATATTATCTCTAAGTTGGCTCCTGTTTCGGAAATACAAAATTGGTCATTTATAAATGACCCTGTACTCATTGAGTACATCATTTCATTTGACAACAGTGTATCTCACTTACAGGTGGGTAGCCGTGTTGGTCTGCCATAGTCAAAACAAAATCAAAAATTCTTTCCAGTAGCACCTTAGAGACCAACTGAGTTTGTTCTGGTATGAGCTTTCGTGTGCATGCACACTTCTTCAGATACCTGAAGAAGTGTGCATGCACACGAGAAGCTCATACCAGGAACAAACTCAGTTGGTCTCTAAGGTGCTACTGAAGTGTATCTCACTGTAATTCAAACTCCTGATTGTGACATATGGCGTCATATTGCATCAGCCCAAGTGCAATTGCAAAATGGTTGCCGTGCTCGAAGAAAAGACGCAGAAATCTGAGGCCTGCCTAGCCATGCTTGGAGCTACATTTCATTTCATTTCATTTATTTTATTTCTATGCTGCTTTTCACTCACATGAGTCACAAAGCATCTTACAAACAATTAATAACAGTAACATAATTGAATATAACAATTACAATATAGGTCCAGGAAAGGTGTTTCTGTCCAGAAGTCCACACGGGGAACAATGTGCCTAACAGCTTTCCCATTGGCAGCCCAAGTGGAGTCAATCTACTTGATCCATGTCAGGGGCGACTCCTTATTTATCAACCAACAGGTGGGCTACTTGGTACCAGATTCATACCCAATGCCTTGGCGAAATCCTAATTACATCTGTAATCCATAAAGTTGTGGACTATTTCAAAATAATACCTAACTCCTGTGGGGGATTTGAAAAAGAAAGATAAAAATCTGTAATTGAATATAACAATTACAGCGTGGGATGACGTGTCTTCAGAGAAGATTGAGAGATGACCTGATCCTGCTATCTGATGCAAGTTCTTAGCACCTGAAGTTGTTATGAAATCTGAGGGCAACCAAAATCTTAATTGTGTTGAAGTGGTGATCACCCAGTGTACCTTGGAAGAGTGGTTCCATTATGTATCTGCTGAAGAAGCATGGTTTCATCATATTATCTAAAATGACAAATTCCGTATTTGGCTGAGTGAGGGAAGCCAATATAAAGAAAACTTTCAGGGACTATGCAACTGTTTTATAACCTGCACTAGGGGTTGGGAACGTCTGACCTAGGGCCAAATGTGGCCCCTTTCTGCCTCTCTATTTGGAGTCCCAAACCCCTCGTTTTTCCTACTCCACCCCTCCTCAAGTGCTTAACTGTGAAAACATCCCTAGCTTGCTTAGCAGGAAGTGTTTGTGTGAGTGTCTCTCTCTGTATGTAAAGACACTTTTGATTGCTGTGTTGTGGGGGCACCTGGTCACACCCCCTCACAAAAATGTGCCCATGAACATGCCCCCCCCATGCTCCCACACTATGAAACTGCTAAAATGGGAGCACTCAGACCTGAAGAACTGCAATAAGCTGAAGTCAATTGTCTCTAACTGAACAACCAGCCACCCAGATTCCTTATTAGAGTCAAATAAGCTTCAACATACAATAGCATATCAACCTGATGTGTGTGGTTAAAACAGGCTGCAGAAAAGTAGAGAAGAGGAATCCGAGAAATGGGGAAGGCCTGTGTGCCAGGAAGCATAATAAAATGAGGAAGGGAGAAGGAATGGAAAAGGAGATAAAGTACAAGATGACAGTGCCAGGAGGGTTGCCAAGAAGAAGAAGAAGAAGAAGAAGAAGAAGAAGAAGAAGAAGAAGAAGAAGAAGAAGAAGAAGAAGAAGGGAGAAGCTGGAATGGGAACATAGTGAATACAAAAGCAGGGGCATGAAAGTGTCTGCAGAATAGAAGAGGGTGGCTTCCAGATTGGGTGAAAGGTGAGATGGGGCATATTGGTTGTAATCTGTGGCAGGAGGAAGATAAAGGAGACAACCACACACTGGTTTCCCTTCCAAGTGGGTTGCACAAAAAGAAGGGGAGGAGGCATGGGGTGTAAAGCGGAAAATGGGTGCAAAACAGGCCTGCAGAATAGAAGCGAGAAATGGTATCAAACATGGGTCCTTGGCAGATAAAACTTGTGGCTAGTAGTAGCTGCAAGGGGTGGGAATGGGAAAAAAAAGAGGAATTGCTACGGGAAAGGCAAAACCTGCCAATGCAGGGAAAGTCCTTTCTGGCCCTTCAACAGCGACCTTGACATAGCAGCGCCTGCGTGCCTGTGTGGCTGTGGAAAAAGAATGTGGTTAACCTGCAACATAAACGTCAATTGAGGGAGTGGAGGGTGGGGAAGCTCTGAATCCAACGGCCGCTTCCCAGGTATGACTCAAGCTCTATTGTGTGTACTGAATAATCCCTCCTTCTACCTGGCCAATCCCCCTGGCAACACCTCCCCAGCCGGGATTGGGCGGCTGCTAAGTAGGTGGAGTTCACAGGTATCCAACCTGGGAAGGTGGGCCAGACCCCAACTGCCAGGGGCTGCACCGTGATCCAAGGGGGTTACTCACAACCACGCAAAAGGCGCACCCCATTTGATGTGAGGAATGCTCATTATTAACATGTATTGCAACCCCACCATTCCTCCGAAGGAACAAGGACAGGAGACAATACAAAAAGGACACTAGTAAATATAAAAGAAATATGTATATTTTAAAAAGAAAAGAAAAAGAAAGAAACAATCTGGAAAGGTTGAGAAACATTAAGAACATTGAAAATAGCAATAACTGGCTCCCTGGATCTGAATGGGGTAACTGTGCCCCTGAAAGACCAGGTGCACAGCCTGGGAATCATTTCTCACAGCTGTCCATGGAGGCACAGGTCAAATCTCTGTCCAGGGCAGCTGTCTGCCAGCTCCATCTGGTACACAGGCTGAGACCTTACCTGACCACTGACTGTCTTGCCAGAGTGGTGCATGTTCTAGTTATCTCCCGCTTGGACTACTGCAATGCACTATACGTGGGGCTACCTTTGAAGGTGACCCAGAAACTACAATTAATCCAGTATGCGGCAGCCAGACTGGTGACCTGCGGTGGCCCCCTGAGAAAATATAACTCCAGTCCCGAAAAACCTACATTGGTTCCCAGTATGTTTTCAAGCACAATTCAAAGTGTTGGTGCTAACCTTTGAAGCCTAAAGGGCCTCGGACCCAGTATACCTGAAGGAGTGTCTCAACCTCCATCATTCAGGTCCACTTCCGAGGGTCTTCTGGTGGTTCCCTGAATGCAAGGAGTAAAGTTACAGGGAACCAGGCAGAGGGCCTTCTTGGCAGTTGAGCCCTCACTGTGGAAAATCCTATCATCAGGTGTCAGGGAGATAAAGAATGACAATACTTTTAGGAAACATCTGAAGGGCGCCCTGTTCAGGGAAGTTTTTGCATACACATGGTCTGAGGGACGGTGGACAGGCTCACAGCTGAAAAAGGTTGCTGACCCCTGACTTAGAGCATCCATTGTAACAGAAGGGGTTTTTTAGGCTCTGCTCTGGATGTTTCTGTGAATACAGCTATCTTGAACTAATGGGAGTCTTGCTGATGCCTGGCCTGCTGACCAGCCTGCTCATTACAAGGAATCGTTATACCTAAGCAACATCATGAAAATGTCACAAAGAAGTCCAAAAATCCACCCACCCTATCTAGTTATCAAGAGGCTGATACTTAATAGTGTATTTAACTGCAGCTGACTTTCGGATACAGTGCACAATTATTCTGGAAATTTGCTACACAGATCTTGGCAACCAGGGCAAATTAGTATTCTTTGATAAGCCACTGGAGATGCACTGAGGAGCCAGGAGCCTGGGACATAAGAGGATCCCTTCTGGACCACACAAAAGCTAATCAGGTCCAGCATCCTGTTCTCAGAGAGTTGAAGCAGATGCCTTTGGGACGACCTGAATACAAGGCTGGAGAAGAGACTCCCAGTGGTATCTTGGCTTTCATACCAGAGGAAATGTAGCCATTGTGTCTAGTAGCCTTCTCTCATAACAATAGAACCTATGGACATGCAATGAAATGGAAGGATGGAAATTCAGGACAGATGGAAGCAATAACTGCATCACACAGCAAGTATTTAATCTTTGGAATTTGGTATCAGAAGATGTAATGGTTGCCAACAACTTGGATGTGCTTAATTGCAGATTAGCCTCATCCTCCATGAATTTGTGTATTGATGGCTACTAAACTTGATGGTTATGTTCTATGTCTGCGTTTTGGGGCAGTTTGGCTCCTAATGCCTGCTGCTGGGAACCAGCTGTGGGGAGAGTGGTGTTGTTCTCAGGTCCTGCTTGCTGGCTATGCCAGGCATCTGGTTGGTCACTGTGAAAATGGTTTTTTTGAACAGATGGCCTGATTAACAGGCTGATGCAAGTTCTGGACAGCTGAAATTTACAGGAAATCTCCTTACAGCAGCCAAACTCCTAATTGGCTCCAAGTGGGACTCACCCAGTGTACCTACTGAAGAAGAGTCGTTCCATAATGAACCTGCTGAAAAACTGTGGTTTCATAATTTTCTCTAATTTAACACAAGTGCTCATGTGTCTGAGTGAAGAAAGACAAAAGAGATAACAGTTTGAGAGACTATGAAGCCCTTTTGTAATGTGTACCTGGGCCTCGGAGCCAATTGCTGCTCCATATCTCTCTATCTGGAGTCTCAATAAACCATAAGAGAGGAGACTTTGAGACACGATGTATCCCCTTTATAATCTACATGGAGCAGGACTGTTGACACTTCATTTTTTAGTTAAATAAACCTTGTGGAGTGTTAATATATATAGAACTGTACATATGGGGTGGGGGTTTCACTGTTTGTGTTTAGGTTTTTTAAAAAGGATAAGAAGCCAGTTTTGGTAGAAATCTGCAGGAAGCAGAATTTAGTGTTAGATGTAGAATCCTTGAAGGATCAGTATTTTGTTTTGAGCCATATTCATTTATTATTAACATGTAATCCCACCATTCCTCTGAAGGAACAATGACAGGAGACAACACATACACAAAAAAACAGTCTGAAAAGGTTGAAAAACATTAAGAACTTTGAAAAAAGCAAAAATTGGCTCCCTGGTCCTGAACTGGGGTAACTGTGCCCTGGAAAAATCAGGTGCGCAGCCTGGGAGTCATTTTGGACTCACAGCTGTCCATAGAGGTGCATGTCAATTCTGTGTCCAGGGCAGCTGTTTACCAGCTCCATCTGGCACACACTGAGACCCAACCAGCCCACAGACTGTCTTACCAGAGTGGTGCATGTTCTAGTTATCTCCTGCTTGGACTACTGCAATAATTTCTATGTGGGGCTACCTTTGAAGGTGACCCAGAAACCACAATTAAACCAGAATGCAGCAGCTAGAATCGTAACCTGGAGTGGCCCCCGGGACCATATAACACCGGTCCTAAAGGAACATCCTCCCATTAGATATCAGGGAGAGAATGAATGGCACATATTTTATGAAACATCTGAAGGGAAGTTTTTTAGGCTTGATGTTTTTATTATGTTTTTAGATATGCTGCAGGCTGCCCAGGATGGCTGGGGAAATGCAGACAGGTGGGCAGGGTATAAATAATAGAATTATTATTGTTAGTATATGTTTAAACTAACTGAATTCCTGTTCTAGTTACATGTAGGTAGCTGTGTTGGTCTGCTGTGGTCAAAACAAAATTTTTAAAATCCTTCCAGTAGCACCTTGTTGTTGTTGCTGTTGTTTTGTCGTTTAGTCATGTCCGACTCTTCATGACCCCATGGACCAGAACACGCCAGGCACTCCTGTCTTCCACTGCCTCCCGCAGTTTGGTCAGACTCATGTTGGTAGCTTCAAGAACACTGTCCAACCATCTCATCCTCTGTCGTCCCCTTCTCCTTGTGCCCCCAATCTTTCCCAACATCAGGGTCTTTTCCAGGGAGTCTTCTCTTTTCATGAGGTGGCCAAAGTATTCATGGACTCCTTCATGGATCACTGCCTTGTCGTAGCGAAGGGGCTTGAATAACTCAGAGAAGCTATGAGCTATGCCGTGCAGGGCCACCCAAGATGGACAGGTCATAGTGGAGAGTTTTGACTAAACGTGATCCACCTGGAGCAAGAACTGGCAAGCCACTCCAGTATCCCTGCCAAGAAAACTCAATGGACAAAGACAAAGGCAACATTAGCACCTTAGAGACCAACTAAGTTTGTTGTTAGGAATAGGAATAGGAATAGGAATAGGAATAGGAATAGGAATAGGAATAGGAATAGGATAATTATTATTGGCCAAGTACATTTTCCAACATACTTGGAATTTGTTTCGGCTACATTGCAATGTAAACATACAGACACTGTTCCTCTCACAATACAAAGAAGCAAAGAAACCCCACCCATATTTTACCTCCCCTTAAGCTATACAACTACGAATTTAACAATTTAATGGCACAAGGGAAAAAACTATTCTTGTGCCTGGCCGATTTTGTATATGAAGTCCTGTAGCGACGTCCAGATGGAAGTAAATCAAGCAGATGATGACCGGGATGTAAAGGATCTGCTACAATTCTCTCTGCTCTCTTCCTAACTCGGGTAGCATAAATTGTCTCTATTGAAGGCAAGCTAACACCAATTACCCTTTCTGCAATTCTTACAGCTCGTTGGAGCCTTTTCTTGTCTCTCTTGGAGGCTGTACCGTACCAAGCTGTTATAGAATTACAGAGAACAGTTTCAATGATGCCTCTGTAGAATTGGATCAACACTTCCTGGGACAATTTAAATTTCCTTAGTTGACGCAGGAAATACAGCCTCTGGTGGACCTTTTTAATAATACTATTGATATCTGAAGAAGTGTGCATGCACAAAAAACCTCATACGAACAACAAACTTAGTTGGTCTCTAAGGTGCTACTGAATTCCTGTTTTGTGACTCAGCATTCTTCAGTAAAATTATAGCCTTATATTATTAGTGGATAGGGACCCAGGTGGCGCTGTGGGTTAAACCACAGAGTCTAGGGCTTGCTGATCAGAAGGTTGGCGGTTCGAATCCCTGCCACGGGGTGAGCTCCCGTTGCTTGGTCCCAGCTCCTGCCCACCTAGCAGTTCGAAAGCACGTCAAAGTGCAAGTAGATAAATAGGGACCGCTCCAGCGGGAAGGTAAACGGCGTTTCCGTGCGCTGCTCTGGTTCGCCAGAAGCGGCTTAGTCATGCTGGCCACATGACCCGGAAGCTGTCTGCGGACAAACGCCGGCTCCCTAGGCCTATAGAGCGAGATGAGCGCCGCAACCCCAGAGTCGGACACGACTGGACCTGATGGTCAGGGGTCCCTTTACCTTTACCTTTATTATTAGTGGAGTCATGATGAGATTAATGAAGCTAGGGAAATTATTTTGATTGCATAAACAACATGAGTCGCTATCCTATGTAACTAAGACCTTTGAATTCTTTGTTCAGTATCTGCAAGATGATGTTTGTTCTAGCCACTTGAACTTGGTAGGCAATATTCTGAACCAAAGGCAAATTTGGTGGGTGCAGTTCTTTGCCAGGTTCAACTTCAGAGTGCAGTACGTGGCTGGCAGTCAGAACCAGGGTGTGGACGCCCTTTCCAGAATGCCAGAGTATCAAGGAGAAACACCGGCTCCCGTGTGTCAGCTTATTCAGCTTATCCTGAAGCAACTGTAGTTAGCAGCGGGCATTGTGGCAGAGACATCCAAGTTGCAACGGAAGACAGTGGAAGATGAGTTTGCAGAGAACAAGCTAGAGGTTCTACTGAGAGATGCAAACAGCGCGAGGGGTACAAGGGAAAGGATGGCTTGCTATATAAAGGAGAGGCAATCTACGTTCCGGAAGGGGAACTGCAAGCCAAGGTCCTACAACAGTGTCATGATAAGCTGGACATTTTGGACAGTATAAGATACTATACCAAGTGACAAGGCAATTCTGGTGACCAAGAGTTGGAGAGGAGACTAAGGAGTATGTAAAAGCCTGTGAGACCTGTCAGAGGGCCAAAAGACCCAGAGAGGTACCCGCTGGGTTACTGCAACCACTAATGACACCACAAAGTCCGTGGGAAGCGATAGCTATGGACTTCATCAACTTACCAGAGTCACAGCGGCAGACTGTGATTTGGGTGGTAGTAAACTTGTTAACCAAGTTGTCTCACTTTCTGCCATGTAAGAGGCTGCCCATGGCACAGGAGAGTGCAGCTCTTCATGGAACATGTTTTCCCATTGAATGTATTGCCTTTGAGGGTGATCTCAGATCACAGACCACAGTTTACCTCAAAATTTTGGGGGAAACTCATGCAGTTGCTCAAAGTAGAGATGTGTCTCATTTCGGCTAGGCACCCACAGACGAATGGGGAATCAGAAAGGACCAATGCCACGTTGCAGCAGTACCTTCATTGCTATGTGAACTATCAAAAAGATGAACTGAGTGTCCCAAATGCCTTTGGCGGAGTTTGTGTATAACAACACCCTGCACTCATCTACTCAGCAAACTCCCTTCTTTGTCAATCATGGACTCAATCCACGCACCTTTCCTGCACAAGTGAACAGATTGTCGGTGCCAGCAGCAGAGGAATTCATGGAGGAGATGGCAGCCCTGAATAGTTTGTTAAGGGAGCAGCTGGACTTGGATAAAGAGGCATACAAGAAAGGGACAGATAAACATAGGCAACAGGGTGAATAAATAAGGTTGGGGAACAAGGTGTGGTTGTCCACAAAGGATTTTCCCCAGAAGGGTAGATGCAAGAAGTTGGGCCCTCAGGCGGTGGGGGCCTTTGAAGTAATAGAGTACTTGAACTTGGTAGGAAATATTCTAATAGCAGTCAAACTCCAATTGCCTCAAAGTGGTGTTCATTCAGGGCACTTTCTGAAGAATCATGGTTCTGTAAGAGTGGTTCCCAGAGGCATTGTGTTTAAATTGAGGTGGGACAGAGTGGAAAGTTGTTTGGTGAATTTTCATGGGCTTCCCAAAGGTGATTCAAGTACTTAAAATATATCTTTCTTATTCCTGATAATGGAATGGAAGAGGCAGCTGTCAGAATTTCATACAGTTCCCCAAAATGACTTAATAATCCAATTTCTACTCCGTGCTTTGTGTTCCAATATAAAATTACAGGATGTTTGTGAAAGCAAGCAATCTCTATTGTCATCATTTCCCACCCCCTCACTGGACCAGTTCCTCCTACCTGGAGCTTTCGGGCTCCTCTTCTTGGCTTATAAATCCTCCAAGTCAGCCTCTTCCACCATCAGTTGCCTGCTTCTTTGAACGGAGTTCTCCTCACTTTTGATCTGTCCAGAACTATGAAGATCTTCCTGAGTACTTGTCTCTTCTTGGCCATCCTTTCTCCAGGTGAGTAGGAAGCTGCGATCTTGAATTGTTTTTTTTCAAATGTGGGAGGGGATATGCCTTGGGCTAGAGAAGGCAAACTGATATTGGCTCTAGGAAGGATCAATGAAGCTATAGATATTGGAATACTGGGAATGTGGACTACAAATTTTGGAAGACAGCCTTATGGAGTGTGCTTCTGTTTCAAGGGGTTGGCTTTCTTCACATACAGCATGACTGCTGCATGTGAAAGTATGCAATGGGACTGCTGAAATTCCATTGTGCACCTCACACCCTGAAGATGTGTTGTGGGGGAGGATCTCCCTGCTTTAGTGTATGCATTCATAATAGTAAAATGGATGAAGTCTGTTCCTGTGTGTGAGATAGGGGAAAGAAGTGTGTCAGTTCCTGTGTGTGAGATAGAGGGAAGAAGTGTGTCAGTCTGCATGCAGTCTCCAAACCACCACTACATGTGGATCCTGAGACGAATAAGGTTGCTCATGTCTGACTTGGAAGATTGGATCCAGTTGGGAATGTAGATTCCATTTCTCAGCAGCTGAGGAACTGATGTATTTGGCACTGAATATTTCTTCTCTTCTCTTTGCAGTGATAGCTGTGCAATGTAGTGTAAAGAAACCAGGTGAAAACTATTCAGGGGAAACTTGCACCATCAAAGGTGGCAGTTGCTTTCTTCGTATTACTGGCAATTATATAAGTGAGTATAAAGCCTTTGTGTCAGATTCAACCTAAGTGTCTGGATCTATCATTTGGACCCTGGGATATCGAGGGGGGTGCCACAGAATGCTGATCTCACCCAATGCCGAGGAATTGACTTTTTTCAACAATTAATTAAATATTAGTAGAATGAATAGATAGATAGATAGATAGATAGATAGATAGATAGATAGATAGAATGTGTAAAATGTACCAATGCTTACAATAAAATGTGGTAGTATCCTTTTCAATAAAAACAGTATTTCCCCAAAAGCCTGTTGGGACAAGAAGGTCTTCCCCTGCAAGGAGAAGGACAAGAAGGGAGGCAATCTAGCTTCTCCAGGGAGGGAGTTCCAGTGTCGGGGAGAAGGCACTGAGATGGCTCTTTTCCATGTCAATAACTAATAAAGTGTGCAGCCTCCCCCACACCTTTACACGGGGCAGCCACTTAGCCTCAGAGAACCATTGGCAACCTTCTTCTGAACTTTGCCAGCTGATTACTGTTAATACATTTTGCATGAATATTGAGGCTTCAGCTTTCCCTGGCCTTTGCCTTACAGCTCCATCACCAACTGGTTTTCCCTATGACTGAATCCTAAGTAAAAATACCTCACTGGCAGGTCATTCCCCACTGACTAACACCCAAAGTAATCAGACACTACACTTTGTGGGTTCAGACACAAGTGATACAGCGGTCAGGTGTGCAGCCAATGATGAATAAAAGGAGACACGTGTTGGGTTCAGATTAGTCCAGAACTATATAGATAACAGTTGAAAAGAGGTTTGGTGCAGGCATTGAGTATGTAACCAGTGATCAATCAGTCCACCTGATGGTTGAAAGACAGTTGGGAATGACCAATGTTAGAGTTCACCTATGGCAACAGCTAGCAAACCCCAAGAAGCTACTGGTAAGGGTTACTCTTTTCCCTGAGCCCCTGAGCTGGGTGTAGGGACAAAGATTGCAGTCTTTCCAGATGGCATGAGGTTATGGGGGAGGGGGGCTTTTCATCCCATTGTTGGGTAAATTTAAATGGTTCAGAGACTGGAGTTATAATCCAAATGATACAGGTCTATGAATTCATTATTTTTTCTATCATTCCCCCCATTTTTAAAAAAGGAAAATAGCTCCATATTTATTTCAACATGGTACCTTTCTCAGGTAGAATATTTTTTACTTTTTAAAATTTTAATGGCTTATTTATTTAAAAACACAACAAAACAAATACAAAACAAAACAATATGCATCAATCATCAAAATGCAATCTAGTTATTAACACTTTATACACCATATATACACACCGAAAAAGAAAATATTAAGTTCATCAATCACTAAGTCGAACATGACTTCCGATCCCCCCACTGTGGTTCCTAAGTTTCATTACTCTGCACACTTAACTTTATCTGTCCTAAGGTCTTCTGTTATTTTAATTCTGTAACGATTTCTTAATTCATGCAGAAATCAATCCAGGCCTGCCAAAGAATCTGTTATTACAATGTTCTTTTAAATATTCTCTGTAGATATTCCACTCTATTGAACCTTTGATCTGTATGGTCTTGGAATTTTGTTGTTAATCTTGCTAGTTCTGCATATTCTAGCATTTTATTTTGCCAATCTAATTTTGAGGGGATAGAATGCCTTTTCCATACCTTAGCAATCAGAATCCTAGCTGCTGCTACTGCATACATAAAGATTTTCCTTACCCTTTTTGGAATTTCATTGCTCATTATACCTAGCAGGAAGGCCTGGGGCTTCTTTGGGAAGGAAGATTCAAACTTTTTTTAAAAGTTCATTCTAAATTGTTTCCCAAAATTCCCAGGTTGTTTTTTTGTTTTGTTTGTTTGTTTGTTTTTGCATTTCCACCACATGTGGATCATGGTGCCTTCTGCCTCCCTGCATCTCCAACAGATGTTTGTTCTAGATTTATACATTTTGGCCAGTTTTACAGGTGTTAAGTACCATCTGTAGAGCATCTGCATGAAATTCTCTTTCAAATTGTAGCATGCTGTGAATTTTAGGTCCTCCCTCCACCACCTCTCCCATAATTCCATCTGGATTTTGTACCCAACATGGCCCCTTGTATCATGACAGGTTTTACTTCTTCTTCCTTGAGTCAAGAAAAAGTCTGTACATGTTAGAGATTATTTTTGTGTGTGTATTTATTAAGTCTTTCCCAAGTCTTGAAATTTCTGTGGAAAAGCACTTTTGTTTGTCCTTTTGGAATGATTCATTTAGCTGAAAATACTGCAACCAATCAGTCAAATGTCTCAGAATTTCTTCAAATTTCTTTAATCTCTCAGGTAGAATATTTTATACTCATATAGGAGGAAGTACCTACTTTCAATAACAAATGCCATACCAGTGTGGGGAAAATACTCAGACTCACTCCCCACATATCCAATAGTGACATCTCAATACTTTCCAGCTTGCAGCAACCATATGAGGGCTGGATAACATGGAATGACTATGCTGCTTATGCCACCCTGAAAAGGATTTTATGTGCCCAATGCTTGATTTATGGGTGGTGTTTGCAGTTATTTTATTAAACTCACAGTTTAAAATTTTATTTGGGTTGAACCCAGGGGCATAATTTGCACATTGCTCACAATTTACAATTCCTTGACTAGTTTCATTAGCAAAACCAAGAAATTACTTTGTGTTATGTGGTCTCTATTGACAAACCCAGCAGTTGCTTTTATTTAAAGCTGAAGTAACTGCTAAAGGTATAAGTTTGACTCTTTACCCTGCGCTCCTTGCATTAATAGCCATAAAATCAAGAGAGAAAACCCACAACTTTGTATGAGAGGAGACCCAATTGAAAAGCAATTTGGGTCTCCATAGACAAGTTACAGAGGGTTGATTCTCAGAGTTTCACAACCTTGGTAATATCACCAGGTAATTTTAATGGCTGGTCACCTCTTACCCTCTTCAGATTCGTAGTCTGCTCTTTTCCTACCTTCTTCAGGAATCAGGACAGCCAAGTTCTCAGTTCTGAAATATAAAAGTGACACTGGTCTTTCATGAACATAAAGAGATAACAGTTAAGGAATCAGGTTCTCTGAGTTTTTTCCCTTTCTTTCCCTTTTTCTTTTGGCCTTAAGTTATAAGGAAATGTTGCTGGACACAAAAAGTGCCCCGGCCGTGCTGCTTTATGGACAGGGCAGCCCCACAAGCCAGTGAGCGAACGGCGGCTTGTGGGGCTGCCCAGTCTGTCCGTAAAGAAGCACGGACAGGGTGCTGGGTGGCGGGGGAGTGGCAGGAGGGGCCAGGGAGTGTCACCCCCCTCCCCTGGAACCCGGGGTGGCCTGCCCCCTACGCCCTGCCCTTCCTACGCCACTGCCTGTTTCCCTTTCCCTGGCAAGCAGTAACAGCTCAATGCTTTCTTATACACTGCAGCCTTCCTCAAAGCCACCCTGCCACTCATTCTGAGAGCAAACAGCTGCTGCTAAATAGGCCTGCAATGTATAATAACAACAGAAATCCTCAAACCCATTTGGTTACACACTTGACAGCAGCTGAATGCACAGAAACATTTTTTTATGCATTTCCCCATAGAAAGATGCATGGGAAAAGACTTTTTACCCTGAGATAGCCAGTCAGAAGTGACATCAAGAGAATCAGAAAATTAGAGGAAAGAGAAAACTGTATTATCCACTCTTTGAAAAATTTATTACATAGTATAAAACAGCTTCTTGAGTCAGCCAGTGGATCATCTAGCTGGATATCAGATGGGTGGCTGATCAACCTGCTGCATTTTTGTGTGTGCAGAAAAACAAGTCAAACTTGTCTCGTTAAATGCAACTTTTTAAGGAACTCTCCTGGAAGAATATATACTGTACTTACAAGGTGATTCAAGAAGAAACTACTTTCATGATTAGCTTGCTAAATTCAGAACTTGCAGATTTTTTTACCCCTTATTCACCCATTTGCCCAATGTATGTATATAAGGAAACATTAGAAAAAAATCATTCAGGAGAATAATGATTTGAATTTTTGCTGATGTAGATATCCTTTCCAATGCTCTCTCACAGATGACTCTCTAGATATCGAAACTGAAAGCGGATGTACTACAGATTGCACCACAGAGAACTACAGTTTCACCACAAGAGAAGGTGATTCCATGAAGACTTTCAGGGCGTGCTGTGATGGCTGGGAGTGCCTCAAAATATTGACAGAAGGTAAGTATATGCGTATTTGTATATATCCTCGAGCATAAATAGCATTGAGGCTTTAGGGGTTTTCCTTGGTTGCCCTTAGACAAACGATATCAAACAGACAGCACTGGAGATCTTCGATGAAGCCCAAGATAGATTACAGCTTCCCTGTAGCTGGTTAGAGGACACCAAATGTGGTACCCATGATACCACGTAGTAAGGTAAAAGGTAAAGAAACTCTGGATGGTTAAGTCCAGTCAAAATCGACTATGGTATGCAGTACTCATCTCACGTTTGAGGCTGAGAGAGCTGGCGTTTGTCCGCAGATAGCTTTCTGAATCATGTGGCCATCATGACGAAACCGCTTCTAGAACAACGGGACTCTCTGATGGAAGCCAGAGTGCATGGAAATACTGTTTACCTAGTAGTAACTCCACCTCTGGAACACCAGCTACAAAGTGACATCCTGGCTCTTCTAATATGGTGTTGCAGGACCCCTCAGCCATGACCTTGGGGAACAGGAGACTGTAATGTATTTCAGTTATGCTCCCCAGATCAAAGGAAGTGAAAAGGACTTTTCCAATATTTTCAAACTAATGTGTATTTTTAAAAACCTGTATTAAAAGCTTTTAAGGATCGAAGTTCTGACTTGGTTCTGCTTGAAGGAAGAGAGAAATTGATTTTTAAAATGTATAAAATGTTACAAGAATGGGAAATAATAGATGAGCTGGTTAATCTTCAGTGATACAATGGGCTAAAGATCTAGGACATCATATAAAAATGGATGCATGTGCAATGCTGTGGAAAATTGATATGAAATGTACTACCTGTTATACTCTTATACACTTAAAGGAAATTTCATGAAAATAATGTATAGATGGTATTTATCACCTAAAAAGTTGGTTAAGGTTGCAAATAATTGTTGGAAGTGCAAACAGATACATCGAACTTTCGTTTATATGTGGTGGACTTGTAAGAAAATGAAGTTTTTTTGGGAAATGATATATGATGAGATAAAACAGTGTCTAAAGTATTTATACAACATCTACAACAAAAACCCTCTGGGAAATTTTCTCCTAGAGATTATAGGGAAGGTAGTTCCAAAAAAATTGATAATGCTGATTTTGTATGAAACGACAGTGGGTAGGATTCTCTATGTACAAAAATGGAAGGGAGTAGAAGTTACCACCAAGGAAGAATGGATAAGTAAGGTGATGGACTATGCAGAATTGGCAAAGTAAACAGCCAAAATAAGAGAATCTAACAATGATTGCTTTGTGGAAGAATGAAAGCCTGTTTCAGACTATTTAAGAAAATATTATAGTATGATGAACTCATGAGCAGGATTTGAAACATGAGTAACAAAAGGAATTAAAGAATAAAGTATTGATATGTTGGTATAAGAGATAGAAGATATTGTGCAACAGAGGGAAAGAAGTAAAAACACCCTGGAAAAGAGCGTGGGAAGTCTGAAAAAGATAAATTTATTATGCATTGATGTATATATATCAAAATTAAATAAAAAATTATTACACTGTAGTGAAAGAAAGAAAGAAAGAAAGAAAGAAAGAAAGAAAGAAAGAAAGAAAGAAATGGGCTACAACTGTGTGCTGATTTTAGTGGTTGCTTTTCACAGAGAAAGAACGTCAGTTAAATGGGAAGGAGTGTCCAACCTGTTGTCCTTCTCTGTCAGAAGCCTGTAAGGGCTCAGAGACCATCAAGTGTTATAATGATGAGACTCAGTGCATAGAGTTTGTTCTTGCTCACGGTAAGTAGCACTGCCAGCCAGTGAGGTGGAAACAGGGTGGTGGGCTGCTCTCTTTCTCTGTTTGTGGCTTTCAGCCAGAAAATGCACTATGTGTTTTGGTAGGGGAAAGTTCTATTTTTCTGAAAACATAACTGCATTAAATGATCTTTGCTTTGCATGTATATAGATGAGACTCCATATTTCTCGTGTGGGGGTATGAGAAAAAAAGCAAAATAATCTGTTCGTTTAATCATCTGTAAAACTGCCTTTTAAAATTAAATTTTCACTAACCTTTTAGAAGTAAAGGCAGCCATGGAGCCCAGATCTGGAAAGCAATATTGATGAAGATGGGCCCCTGTCCCAAAATAAAAAAATTGATATTTCTTTTTCTAAATTTTAAACATCCGTGTCAAATTGATCACATATATGATTCTGAGATGCTTTCTATACTTGCTCAATGCACTTAATAAAAGTTAAAATGTTCCTAATCTCTCTCTTCTGTACACAAACTCACCCGTTTACTACCCCGGCACTCATGTGAAAATGTCTCTTTTTCTTTACTAGATGACAGTGCGATTCCTGACAAGCATTTCCAAGCCTGTGCAGCACCAAAGTTTTGTGAATTGGCCAAGAATTCAATGCATATTAATGCCTTTTCGGGCACTATTATCAGAGCACGATGCAGTGATACTCTGCCTGACCCAGAGCAGCTCAACTATGAAGGGTAGTTAGGAGAGAACAATGACTTCTTTTTGGATCCCATTGTTTGCTGAAGCCGTGGAGGTGGAAGTTGCTTGCCTGGTGGTGGGAGAGGAAGAGCGAATGCAATTCACAGGACTCCTGAGTCCTCTATTTGGCTTTTAGTGGAGGGTGAATGGGATGCAGGGAATAGAGAAGCTAAAGTAGGAAAGGGGAGCTTGGGAGCTCTGTCTCATGATAATATGGTATATGGGTCAAATTTATCCTTGTAGTCAAAATAAAATGGTGTGGCAAATAAAAACCGTGTTCTGTGTCTGCAGTCTTTGAAGTGGCATTAATCCGTGCAGGCAACACACCGCACACCCCTTTCATGGCCCTCATATAAGGCTGAACAGCACCTATGAAATTAAGGGGGAAACAACAAAGCTCCCGCTCCCTTCATTCTTTTAAGTTCACATTAAATGTGAGGGCATGGGAATGTGCAGCCCAGAAGAGGGTGGGTTCTAATAATAATAATAATAATAATAATAATAATAATAATAATAATAATTTATTTATACCGCACCCATCTGGCTGGGTTTCCTCAGCCACTCTGGGCAGCTTTCAACCAGATATTAAAAACAACACAGCATCAAACTTCCCTAAACAGGGCCCCCTTCAGTTGTCTTTTAAAAGTAAAATAATTGCTTATTGCCTTGACATCTGCTGGGAAGGGCATTCCACAGGGCAGGCGCCACTACCAAGAAGGCCCTGTGCCTAGTTCCCTGTAACCTCACTTCTCACAGCGAGGGAACTGCCAGAAGGCCCTCGGTGCTGGACCTCAGTGTATGGGCTGGACGATGGGGGTGGAGACGCTCCACCCCCACAGCCTTCCCAAGCCCATTGCACATTCAACAGCCCTCCGCTTCTTGCGGGGTGATGGCGGATGCAAGCCTTGGCAGCTGCTGCCTGTCGATGGGGCTGGCGGGTGGGAGGCATCCTCCTGGTGCGCTCCCAGGGAGGGGGGCAGTTGCAAGGATATCACCTCCGTGCCTTCCTCCTCGGGCGAGGTAAGGGAGTACCCGGTCGCTGCATGCTAACTCCGCGGGGGCTGCAACTCCCTCCCCTGCTCCCACCCCACCCCTGGGGAGTATGTCCTTTGGAGGGCACAAAGCAAAGGCACAGCCCATACCCTCAAAGTCTAGGGTTATTAAAGGGGCGGGGTTTATTTGGGGGCTGTCTCTCCTCACGATTCTGCACACGCCCTCGCCTGCATCCCGGATGGAGGCCGTCCTCACCACCCTCTAGCTACGACCCTGCTCCTGAGTAGGAACAACAAACTGGCGGAGGCCCAGACACATCAAAACCCGACACCCGCCCAGCCTTGTGCTCGCTTGCCACCGACCCACAACTGAATTAATCTGAATTGAGCTGAATTAATCTTTTCTAACTGAGCAGCCAGTTGACAGGCTTCCTTATAAGATTCAAATAAACTTCGTACAACAGCATATCAACCTGAGGTGTGTGGCTAAAACAGGCTGCAGAATAGCAGAAAAGAGGAAACCTAGAAAGCGGAATGTCCTGTGTGCAAGGGAGCATATATACTGTGTACAAGTGAAATATACTCAGAGTCAAATGTGGATTTCATGCTCTTTATTCAGCTCATAGTAGCGAGGAATGGAAGTTCCCCCAAAACATCTGCTTTATATACATTATTTACACAATGGGCCCCACGTGATTGGCTAATTCCGGGATACTCCTGTAGGCCAATCAGGTTGCGGATTCACTTCCACCTGGAGCTGGATTGGGTGGCTCCTGCGGACCAATCAGACTGCTGCATTCTGGATCCTATTGTTCTAGGACCAATCAGACTGCTGCATTTTGGATCCTATTCAACTCAGTACATAACAGCAAGGGAAAGGTGAGATGAGCAAAGTAAAAAACTGTGCAGAGAGGGTTGCAAAAAAGAAGAAGGGAGCAGCAGGCACGGGGACATGTTGAATACAAAAGCAAGGGCATGAAAGTGTCTGCAGAATAGCAGGGGGTGGCTTCCAAATTGGGTATTAGTTGTAATCTTTGGCAGGAGGAAGATACAGGAGGTAACCACACACTGGAAGGGGAGGGGGCATGGTGTGCAAAAGGGAAAATGGATGCTAAGCAGGCCTGCAGAATAGAAGAGAGAAGTGGTTTCAACAATGGGTGTTTGGCAGGTTAAACTCATGACTTGTAGTAGCTGCATGGGGTGGGAATGGGCAGATCTAGCAATCTGATGAGCAGAGGGAGCAGAAGAAAGTCTGATGTCAGGAATGTGGCCCCCCAAGACCCAACAGAAGGGTTAGCCTCAGGAAGTGAACGAGAGGCTGACATTCCTGAGGAGGCAGAAGGGTTAAACTTCAGAGCTAGCAGTTCACAGGCTGATAATTCTGATGGGGGAGAAGGGTTGGTTTCCAAAGCTGACACCCTGCAGCACCCCCCCCCCTTCACTTAGAGCACCTATTGTTACAGAAAGGGAGTTTGAGGCTCTGCTCTGGAAGTTTCTGTGAATAAAGCTATCTTGAACTAATGGGAGTCTTGCTGATGGCTAGCCTGCTGACCAGCCTGCTCATTACAAGTGTTACATATTGTGCCTTAATGAACCAACAAGAGTATTGCTGTATATAATGGAACCACTATGATCATAACCTAATGCCTTATCTCGGTGGGGAGGGGTGTTATGTTATTGAAGTTCTCACCCTAGGCCACTAGGGGTGTGTGTATATAGTTCATTCTGCTGCAGTTCTCACTCAGGTCCGCACATGCAAATGAGGGATTGAAAGTGACGTTCAGGGATTGGGTAACTACAGAAAGTTGTTACTGTTGCTTGTAGCTGAGTTCTATATAAGCAGGCTGCTGAGCCCTTCAGTTCAGTTCTGTTCCAGCCTGAGAATAAACAGAGCTGCTTGGAGAATCACTGTGTCGTCTGCTATGTCCACCCACTATTTAATACTGGCGCCGAGGATGGCATTTGATGGACATCAGAGCACAGCCAGATTCGGACACTCACTGAGCGAAATCACTGAGCTGAAACACTGAGCTGAAACACTGAGCGAAATCACTGAAGGGAACCCAATTCAGAGCTGACTGTTCTGGCTAGAGCACTGTGTTCCACCCATCGCCCACCACGTCGGCATTGGACCCATGGCTTCATTCGTGCCTCTACCGCCGTTTGCCCCAGCTGCTGAAACCTCACTAGGTTTGAATGCTACCTCCAAGCAAATAAGCTGACAAGAGGGTGAGAGGAGCAGAAGCGAGGCCTCTTCCTCAGCCTCTGCAGGCCCGAGGTGTTTGAGACGGCCCAAGTTTTGGTTGCACCACAAGCAGTCCAGGCAGCGCCGTGGGACGTGCTACAAGAGAAGCCACGGAGCCACTATGCTCCAAAGCCATCCAAAATTGCTGTCCGCCATGCGTTTTACCACCGGAACCAGACAGAGGGGGAGTCAATTAACAGCTACATTGCCGCCCTCCGAAAGGCCACACTGCACTGTGAGTTCCGAGACTTAAATGATGCCCTGATGGATCGCATCGTCTGCGGAGTCCAGGACAACCATCTGCAACGGCGCCTTCTCACCAAGCCAGACCTCACGCTGCAGAAGGCCATCGAGGAGGCCGCAGCCTCAGAAGCCGCTGAACTCTTTGCCCAGGAGATCCACAAGGCCAGCAGCCCACATCCTGCTAAGAAGCCAATTGCTGTGCACCACGAGGAGGCTAGCAGTGATGAGGCATCCTCAAGTGAAGATGATGGCGTGCACCAGACGAAGTGGGAGCGCAGGAAGTGCAAACAGAGGTTCAAGGGCCATTCAGAATGTGCTGGCTGTGGAGGCAACCACCCCCGTGTCAAGTGTTGATTCAGAGACATCATCTGCTGGCGATGCTCCAGAAAGTGCCACATCGCTAAGGTCTGCCGATCAGCTCCATCAGACACGGCCTCTTCACCATCTCGTAAGTCCAAGTCGTCACCCCAGTCTGCAAACAGTTGCTGCTCAAACTGTTGCTGCTCATCCAGAACCACGATTGGATAAACCGACTCACCTATGCAACGCAAACTACACGTCACGGTGCTCATCGAAGGAGCTCTGTGTGACATGGAGATCGACACCGGGTTTGCCCTGTCCATTGTGTCCTGGAGCACTATCAAAAGACTCATGCCCAAGCTTTCTAAGAGGCAGCTCGACCCACACCACATACACCTGAGAGACTTCCAGGGGAACAACATTCCCATGACAGGCGTCGGCCAGTTCCAGGCCAAGTTCAAGAATTTTTCGGGCCTGCACCGACCCGTGGTGGTCGAAGATCCACGTCCCAGCCTCCTAGGGCTAGAATGGTTTGGTGCCCTCGGCCTGGAAGTCACCGGCATCAACTGCATCACCAACGCGGAAGTTGAAGCCCTAATCAAAGACTTTCCTGAGGTTTTTGATGGTACATTGGGCCAATATACAGGTACACCCATCTCTTTTAGCCTCGATCTGCAAGTCGCCCCGATCAAGGTAAAGCCACGTCGGGTTCTATTCACCCTCAAGGCTAAGGTGGATGAACAACTGGACAAATTAATCGCACAAGGTGTTTTGAAGCCGGTCGACCACGCCAAATGGGAAACCCCTATCGTCACGCCAGTCAAGCCGGATGGGTTGGTGAGAATATGCACTACAAGTGCACGATCAACAAGGCACTTCAGCAGCACACTTATCCAGTTCCTGTCATCCAACACCTGCTGCATTCCCTGGGCGAAGGCAAGGTCTTCACTAAGCTGGACCCTGCCCAAGCCTATCAACAACTGCCTGTTGACGACGCCACAGCTGAAGCTCAGACGATCATCACCCACCGAGGTGCGTTCCGGTGCCGCCGGCTACAGTTCGGGGTGAGCGTGGCTCCTGGCATCTTTCAAAGCCTCATGGAGCACCTCCTGCAGGGGCTTCCAGGAGTGGTACCGTATTTCAATGATGTACTGGTATCTGCAGACTCAAATCATCAGCTATTTGAGCACCTCCACACCGTGTTGACCAGGTTCCAGGAGGCCGGGCTCAAGGTGAAGAAAGAAAAGTGCCAGATTGCCATTCTGCAGGTGGAGTTCCTGGGCTACCTTATCAACGCCTCTGGTCTTCACCCAACGGCATCCAAAATCCGGGCCATCCAGGAGGCCCCGATCCCAAAGAACAAGACCGAGTTGCAGGCGTTCCTGGGGCTGCTGAACTTCTACAATATGTTCCTACCCCACAAAGCAACGCTAGCCAAGCCTCTCCACCACCTCCTCAGGATGAAGGCACCGTGGTCCTGGGGTCATCGAGAAATGGCAGCCTTCAACGCAGTCAAGGCCCTCCTCTCATCAGACAGTGTGCTGGTACAGTACAGTGAAGCAAGGACGCTGGTCCTTGCCTGCGACGCCTCGCCCTTTGGCATCGGCACCGTCCTCAGTCACCCGTTTCCAGACGGAAGGGAAGCACCGCTTGCCTACTTCTCTCGGACCCTGTCTCCGGCTGAACGGAATTACAGCCAGCTCGACAAGGAGGCACTGGCACTTGTGGCTGGAGTGAAGAGGTTCCACGAATATCTCTACGGAGGAACCTTTGACCTCATCACTGACCACAAGCCACTCCTGGGCCTCCTTGCCGGTGATAGACCAACTCCACCAATCCTCTTGCCATGCATGCTGCGATGGACTGTCTTTCTGGCAGCCTACAGCTACCAGCTCGTCCATCGCCCTGGAAAATTGCTGGGCCACACTGATGCACTCAGTCATTGCCCTCTTCCGGCGCTTGTGGAAGACCCAGCTCCTGCTTCATTGCTACTCCTGATTGAGGACCTCCCAGCAGCACCAGTGTCAGCTGCCGATGTGGCCTCCACATCTGCCCAGGACCGCACCATCAGACGTGTGCTCAACTGGGTGTGGTGGGGGTGGCCAGAAGGGCCCTTCACACCAGAGTTCCAGCCATTTGCAGCCAGACAGCACGAACTCTCGGCTCATCGCAGGTGCCTACTGTGGGGAGACCGAGTCGTGGTTCCCCAAAGACTCCCCCAACGTGTCCTTGAGGCTCTGCACGTCAGCCACCCAGGGATCGCCAAAATGAAGATGTTGGCTTGGTTTTACATCTGGTGGCCTAATATGGACGATGCCATCACCACCTGGGTTGCCTCCTGTCAAGCGTGTCAAGAATCAAGACCTGCACCACTGGCAGCTAAGGGCAACACCTGGGAGATGCCAAAGGCACCCTGGTCGAGAGTGCACACCAATCTTGCCAGCCCTTTTCATGGCCGGCCCTTTATGGTAGTGGTGGACGCCTATTCCAAATGGCTGGAGGTGGCCCTGATGCCCTCCACCACTACCGAAGCCATAATCCGGGTGCTGCGGGCCTATTTGCAACGCATGGATGTCCTGATGTCCTCGTCTCCGACAAAGGGCCACAGTTCACATCAGGCACTTTCGAAAGGTACCTCTTGGGGTTGGGCATCCACCATGCCCTAACAGCACCATTTCACCCGGCCAGCAATGGACAGGCGGAGAGAATGGTGTGCTCAGCAAAAGAGGTACTGGCGCGCCTGGACCAGAAGGACTGGCATGAGCGGGTCACTGAATACTTGCTCATGCAGCACATCACCCCACATGCAGCTACAGGAAGGAGTCCGGATGAACTGCTTATGGGCCGTCGCTTCAGATCTCCTCTCGACCAGTTGCATCCAGACTTTGGGGTAGCCAAGCCCCTGGGCTGTGCTAACGCGCCAAGGTCTTTTATCCCGGGATATAAGGTTTTTGCCAGGAACTATGTGGGGGTCATTCCTTGGGTGCCGGCCATGATAGTGGGAGTCACTGGGCCCCGCTCATACCAGGTAGCACTTGAGGACGGGCGTTTGTGGCACTGACACATAGACCAACTAAGGCGCCGGGTTGGGAATTTGGATGATACCACAGTGCCCTCAACTCCGGCCTCAGCTCCAGAACAGACGCCAACGGAAGGCGAGGCTCCACCTACACCCCCTTCACAAACTGCAGACATGGAGCTGAGCCAAGCCACTGCAGTGGTTCTGCCTGACTCCCTTGAGACTCGGACCACTGCCTCGCCTGAGTTTCCACCGAGTCCGCTCACGGCAGTCCCTTCAACAGCAGCAGAGCCAGGGAAATCAGGTGCAATGCCACCATTGGTAGCACTGCAGTCGCAACCGGACTCGAGCAGCCAACCGGACTCTGATACTGGCCCACGGCGGTCAGGTAGGGTTTCCAAACGCCCGACTTATTTAAAAGACTATGTTACCAACAATTTGCACACGTAATGCTGCATTGTAAATACAATTAGTTATGCTTGCAAACTGGGAAAATTGAAACTAATATGCTATGTGCCTTAATGAACCAACAAGAGTATTGCTGTATATAATGGAACCACTATGATCGTAACCTAATGCCTTATATCACTGGGGAGGGGTGTTATGTAATGAGGTTCTCACCCTAGGCCACTAGGGGAGTGTATATAACGTTCATTCTGCTGCAGTTCTCACTCAGGTCCGCACATGCAAATGAGGGATTGAAAGTGACGTTCAGGGATTGGGTAACTACAGAAAGTTGTTACTGTTGCTTGTAGCTGAGTTCTATATAAGCAGGCTGCTGAGCCCTTCAGCTCAGTTCCTGTTCCAGCCTGAGAATAAACAGAGCTGCTTTGAGAATCACTGTGTCGTCTGCTATGTCCACCCACTGTTTAATAATTACCAAAATCAACAGCTCCATGTTTGGGGATAAGGATTATCTTGCTGCAATCCTACAGGTAAGTAAAAAATAAAACAAAATGATGCTTCACTTAATCCAAATTGAGAGTTTGTTGACCCCTTTTTTCATTTTTCCTTTCTTGTCTTTGGATCTGTGATACAATTTGGAGCGGCGATTTATAAATATATGGGTTTTTTATATCTGCAGAAAGGGAGAATGGAAAACAAGACAAAAATATTATATACTAATGATTTAGTAGAAGAAGAAGTTGCAGCAGCAGCAGTGGTAGTAGGCTAGTAGTAGGTGGAGGCATTAAGACAGTACAATGTCTATCATTGAGACAGTACAAGGTCTATGGTGCCTCATTCCCAAAGGAAACACAAACCCTGCTTAAACTCCTGGAACCCCAAACCAGTGCTTCCCAACATTCATTTGGCCATGCCCCACCTGTTAATAACTCATTCTCAAATTGCCTCTCTTAAAAATAAAATTGCCCCCCTGTGGGGTCTGTGCCCCACGTTGGGAACCATGGCCCTAACCTCTGAAACTGCTTCGTGATTGGGGTGGTGTGCAACAATATAATGATAATAATACAGCAGAGTGCACCCATGCCAGAGACAAAGGCATGTTGATTGTTGAACTTTTTAATTTTTGGCCAAAGTTATTGAGCTTCTTTTGGTGGGTGGGGCCAAATTGAAGTTTTGAAGCTATTTTAAAGGAAAAAGTTCAATTCCTATACAGTAGTACCTCGGGTTGGGATGCGGGTGGCGCTGTGCGTTAAACTACAGAGCCTAGGGCTTGCTGATCAGAAGGTCGGCGGTTCGAATCCCCGTGATGGGGTGAGCTCCCGTTGCTCGGTCCCAGCTCCTGCCCACCTAGCAGTTCAAAAGCACGTCAAAGTGCAAGTAGATAAATAGGTACTGCTCTGGCGGGAAGGTAAACGGTGTTTCTGTGCGCTGCTCTGGTTCGCCAGAAGTGGCTTTGTCATGCTGGCCACATGACCCGGAAGCTGTACGCCGGCTCCCTTGGCCAGTAACGCGAGATGAGCACCGCAACCCCAGAGTCGGACACGACTGGACCTAATGGTCAGGGGTCCCTTTACCTTTACCTAGTACCTTGGGTTAAGAACTTAATTCGTTCTGGAGGTCCGTTCTTAACCTGAAACTGTTCTTAACCTGAGGTACTACTTTAGCTAATGGGGCCTCCCACTGCCGCCGTGCTACCACTGGGCGATTTCTGTTCTCATCCTGAAGCAAAGTTGATAACCCAAGGTACTATTTCTGGGTTAGCGGAGTCTGTAACCTGAAGCGTCTAACCTGAGGTACCACTGTCATACGTCTGTATGTTGCTGGACATTTTGTCTATTTGCGGAAATTTCCATCTGAAAACCATTTTCAATGGCCAAATCCGGGGTGGGTCCAGGAAAACCCTGACATATGGCAGCCCTATTTCAGGCATGCAGCTGAAATCCTTTGCTGGAACTTTATTCAGATGTTGCCCTACTGGATCACATTACCAGCAGGAGTAGAATGGATGGCACCTTAGCTGTCTCATCTGATCAGTTTTTGGCCATGCTTACACCTCAACCCCCACTCCAGCATAAACTATTTATTATTATTTATTAATTTCATGGATGATAACTCAATGCTGCTATTCCTGATGTAAGGAATCATCACCTGATGTACCACCAAGATCAAGGGCAGCATGCCTCTGATTCCTGGTACCAGTCTATAGGAAACGGCCACAGATGGCTGTGTGATTGCCAGAAGCATCTGCTTGGCCATTGAAGTAAACAGAATGCAGGACTAAATAGGACCTCTGTCCAATTGAAACTCCTTTTACATCATAATAAATGTATATTCATTAGGTCTAGTGAGTTTTTCTCTCGTGTAACAGCATCGAGGGAAGTTGTGCTCCATCTAGCCCAGGGGTCCCCAAACTAAGGCCTTGTGGGGCATAGGAATTTGTTCATTCCCCCCAAAAAAATATAGTCTGCCCCCCCCAAGGTCTGAGGGACAGTGTACCAGCCCCCTGCTGAAAAAGTTTGCTGACCCCTAGCCATCCAGCACAGAGGGCACCTTCCCCCAATATCGCTGCAAGCAGGAAACTATCCAGGGAGTGCTTCCCCGCGCATGGCGACATCGGGGAAGTTGTGCTCCCACCAGCCAGTGCCCCCAGATTGCTCCCCTCACACAGCTGCATCGGGAGAAGCCACGCGCCCACCAACCACCAATGCCACTATCAGTGTATTGGACGACCCCAGGTTTCTCCCCCCCCCCCATGATTTTTGAGTCAAAAAACCTCATCCAATACACAAAAAATATGGTATTGCATAAATATATAGTACTAACATTACACCAGAAAATTCGCCTCAGACATCTGTGGTGCCACCACACTCCCTCTCTCATGTTCCAAACACCAAAATGCACATCGTTCACTCTGCCTTTGGCTTTCATCACCATCACAAGCGAAACAAAAGCAGAGGACATGTAGCTGTGTTTGTGCCTATCCAGCCCCAGAATAAGCTACTCCCTTGAATACGCAATCTCTTCTCAAAAGAGACCTGCCCCCTCCTTGCACTTAACTGTTATCAACTTATTTTAAAGAGCAAGTGGTCAAGTTCTTTAAACCAGATACAAATGCATTTAATGTAAGTGAGAAAACCTACAACTTGAGTCATTGTTCATTTTATTACCTAGGATGGCCAGCAGGAACATGGGAGTGGTGGTGATCCCTCCCATTGTTCCCAGGATCGATGGGGGGCGGGGGGCGGGGAGTGTGGTCTTGTTTCTTATATCCATTATGTCCTCTCCTCTCACTTCCTCCAATTTTCTGTTACGCTTGATGTAGTCCAGATTCTTGCAACCTCACCACCAAGGTTCTGCCTTTGTGCTGGATTATCAGCTTAAAAAGAAAGTCTCTGTGAAATGCTATGCCAGCTTCTTTTAGTGTCAATGTTTAAGGCCCTTTGATGCCTCAGTGTGGCTAGGCTGATATGCCTAAGCAAACCACTCACATTCTGTAATCAATAAAGTTGTGGCCAAAATTATGCCAAAAGCCTTAAACTAAATTCGGTGTCAATTGTTTCCTTATTTGGGAAGGTCTTGGAGGTCTTAACATGCAAAGTATAGGCCATGACAAGGAGCACTTTACCAGCACCCAGGAACAACAGGTTCAGCACAGTGCTGCAAATTGCTAGAATTCTAATTGCACTATACCATAATTTAAAGCACAGTGTTGAAAACTAATTAAATCTCTTCCCCCTCCATAGCACTCCAAGGAAAAGTCCCTCCTAATCTGTGCCAGCCTCAGTTTCACCACCCTGGGGAAATGAGTCCCAACAGGCTATGCTAAATTTCAAAGCTCAGCACTGTGATTGGATTAGGTTTCTGGAACCTCAAGCAATTTTGCCAGATTTCCTTGTGAGTCAGTGGTATGGAATTTATTGTGAGGGGGAGACAGGTGTCTATCCACAATGTAGGTGTAGAGAGTTAGAGGGCACTACGTACCACATGTGGTGGGGTTGCAAAAAAAAATAAATAAAGAACTTTTGGGAACTTTTATACAATGAGTTTTTTTTTTAAAAACAAAACAACTGTTCAAAATAATGTTTAATAATAATAATAAAACACCTGAATCCTTCCTCTTAGGCATAATGGCATCAGACTTCCCAAGGGAGAAAAGAAGGATCTTTTTGTATGCAATAATGGCAGTGAGGATGCTGATTACAAAGGGATGGAAAGGAGATAAATCTCCATCAAAAGAGGAGTGGCAAGTAAATATACTTGAATACATAGAGCTATACATATATGACGGAAAATCAATCAACCCAAAGTTCAAAACAGAATGGGAGATCTATAGAAAACATTTTAAAGAACAGTGTCCCCATATAAAAAAATTAAAATGCTTTGAATAAATCTTGGAATTGATTAAGGTATAAAGAACTCAAATGAGATTTAAGAAAGACAAAGTTATTGAAAAATAGAGGCAAGTAATTAAGAAAACACAGAAGCCATACGAAGGAAGTGAGAAGTTGATGGTCAAAACGTTTTTGTGAATTTGTGATGTCTTGTTCTACTGTTTTTGCTTGCAAGAGATGTATTGTGCTTCTTTTGTATCATCTTCTTTTCTTTTTCTTTTTTCCTCTTCTCAAGCTTTTGTTGTGTATGTATGTTTTGATTTTAAACCAATAAAGATTAATTTGAAAAAAACAAAAAATCAAAGTTATTGTGAGGGGAGACAGGTGTCTGTCCATGGTTTCTTTTGTGGAATGCAGTGCCTCAAGTTCTAGATTTCCTTACTTCCATTAAACACAGTTGTGTTTGGGTTAGAGAACTTGTCCACTTCCTCTTTAAAATAACTTGCTAACTGTTAAGTGCAGGGGTGGGGGCCGTCTCTGTTCAATGGAGCTTCAGAATTTAAGGGACTAGCTTATTCAGGGGCTGGATATACACAAGCACAGCTCCACGTCCTTTGCTTTTGTTTCACTTGTGATGATGATGAAAGCCAAAGACAGTGTGAAAGAAGTGTACTTTGGCATTTGGGCAGTGAGAGAGGGAGAGTGGCAGCATCACAGATGTCCAGGGAGTTCTCTTGCTGTAATGCCGCACTGGCTTCCATCATGGTATTTGGACAAAGCTGTCTTTGGACAAACACTGACTTCCTCAGCCTGAAAGAGAGATGTGTGTCGCAACCCCGTAGTCACCTTTGACAGGACTTAACCGTCCAGGGGTCCTTTACCTTTTCCTAGTATTATATATTTATGTACTGGTGATACACGTTATACTCGAGTATAAGCCGACCCGAATATAAGCCAAGGCACCTAATTTCCATACAAAAACCTGGGAAAGCTTATTGACTCGAAGTATAAGCCGGTTCACGTTTGCCGCTGTGGAGGAGGAGGAGGAGGAACGAGCAGCCTGAAAGCAGCCTTTTGGGCTGCTCCTTCCTCTTCCTCCTTTGCTGCTGCGGAGCTCACCCCATTGCGGGGTTTCAAACTGCCATTCTTCTGATCAGCAAGCCCTAGGGCTCTGTGGTTTAACCCACAGCGCAATGTTCCCTTGTGTTATACAGAGAAGGCTGGGATCCTGTCCTGTTTAAGCAGGAGCCAGGGAAAGTGAGCACCTGTGGGGTTTTAATACTTCCTTAACTGATAGGCTTTCTGCCTTCTGGGGTCTAAAGTTTGCATTTATGTGAGCAGTTCAGGAATGGAACAAGCTGCCTGGGGAGAGTAAAGAACCGCCGTTCTTGTATGCTTCTTAAGGAATGGTTGACTGGGGTGAGCGGGCGGCGGCATGAGCAGAGAGAAAGGGCTTCTTTCTTGCCGCCCCCACCGCCCGCCTCACTCGAGTATAAGCCGAGGGCAGCTTTTTCAGCACAAAAAATGTGCTGAAAAACTAGGCTTATACTCAAGTATATACAGTATATAATGTGGATATATAATTTTCTCTTTAAGCTTAGATAATTCCTCCATTTCTTCTAAAAATGAGAATCTAACATTGGGACATCCAGATGCTGGGAATCACAATGGAGGGGACAGGGAAGGTGACAATGTGCTCATGTCCTCCTCCATTATCACCATATTCTTCATTATCTTTTTCTTCGCTGGCTCCCTCAGCCTGACGGACTTAACCGTCCAGGGGTCCTTTACCTTTACCTTTTTATTTAGACAGGTTAGTTGCTTGTTACCTGAATGTCTCCAAGTGACTTGCATTTTAAAAACGTTAATATAAAAACATTACCCCATGAAAAACAAAACAACTCCCATAACAGCACTAGAACCAAACATATCATCTCTCACAAAACGCCTGGGCAAAAGGTCTGTCTTTCCTGGTGCAGAAAAAATATAGGTGAAGGCTCCAGGCAGACATCGCTGGGGACAGCCTTCCGCAAGCAGGGTACCACAGTTGTCCCACGGAGAAGCATGCCATAGACAACATAGTTTTGCCATTGTGAAAACAAAATGTAGGACTATATGGACCTTTTGCCTGGTCTAACAGGGCTCTTCATATTATTTTATGATCTAAGAAGAATCCCAGTGGATCGCACCAAAGTCCTATTTAATCCCACATCCTGTTTCCTACAATGGCAAAGCATTGCTCCTGGGAAGTTCACAGGTAGTACAACAACCATCTCTGGCTGCTGAGGCGCTGGCTTGCCCCCGCTACTGAGGGGGCTGACGAAGTGGGACGTGTTGACCTCATAAGAGATTATTGTGGTATTGGGTCATAAAACCTTTGACCCAAGTAGTGCTGCTGACCGGCACTGCAATCAATCACCTTTACGATCTTCTCTGACATCAAATGGCCGCCCAGTCACACTTCTCGCTGTGGTCTTAGCCTTCTTCAGTAGCAGAGTAAAACGCAGGATAGGATGGCTTGTTGAGGTCTGCTTCTTCGAGGTGTCTTGAAATAACTCAATGGACACCAGTGCTACTAAACTAACCTAGTTTTATTTAGTAGCACACACACAAATGTCCTACAGACTTGAGCTGCATGTCTGCAGCGTTCTCACTCGGACATCAGAAAATACAACAGCATACAGTAAGCAGAACAGTAAGGACTAAGCACTAAGGGGAAAGTGAAACCAAACCTCCCCTTTTCTAGACAAAGGAAAAGTGCCCGTATTACTGTGGGCAAGGCTCCCAGGATCAGAACGCCTCTTGCATTATTAACTCTAAGATGCCCAGAAAACCTGACAGAGATGTTTCTGCTCAATATTAATGGGGCTCACCCCCCTCTTTAAGAACTGGGGGGGGGGAGTACCTAACCCTTCCCAGTTGGCGCACCTGTCTAGCTGTTGTTTCCTAGAATAAAGTTCCAGCAGGGGATTTCAACTGCGTGCCTTAAAGGCCTTGGAGTCCTAGGAAAACAGGCAGTCCATACTCAATGTGACATTGTCTCTGACACAGGTGCACACTGCTGTATTATTATTATTATTATTATTATTATTATTATTATTATTATATTGTTGCACACCACCCCAATCTTTGAGCTGTGTGAGAATTTAGGGGTTCCGGGTGTTTAAGCAGTGTGTGTGATGCCTTTTGGAATGAGGCACAGCATACACAGGGGTGTCTTTGTGATGGATGGTTTATTTGCACATCTTTACAACCTGAGCCTACGACGGAGGGATTCACAGCATTAATTCCCCGAAAGGGTATTGCTTGGCCTGTATCAGCAGCCTTAGATTAAAACTGCACTCCTCTTCCATATCACTGCCCTTTTCTGGGCACCTGCAATGTTTTTTCCAAGCCCACGTCCCTGATCTATAGTCAGCTTCGTTGGGTGTGCCTGATTTCTAGTATTACTAGAGGGAGAGAAACTTTCACCACTGCATTGGTGTGAATTGTTATTCTTATTTGTAGATATCTCGGCTACCTTTGAACAAATCTTCCTATACCATGATGCCATTATAGAAATATTAGGAATTTTGTGCACAGTCTTCTCAGTTTAAAGGATATTGGGTAGTTGTAAAAGCTTTAGAAAAGGAGAAGCCAAAGATCAAGAGCAAGTCCCTAATGAGGAAAGGTTACAAAATTTGGGGCTTTTCAGTTCAGAAAAAAGGCAAGTAAGAGGCATGAGGACATGTACAAAACTAATGATGGCGTGGAATAAATGGATAGAGAAAAGTTTTTCTTCCTCTCTCATAACACTAGAATTTGTGGGCAGCCAATGAAACTGAATGTTGGACGATTCCAGACAGATGGAAGAAAGCACTGGTTCAAATAACACATAGTTAAACTCTGGAATTTGCTCTCATTGGGAAGTAATGATCACCAACAACTTGGATTTGTTTCATTGAGGATTATAGAAAAAAAATCATGGAAGATAAGTGGAAGTCATGTTGTATCCCAATTGTTGGAGGCAGTAGTCCTCTGAATGCAGGGGCATAGCAAGGGTTGCTGGTGCCCAGGGCATGGCAGTTGTTTCACCCCCCCCCCAGTGGACTGGGCAGCAGTCAGTCACTTTGCTGGTCAGCATCTTATCAAGGGAGTCACCAGGGAGGAGAGATAAGGCAGAGAAATGTGCAGCCATGAGCGCCGCTATGACGCCTTGTCCTCCTGCCCTAGCAGTGAGGCACTCTGGGCAATGCACATGGTTCTGGCAGTGCTGTCCGACCTTCCTCTTCTTCCCACTCCCCACCCCAACTGGCCCAGGGGTGGGGCATATGCAGGCATCCCTTCACTGGTCACAAGGAAAATGAGGTGACACCGCCGGCCCAGCCCTGAAGGCCCAGCCCAAGCATGGCTTGCCTCCCAGCACCTGTGGCCTCAATAAGGGAACCTGTCGTGGGGGTGCCTTTGATGCACTCCCTCAGAAATTTGCACCCAGGACCACAACCGCCTGGTCCTCAATGCTATGCTACTGTCTGAATGTCTGTTGCTGGGAATCACAAGTGGGCAGAGTGGTGTTGCTGTCAAGTCCTGCTTTTAGGCTTTGCACAGGCTGGTCATTGTGACAACAGGGTTTTGCAAAAGAAATTCTGGTTCAGCAGGCTGATGTAAGCCCTGGCCAGCTGAAGCTCATGGGGAATCTAACATCAGCCAAAATCTTCATTGCCTTAAAGTGGTACTCACCCAGTGTCCCTGCTGAAGAAGAGTGGATTCATAATGTACTTGCTGAAGAAACATGGTTTCAGAATTTTGTCTAAAATTACCAACGTGCTCATTTGGCTGAGTAAGGGAAGCCAAAAGAAAGAAAGAATTGAGAGAATATAGAGCCCTTTTGTAATCTGTACAGGGGTGAATAACCTGTGTCCTGGGGGCCAAATGTAAGCTTATTGAGGCATTCCCCACACTCACACTCTCTGTTCAGCTCAGACCGAAATATATAGAGCTGAAGCTCTGGGACGCCTGGAGTTTGGAGGACGTGTGGAAAAGCTGCTGCTGCTGCTGCAATACCATGTGCTTCACCTGCTAGGAAGGGAGGCTGAGCAGCCTATACAAACCCCCACTGCACCTCCACTCTCCTTGGGGCTTCATCCGCCCTCATTGAAGTCTACTTCGGGTTCCGGGGAGGGTCTCCTCCCAAGAGACAAGTACTCTCCTGCTTTCTCCCACCATTTCCTCCCATTCTATTTATTTATTTACTTATTTTCTGGCGCTGCAAGCATAGGCTCTCACGCTTGTCAATCATGCATAAAGGGGGGGGGGGAGACACTTGTATAAAATGTCACATTAATTCTCTCCCTGCCCTACTATTAGCCTACTACCACTGCTGCCGTGACTTCTTCTACTACTAAATTATTAGTATATGATATTTTTGTCTTGTTCTCCTCTCTCCCTTTCTGCAGATAAAAAAAAATCCATTAATTTATAAATTTTAAATCACCAATCCAAATTGTATCACAGATCAGGACACAAGAAAAGACAAGAAAGAAAAAATGAAAAGGGGGTCAACAAATGCTCTTCCAATTTGGATTTTGTTTTATTTTTTACTTACCTGTAGGATTGCAGTAAGATAATCCTGTGGAAAACCTCATTCCCAAACAAGGACCTGTTGATTTGGGTAATCATGCACAGTATTTCGAATTTGGAAGGAGAGACGAGTAATCATAATGTAGGCCTTGAAACTTGACAGTGGTTAACCTTGGCACCTCAAATTTCAGTGTCACCCTGTGCACCAAAATCTGCCCCCCCCAATCTCTCACCTTTTGTTGGATGTCATAGTTGCAGCATCTGCTTCAGTGCCCCAGAAACTCCACACCTGATGCAACTGCCCCGGTCGCGCTCCTCTAGATTCACTTTGCACTGAATGTATCACAACCTAGTATCCATCTTAAAACCACATAGAAACTTATGAAAAGTCTCATCACACTGCCTAAAACATTCCCAGACTAGAAAGATACCTGCTGTCTTGGATAGGAGTTGACATCATTAAAGAAGTGTCAAATTTGAAGTGCTTCTGCTTCAAACATGTTAACTTTTGTTGCATCTCTTGGTTTAATAACAATGATCTATATATATAAAATGCAAGTGTCTCTGCGTCCAGTCCGTGTGTCTCTGGGTTTGCGCTACTGCGCATGTGCCCCAGGGACACAGGGATTGGATGGAGAGAGATCGGCCGCGAGCAGCGTCGGCAGTTCAAGCGGGGCGGTTGAAGTGGAATGTCGGCGCTGCAGAGGACGAGGGGAGGCCGAGGAGGAAAGTCACGCTGCTGCTGTCGCCTACTCGCCCACCCGCCTGGCCCTCTCTGCCTTGGCCGCCGCGCCCCTCCAGCCAGCGGAGCGGCCTTTTCTTCCTGCCCAGCCCCTCCAGCCTGGTGGCAGCTGAGGGAAGCGGGCCGCGTTCCCCTTTAAGTGTGCCCGCTTTCTTTTTTCGGCGGTGGGGTGGGCAGCAGAATGGGAAGGCGGTGTGTGTGTGTGTGTTTCCTCCCCCCCCAAAAAAACCCTGCCCATTCCCCCTCAGTGTGTCAGAGAAGAATCCGAGTGAGAGAAGCGGGAAGGCGCTGGCGGTGGTTCTCGCAGACACCGGGACAAGGCTCGGGAGAGGGGGGAAGGGCGGCGGGTGCCTGAGGGAGTGTGTGAGAGAAATTGCTTGGTGTGCAGAACGTGAAGCGCTTCTGGTGGGGTGAGTAAGTGGCGGCCGAGGAAGCTAGCGGAGAGAACGGAGGGAGCTCCCCGCAATGGAGGCGCCCGGCCCGGGGCAATGGGAGGGGAGGGGAAGCTGTCGCTGCCGCCGCCGCTGCCAAGGGAGGGAGGGAGGAAGGAAGGGTGGCGGAGGCAGAAGCCGCTTCCCCTTCTCCTCCCCACCCACATCCTCTGCAGCGGAGGGAGAGCGCGGTCAGTTTGCGCGCTGGGCTGCAGGAGTGGGAAGGGGAAGGGGCCGGGGCCGGACTGAGAGGGCAGGATAGGCTCAATGGGCGGTGGAGGCAGCCGCCGCTTCCCCTTCTCCTCCCCACCCACCTCCCCCGCGGCGGAGGGAGAGCGCAGTCAGTCTGCGCGCTGGGCTGCAGGGGTGGGAAGGAGCCGGGCCGGTGGGGGTAGCAATGGCGAGGAGAGGCTGGAGGGCGCGCGCCCCGCGTAGCGAGCGCGGGGTGTGCCGGGAGCCTGCCGGGGCCTCCTCTGCTCCGCGCCTCTTCTGGCCTTGCGGGGGCATTGGCCATGCAGGGCTCCATGGTCCGTCGCACGCAGGAGCTGCTGGGGCGAGTGATCAGGAAGCCGCCCCTCATGGAGCGCCTTCTCAGCAAGCCCCCCTTCCGATACCTGCACGACGTGATCGGGCAGGTCAGCCTGGGCTTTAAAAGGGGGGCACAGAACGGGGGGGGGAGACCCGTGGAAGTAACATTAAAAAAACAAGTGAGCTTTTAATTTTTTTGGACAACATATGTTTTGGCGCCCATTATTTTAATGGGCTTAAACCACTAGTAGTTTAATATTAACATTGAGTTTGTCAATCAAAGACTTTTCACAATTTGCTATTTTATTAATATGTCTTTTGACCTTTCACCTTTTTTGATAAGCACTTTGCTGTATGAAGGAGCCTCTAATAATCACCTTCCCAGCATCCCATACTGTATTTGAATCTGTACATTTCTCTATATGTAACTCAAAGAAGTCAGTCAAACATTGAAATCCATTTTGCATTATCCCAGTCTTTCTAACAAGCTGTCATTCAGCTTTCATCTAAAAGTGGAAGTTTGTTGGCCTTTCATAATAATAAATATCAGATTATGATCTGATAAAGTTCTCAGTTGTATTTCAGTGTTCTTCAAACCAGATCCTATTGACTTGGATACCCATAACATGTCTATTCTTCCACGGCTCTTTCTTGGAGGAAGCTGGACCAAGAGGAGGCAGGTGACCAGGAGTGTCTGAATCATTCTAGAAAGATGAAGAGTCAGGAACAGCCGAGGGCCAAAGAGGGAAGCATGAAGAGGTTTAGTTGGAGGAAAGTATAGGCCACGGCAAGGAGCACTTTGCCAGCACCCAGGAACAACAGGTTCAGCACAGTGTCACAAATTGATAGAATTCTAATAGCACTATACCATAATTTAAAAATTAAAACTCTTCCCCCTCCCAAGAACTCCAAGGACACGTCCCTCCTTATCTGTGCCAGCCTCAGTTTCACCACCCTGGACAACATTGCAGTTGTCACACACTCAACTGACGTGGATATAATGCTGTTGAATGACTACCTGAAGCAATTAGCTTTTTTTGGAGGAGGGGGGATAATTCAACCTGTATGTTGTTGTTGTTGTTGTTCAGTCGTTCAGTCGTGTCCGACTCTTCGTGACCCCATGGACCAGAGCACGCCAGGCACGCCTATCCTTCACTGCCTCTCGCAGTTTGGCCAAACTCATGTTAGTAGCTTCGAGAACACTGTCCAACCATCTCATCCTCTGTCGTCCCCTTCTCCTTGTGCCCTCCATCTTTCCCAACATCAGGGTCTTTTCTAGGGAGTCTTCTCTTCTCATGAGGTGGCCAAAGTACTGGAGCCTCAACTTCAGGATCTGTCCTTCTAGTGAGCACTCAGGGCTGATTTCTTTGAGAATGGATAGGTTTGATCTTCTTGCAGTCCATGGGACTCTCAAGAGTCTCCTCCAGCACCATAATTCAAAAGCATCAATTCTTCGGCGATCAGCCTTCTTGATGGTCCAGCTCTCACTTCCGTACATTACTACTGGGAAAACCATAGCTTTAACTATACGGACCTTTGTCAGCAAGGTGATGTCTTTGCTTTTTAAGATGCTGTCTAGGTTTGTCATTGCTTTTCTCCCAAGAAGCAGGCGTCTTCTAATTTCGTGACTGCTGTCACCATCTGCAGTGATCATGGAACCCAAGAAACCTGTATACTACCTTTCAATTCCAGTCCTGATTGAAAGGAATTCCAGGATCAGTAGCTTCTGCAGAGAGGTCATTTAGTAAACTTAAGCGAATTAATAATTATTTAAGGCCTACAATGTCTCAGGAACATCTTATCGATTTAGAAAGGCTAAGTATTAAATCAAACATGGCCAGAACTATTAGTTTTCATGCTGTGATTTGAAAAATGGTCAAAAACAATCCCTTTCTAAAATAAATAGTATGTTTATCCATCTATCTATCACCTTTCTATCTATCTTTACTAATGCTAATGTTTTGTGATGATCTGATCTGCATTTCAGTATAAAAGGATGTTTTGATGTGAATTCCTTCTCCTTCTCTGCATTGTAGCATAAACAAAGATGTTCACATCAAATATGCTTTCATTCCATCATGGGACTGATACTACCTTGGTTGCGCTGGTCGATGATCTCCAACGGGCTAGGGACAGAGGTGAAAGCTATTTTCTGGTTCTGCTAGATCTCTTAGAGCAGTGAGGGCCAAACCTGGCCCTCCAGCTGTTTTGAAACTACAGTTCCCATCTTCCCCGATCACTGGTCCTGTTAGCTAGGGATGGTGGGAGTTGTAGGCCAAAAACATCTGGAGGGCAGAGGCTGAGGAAGCCTGCCATTTACTGTGGTATCCTGCTGGACTGTCTAGAGGAGTTGGGAACTGGGAGGACTGTTATGCAGTGGTTCCTCTCCCTCCTCCTGGGCGGTGTCCAGAATGTGTAGTTGGGGGATAAGTGTTCCTACCACTGAGTGCTCACTTGTGGGATGTTTAAGTACTCCATCCTCTCCTCCCATCTATATGAAGCCAGTATGAGAGATCAACAGGACCAGGTACACAGTCTGTGAGTCATTTTGGACTCACTGCATGTTGTCCATGGTGGCACAGGTCAAGTCTGTGTCCAGGGCAGCTGTCTACTATCTCATTCTGGTAGGCCAGCTGAGACCCTTCCCATCTGCACACTGTCTTGCTAGGATGGTTATCTCCCACTTGGATTACTGCAACCAGGGGCATCTCAAGGGAGTTGTGGTAGGTGCAGGCTGCCCTGGCTGTCACCGCTGAGGGGAATGACAAAATGCTGGGTGACACTCACCACAGGGCTTGCAGTGTCCCTGAGCTACACATCTCTCCTGGAAGAGAAGCAGTGGCCTGGGCACATGCAGGCTCTGCTCTGCCCAAACAGTCTGCCTGCTGCCTCCCCACCCCCCAGCAGTAGGAGCGATCCTGCCACCGCCACCTCTGCATCGCCAGGTGGTGAAGCGTAGCCTCACCTCTCCCCACCCTTGTCTCTGCAGGTTGGAGAAGGGGAAAAATGGGAGGCTTTGGCTGAAAGAGGGAGGGAGAACAGAAGGAGGAGGAGATGGTGGCAGCAGGATTGCTCCTGCTGCTGCCTTGGCAAGCGAGAGGGTCGCAGGATGGTTTTGCAGCCACGCCACTGCCAAAGTGCCGAAGCTGTTTAAGAAGTTGGAGCAGCAGAGTGAACAGCTCTGCATTTGCAGCCCCGAATATCCCGTTGTGTCCCGCCATTGCCAGGAGCAGCCCTAGATGTGCCTCTTTAAGTGCTGCGGGAGCTGGGGGATCCTCCGGGCACTGTGGGACAAATGCAACCAGAAACTGTGTTTCAGTGCCCAACCCAGGTTCCAGGTGCCATGTAGCACTTTCCTTTCCTTTCTGGGTTACAATCACTGCGGGGGGACCCCTTTGCCTCTTCAGTCTGCTATCTAGTTGCTAACTGTGCGTGGGCATTTCAAGCCCACCCCCCTCACTGACTCAGCTTTCTTGGGGATCTTTATCTTTAAGTAAGACTTGGACTATATAAGCCCTGGATTCCTTAACACAGTGTACTCTAACATCCGCTCAGACAGAGGACTGTCTGCTATGAAGTAGGGCATGTGGCTCCCTAACAGAAAAACAAGATCATATATCTGGCTCCAGTGTCCTTGAGTATCATGGAATAAAGAACTCTGTACAACTAGAGACTTTGTACAGCTAATGGGATCATCTGCAAATGTATTTTAAGGGTGCAAGTAAGAAATTGCATGTTTGAGATTTTCCTCGTAAAAGCCCACCCTCCCCTCACATAAGAAATCTAGCATGTCAGGGCAATGTGTTCAGCTGTGGTCCTTTTCCATTCCAACGGGTGCCCCCAAGATTTGAAGCTGCTGTTCCTCAACATTTCACAGTTGGGGGATATAAATTGAACCCCAAGGATATTCCAAGTGTGGCACATGCCTTGTACAAGATATTAAAATCTTGACATCTTGATATTATTATTATTTATTGATTTTATATCTCCTCAAGGGGCCAAGGTCAGCAAAGAGGTATAAAATTTTAAAACAAAAACAAAATAGAAAGAGATTAAAACATTAAAAAAACAATTGCAATTCAAAACATACTTCCATCCAATGACATTGAGTGATGGCCCCACTCAGGATTGAACTTAAGCATTTTCCAATTAAACTCTTTGTCAGTCAAATCAGCAAAGTGGTTCATTCCTATTGTGTAGGTGTGTTTCTCTTGTGCAGCTTTGGGTTGTGTTGTTCAACCTCCTTTCAGTTGCTTTCCCACATGCTTCTCTGGTGTTCCTCTGGGGGCTATTCTATAGAATGTGTGATTGTCCATGGACACACACACACACCCCAAACTTCAACTGAGGCTGGAGTCATTGTTGCTGATCAAGTCCTGAGTAAGAGCAGCCCAATCAGCCCTACCACGGAAATCTGAAACTTTTGTTTTTCTCTCTTCTGAGCCTCAGGAAGCCACTCCTGTTAGGAGAGTAAGTGTCTGACACACACATATGGTCTCCCACAAATTTCTAGGTAACTTTCAAATTGAGCCGTAGGCCCAGAAAGCAAGTGGCACTGTGTTTGCATCCTTTTAGGTGTCATGTCTACCACATGTTATCTGCAGCAACTGGTAATAAGAGGCTTACTGGCTCTCATACTGGAGGGAAGGTAGCCATCATGACTACATTTTAAAAGATACTGAAAAGCTAGAAAACTGACAATGCAAACTTGAGTGGTTCCATGGATACAAGCAGGTTCCTATTGCTGTGAAGATAAAGAGATGTGTGTGTGACATGCCAATTGTTGATTACAGTGGACGCTTGGGTTGCGAACGTGATCCATGCAGGAGGCACGTTCC
The DNA here is from genome assembly GCA_900245905.1 of Lacerta viridis. NCBI lineage: Eukaryota > Metazoa > Chordata > Lepidosauria > Squamata > Lacertidae > Lacerta > Lacerta viridis. The sequence goes on along the minus strand of OFHU01004237.1, from coordinate 287,181 downwards.
CAACCTGCAACATTCGCAACCTGCATCTGCGAACGCGCGGGTTGCAATTCAGCAATTCTGCGGATGCGCAAAGCACAAGCTGAAGCCGGAAGTAACCCATTCCAGTACTTCTGGGTTCAGCGTGAAGCGCAACCCAAAGCGACGCAACCTGAAGCGGCTGTAACCCGAGGTATGACTGTACTTTGTGCCTTGTTGTGAATATATTTGCTCCATGGGCATTGAGATAAAACAGAGTTGGAGACACACTGGAAGGAATTCACTTTTTTTAAAGTTTCAGTTGACTAACAATGAGGGTGTGGTTGGACTGGAAGAGGCATCTGGCTGGCGGCCACAGAAGTCCTAAAAATTATTGCATCCAATATCAAAAAGCAGCTTTGTGTTCCAATTTAAAAAAACAGGATTTCTGGGACAGCATGCACTCTCTGTTTCCGTAATATCCCACCACTCCTTCCCAACTGGAACTCTCAGGCCCCTTTCCTTGGCCTATAAATTCCCCCAAGTCAGCTTCTTCTTACACAGCTCACCTGGTGCTTCATTCCAAGTGCTCCTTGGCTTTTGGTCGCTCGGGCATTATGAAGGCCTTCCTGAGCATGTGCTTCCTCTCTGTCCTAGTTTCTTCTGGTGAGTAAGAAGGTTTGTCTTAATCTTATCTGGATGATGGTTAGCAGGGGTCAGTTTGGGAAGACTGAAAGAGAAAAGGAGCTGAAAATATGGATAAGCATGGGAGGATCTGAGAATCTGGACCAGCAAACTTCAGTTACATGTTCTAAGTTACAGCAAACTTCAGTTACATGTTCTAAGTTACAGGTGTCATTTTGAAGTCTGGAAAGGAGGTCTGCTTTTATGTGTGTGTCTTTCTTTCAGTTGGGAGCTGAGTTGAGTTGAATGGGTTAGAGGTGGATTAAAGGAGCCAAGAGAACATGGTTCTGAGGGTTAGAAAAAAGTGAAGACTATGGGTCATTCACAAGGATTTGTGAATGACCCATAGAATCTCAACTCAGTTTCAGCAATAAGGAATCAGTGTCCCAACGCAATAAAGGGACTGCTCCAAATTGCATACAACTGAGCTCAACCACAAGGCAGTGAGTCATTATTTCTTGCCATTCAGAGTAAAACAAGTGTGAATAGAAGAGTGCAGTATTAGGAGTATAGAATGGGGCACAAGTGTGTCCAACATGCAACATGCACCTCATACAAACCTCACCTTCAGATGGTGTAGCAAATTTTGTAAAGGTGGCTGTTACACTAGTACAATAGAGAGTATTTCTGTTTCTTGAGGTCAGCTCAACAATGGGACTCCCAGTTTCTTTCAGATTTTTTCTTCCTGAAGCAGTGATTGGTGACACAAAATGGAGAAAGGGGGAGTGGGTGGAATAAAACACAGGTATCTCAGGTGGTGATTGACTTCAGGGTAAACAGGAGAGGCTTCCTGTGCTGTTCTGGCAACCCTGTTTGGGACTGATACACTTTTCATGAAGACCTCATGCAACCTGTGACAGGTTGCCTACCTGCCATGCCTGTGTTGGTAAGTGGCAGTGTTTGGGAAGGAAGGTGGATGCGGAAGCCTCTCCTGGTGCACCTTTCTTCCCATAACCTCCAGGCCCTCCCCATCCAGCCAACAGCTATTTGTTGGGCTGTTGGTAGCATATTTACCAGCACCAATAATGTGGCTGTGCATGGAAGTGTGTGATAGGACATGAAAACCCACCATAAATGTCACTGCCCAAATGACAGGTGATGGCAGGAACTGAGAACAACATTGCTAATTAGGCAGCAAGGACGTGGAAGATATGATGGGATGTCAAGGGACTGGGAGAGGGAGGTTTGAAACTTCTAATCATCATGTGTTGAAGTGGGGGGAAATGTGTGTGCATGGGAATGAGCCTGTGCATCTGTCTGTGTATATTTGTGTGTGAGAGAGATAGACGAGATGGTGTGTGTGTGTGTGTGTGTGTGTGTGTGTGTGTGTGTGTACATACACATGCAGCCTCCTCCGACCCACCATTGGAAGTGGATCTTGAGATAAGTAAGATTCCTCATGTATGATAAATGTGGTTTGAATCCAAGAGCTGAGATCTACGTCAGATTTCTCTCTGTGAATGTAGATGTCATTTCTGAAGGAATGAGAAACTCATATTGCTGGCACTGAGTGTTTCCTACTCTCTCCTCCCAGGTGTTTCAAATCGGATATGTTACTGGTTTTTTGACCCTAACAACACTGACCGTTCTATATCTTACCCCTGTGCTGATGAAGAGGACACCTGCTTTGTTTATTTTCTTGACGATTTTTTAGGTGAGTGTGAAGCCCTTTTTGTCCAATCAAAACTGAGTGTGTGGGCCCTGGGATATCTGGAGATGATGTTTATGTGTGAATGCAAAATGACTACAGAGTGGTGCTCTCGCCAAAATGTGTAGAGCCCTTTCATGCATAGTGCATGCTGCCACAACACACCTGTATTTTCTTCCTCGTGCTTTCTACTTTAAAGTCACATTCCACAACATTTAGAAGTCTACACGGAGTAGCAGAAAATTATTATTACTGTTATATATTTATTTACACACTGCCTTCCCCCTGATGAGATTCATGGCGGCTCCAAAATTAAAAACAAGAACACCCCCATGACTCACTCGCCTGTTTTAAGCAAAGGGTGTAATATGCTGGGTGATTCTTAATTGTATTTTTGTTACATCTATAAACTCCTTTAGTTCCTTGGGTGCAGCTCATCGGGCGCTGGAGATTGGAAGTGACTTAAAATAGCTAGCTGTTCCCTTACCACCTCTTTTCCTATCTTCGGCTACAGCTCCCTCCTTCCATCGTCTGTTATGTTATCAGCAGGTTGGGCCCTTTTCTTTTGGGTAAAGATGTTGTCACTCAGCAACATTTATCTGACTTCTCTGTTGCATCAATATGTATATTAGGAAGCATCATATAAATTTCAATCATTAGGGGGTTGGTTTGAAAAAAATTCGTTTTGAATTGTACCTATTTCTTTCTTTGTCTCTCACACAGGTAATAAAACAAAAAGAACAAAAAAGCAGGGATGCACTAAAAAGTGTACCCCAAGGGATTTCAGCTTTACTACAGTAAAAGATAAATATTTCCACAGTAGAATCTACTGCTGTCAGGGTGATTACTGCAATAACCAAACCGCACCTGGTAAATATCTGCATGCTTTTGAATCTACATACCCCTGAGAATTAACGTCATTTCAGTTTCAGGTTTCATCCTTGGGTACCCATAGAATAGACTAATGATACTGTTCTAGACCAAGATTCTTTCTCCTAGTTTGCATGGGAGATGGTTAGAATCACCCTCACCACCTGTTTCTCAAAGAGAAAACAGGTAGCCTATGTTAACCACTGATTGATCGAGAGCTTCAGATGACCCCTGAGAATGTGGAGAAAACACCCAGGATAAATTGGGGAAAGAGAGAGAGAGAGAGAGAGAGAGAGAGAGAGAGAGAGACACATGTCCTCCTTGTTCCCTGATAGCCGTGCTGACCCTGAGTGTTATCCTGTTGAGCAGATCTGAGGAGGAAGTGAAGGGAACCATCTGTTGGTACTAATGGCCACCCAGAAAACTACAAAGCAGCATGGTTGGGGGATTGGGTTGAGGGTGCCCTCTGCCAAGGGTTTTTTGAGGAGGGGTTCCTCCTGCGTGGGTTGAATTGTCTGAGTGCACTCTTTGGCAGGAAGGAGGAGAACCAGGTAGGGGATGTGTGCAGCTCCACCTAACCTTGGGTGGGAGATGGCAACCTGTGAGAGCACCAGTTTGATGTTGGGAACTGTAGATTTCTGTGAGTCGTGGGTGGTAATTAGAATGGCTATTTCAATCAATGATGAGTTTAATGTAGTAGCAGTAGCAGTAGCAGTAGCAGTAATAATAATAATAATAATAATAATAATAATAATAATAATAATAATAATTCTACCCCACCCATCTGACTGCCAAACTTGGTGGCTTCCAGCTTATACAAAAACATAATAAAGCATGAAACGTTGAAAACTTCCCAATACAGAGCTGCCTTCAGATGTCTTCTAAAAATTGTATAGTTACTTATTTCCTTGACATCTGATAGGAGAGCATTCCACAGGGTGGGCACCACTACCAAGAAGGCCCCTCTGCCTGGTTCCCTGCAACCTCACTTCTGACAGTGAAGGAGCCACCAGAAAGCCCTCGTAACTGAACCTCAGTGTCTGGGCTGAATGATGGGGGTGGAGACACTCCTTCAAGTATACTGGGTTGTGGCTGTTTAGGGCTTTAAAGGTCAGTACCAACACTTTGAATTGTGCCCAGAAATGAACTGGGAGCCACTGTAGATCCTTTAGGACCAGTGTGGTATGGTTCCAGCTGCTGCTCCCACTCACCAACTTGGCAGGCCCACATACAGTGGTACCTTGGTTTACAACTATAATCCATTCTGGAGGTCCAGTTGCAAACCAAAACACATTGCAATCCAAGTCGCGCTTTTGCCAATGGGGCCGTCCCCCAAAAATTGGTTGTAATAAAAAATGGGTTGTAATTAAAAACAGGGGGGGACACACATCCGGATTTGACGTGGTTGTAATCCAAAACGGTTGTAATCCAAAGCGGTTGCAAACCAAGGTACCAGTGTAGTGTGTTGCAATAGTGCAAGTGGGAGCTAACCACCCCTCTGGCAGGTAGGTTTTCAGCCAGCATACCAGCTGCCCTGGACACTTTCGCTGGTATGCTTTTGACTGTGTTTCAAAATGTGTCGCTCTGTGGACATGGGTGGTGGTATGGTCTAAACTACTGAGCCTCTTGGGCTTGCTTGACCATAAGGTTGACAGTTCAAATCCCCACAACTGGATGAGCTCCCGTTGCTTTATCCCAGCTCTTGCTAACCCAGCAGTTAGAAAGCATACCAGAGAAAGTAGATAAATAGGTAACACTGGGATGGAAAGGTAAACAGTGTTTTTGAGCCAATTCGACTGGACTTAACTGTCAAGGGATCCTTTAAACACACACACACACACACACACACACACTGTTAATTTGTAAATCACTTAGGGACTGTTTTATGTATTGAGTGGTATATAAATAGAATTAATACAACATGAACAAATTATATACTGCCCCTCATCAATAGGTCACAGGACAGTTTACAACATAGTAACACAGTAAACAATGTAATATACCTACATAACTTTATATTCTTAAATATAACTCATAGTATTAAGTCATTCCATACAACATGGAATATAGTACATAATATATAACGCAAAAAAGAGCAGCCATTTCAACTTCTTCACATTGACAGCCCAGTAATAATCTTCAGAACTCATCCCAATCAAAAAAGAAAAATTATTATCCATTCAGCTCCGATGTAACTATTAAACATAACACTTATTTATCAACAGTATGAAAGGGGGGGGGGAGAGAGAGAGAATAAGGGGGAGGGATATTTATACATGAAGTCCCAAAACAGTAAAGAAAGTGCATATTATTTGTTCCTTGTTTATCAAATTTGTATATTGCCTCCATCCCAGGGAGGTTCACAACAGAAAAATATAAAATGAGAAAACAAAATACAGGTATATTTCTCTCTGTGCAAAAGTAACTCTTAATCTCTCCCTCCAAATGACAGACCATCTTCAGTTCTCTTCTGGGAGCTTTCCTTTTCTCACCTAGCCTTACAACCTGGGAAATCTCAACTTCCCACTCCTTTGACCACCTATTGAACACTTTCAGGGGATGCTGCCCCTAACGGTGCCCCAAACAGAAAATGCCAAAGTGTGTTTGTGGTCAAAGTGGTGTCACCCCTTCAGGATAATCCTTTAAAGGCTGGCTGGACAGCCTGCCACCTGCTCAACTTATCTCTCCCCATCCTCAAACACACCATCAAGGCAGGTGAGGTCCAGCAATCTGGCTGCTGCCAAGAATCTTTCCAAGATGTTTCTTTGTCACCACCTGCAGTAAGTCCAGCTCTCCCCTCAATAGTGAAATTCACCCTTAGTGTGGGTACAGTCTCTCCAGTCTATCTCAGGACAGCAGCTCCCTTTTCTTCATAAGCTGGTTGCCAGACTCTTCAGCTGCATTGCATCAGCAAATGACTCAAGAAGTGGAATGTAATGGAAACACTGCAAACTAGGATTAGATAACTGAAGCCTAGGAATTAAAATAAAGAAATCTAGTCTGGTTTATTGTGTTGACTCTAACGGTTGCTTTTGGCAGAGCTGTATCCACCCCACAATGGTCTGGAGTGCGCAGGTTGCTCTTCTTCCAGCTTTGAAGATTGTCAGGACTCAGAGACCGTCAGGTGTCGAGGTGAAGAGAATCAGTGCATAGAGCTTGTGCTAGCTAACTGTAAGTACTGTGGTTAACCACTGAGTCAGAGGTGGGAGGTGGGCACAGCTTGCTAGGGTGGGTAGGCAGACTGCTCTCTCATTCATTCTGTAGCTTCCTGCCAGAGAATACATAGTATGTGTACAGGAAGGGGAGTTTTCTTCCCCCAAAAAATATTAGCATTCCAATAGTCTTAGCTTTGTATATAATGTGAGCAGGTGGCACTGTGGTCTAAACCATTGAGTCTCTTGGGATTTCTGATTGGAAGGTCGGTGGTTGGCATCCGTGCAAGGGGGTGAGCTCTGTCCCAGCTCCTGTCAACCTAACAGTTTGAAAGCATGCCAGTGCAAGTAGATAAATACTATATTTTTTCCATGTATAACATGCCCCCATGTATAAGACGACCCCTATTTTTTTTAGACTGCAACAAAAAAGAGGGGGAGGAATTGCCCAGAGTTTTTGAGCTGCAGAGGGAAGGTAAATGGCTTTTCTGTGTGCTCTGGCTTCCATCAAGGTGTCCTGTTGCAAACATAGCTCTTTAGTCATGTTGTGGACAAATGATGGCTCCCCCAAAGGGCCAAAATAAATGTGATAATGTTATTCCCTGTAAATCCTTGAGTGTGCTTCTAATAGAGAAGTTATGCTAGCCTGTTACTTTATGAAACTGATGATTTTGCAAGTTGCCACCCCACCACTGGGGCAGAAATACAGCTAATATACGAATTAAAAAGATACAGCTCAAAGCTAGAACGTAAGTTGCTACATGGTGCAAATGGCTACAGGTAACACAGGTTCCCAACATGCACACTAACACAATGTAACAGAACACAGTGGAAGTCAGAACTTAATCAGCAGAAATGGTCAGTGCTTACTGCCTATGTGTCTTAAACATAAAATGAGGTAATGATGCATATGATTGGTGGAAATTGAAGTGCTTTGTTTGAAGTTTTTAAATACCACTGCCTGGACCACTGGGCAGGGTTGCAGTTTTGCGGAACGATCCGCCTGTAACCTACTGCTTTGCAATAAACAATGTTGGACTCCAAACTCCTCTTGTTTCTGAGTTTCATTGACATAAATTCAGGAAATAAGCCATTTTCTGGCTTCCAACATTTGGTGTTGCGACTCGGATGTACCAAGGCTTGAACCAGGACAATTTGGGGACATTTCTTTTCTTTTCTTTTCTACTACTTCAGTCGAAGATAAGAGGATTTTCTTCAAAGCACATGTCAAGGGAAATTCCTGGGGCATCGAAGGAGCAGTGGAAAACAAAAACGGGACCCAACCTGTGCTTCAACTAACTCTAAAGGAGAGGAGACCCAGAAACAAACAAGCCAGGAAGAGAGGTATGAAATTCTTGGTGTTTATATAGTGCTAAAAACCCTCCTCTTTTGAGGTGAAGCAAGGTCTGATCAATCTTGAAAAGGTCACTAGGGGCAGTAGGGTGCTGCTACAAGTGGACCAAATAGAGAACCAAGAAGGGAGATTGTGAGGGTCAATGGGCTACATTGGTTAGCTAATGTGTGGTGTTGGACTCTTTGTTGCTGTGTAACAATCTTACAGTTCTCTGTGTGCAAAACTCTCTTTGTGTGTGTGTATTGTGCAGTACACTGCTCTGTGCTTTAGCCACTGGGACGGTGATGGGGCTGAGGGTTTTTTCTCTCTCTCTGCCTTGGCACAGCTGTGTGTTTTGCATTGGGGCACTTGGTTTTGGGGGCCTCAGCAGTCACAGGAGGACTGTCAGGGGGCTCTGGGCTCCAGGCTTCTGGCTTCTGGCTCCAGCAAGGGCTGGAAAGTGGAGAGAAGCTTTCTTTTTAATGAGCTCTTCCCTGCTATCCTTTTTCAGATGTTATCTCCTGGAAATGGAGGGGAGAAGTCTTTTTTTTCCCTTTCCCCCTCTTTGGTTTCCAGCTTCTGACGCTGCTGGGAGTCCCTGACGGTCATAAGGGGCCCGTCACAGGGATCCACGCTCCGGGCTCACCTGGCAGGGGGAGACTGGGTTGCTGCCAAAAAACCCTGCCAGAAAAGAGACCTTTGACTGGACTTAACCGTCCAGGTGCTGGAGGAAACTCTTGAGAGTCCCATGGACTGCAAGAAGATCAAACCTATCCATTCTTAAAGAAATCAGCCTTGAGTGCTCACTGGAAGGGCAGATCCTGAAGTTGAGGCTCCAGTACTTTGGCCACCTCATGAGAAGAGAAGACTCCCTGGAAAAGACCCTGATGTTGGGAAAGATGGAGGGCACAAGGAGAAGGGGACGACAGAGGATGAGATGGTTGGACAGTGTTCTCGAAGCTACTAACATGAGTTTGGCCAAACTGCGAGAGGCAGTGAAGGATAGGCGTGCCTGGTGTGCTCTGATCCATGGGGTCACGAAGAGTCAGACACGACTGAACAACAGCAACAACCATCCTGGGGTCCTTTACCTATTTGGATGAGATTGCGTGCTTCTGTCTTTGAAAGAGACAAAAAATCTGTTTGTGAAATTACATGTGTGTGTGTATATATCTATATATCTATATCTATATCTATAGAGAGATATATACACACACACAAGGAGATGGAGGGCACAAGGAGAAGGGGACAACAGAGGATGAGATGGTTGGACAGTGTTCTCGAAGTGACTAGCATGAGTTTGGCCAAACTGTGGGAGGCAGTGGAGGATAGGGGTGCCTGGCATGCTCTGGTCCATGGGGTCACGAAGAGTCGGACACAACTGAAAGAGAGAGAGAGAGAGAGAGAGAGAGAGAGAGTGAGAGAGAGAGAGAACGCATTTTAATGAGCCTTAAAGAAAAAGGTAAATCAGCCATGGATTTTGAATTCTATATCCATGTGTGTTGGGCCCCTGCTAAAAAGAACAAGGTTTACTTTTCTTTTTCGGGATTTTAAACATCAGTGTGATATTAGGATGGTTTTTTAAAAACATGTTTCTATATGCACAATACAGTTTATAATGATTATAATGTTCCCATTCTCTGTCTTCTGCACCCTGTGACTCTGGTACTACCCAAGGACTTTTATGACTATGTTTTTTTCTCTTTATTAGATGACCGTAAACTTACTGTTAAGGCTTACAAAGGCTGTGCAACACAGGATTTTTGTACACTGGTAACGACATCAAAGTATGATGGGAATTTGGGCAAGATCAAGCAAGCACGATGCTATGATACCCCAGCACCATCCAAGTAGTCCAACCTTGATGAGTAATTAGAAGATAGCAAAGTCTTCCTCTTTGACATCCATGCTTTGCAGCCGCAGTGAAGGAGGAAGTTGGAAGTGCAGAGAAAGTGGGGCTCACGGGACTGCAGGGTCCCCTATTTACCATTTAGTGTAGGGTGAATGGGATGCAGGGATAGATAAGCTAAAGGAGAAAAGTGGGGCTTGGGGACTCTTCCTCATGATATTATAGCATATGGTTAAAACTTCTGCTGATCATGATCACAATAAATTGGTGTGGCAAATAAAAACTGTGTTCTGTGTCTGTATTTGTCAAATAAAGAATAAGCTCCTTTTCTCATGCTGCAGCCCTCTGGACCTCTCATGGGCGCACATGAAGAATTTCCCACCTCTTCAATTCCTGCATCCAAGTTGTTTATAAAGACTTTGAACACCAACACCGAAGAAATACAAGTGGATATTAAAGAGTACCCACACAAGTGACACTGACACAAGACCTCACACATGCACTAAGTAGAATAGAGGCATTGCCACCTGACCCCACCCCACCCACCATTCCCCACCCCCTTTCTCCCTTTTCCCCTCTAATGTAACACTAATGTCTCAACAAATGAAAGTGATCTATTAAAAATCTAAAAATCTTTTTCTAAAAATAGAAAAAGAGACATTGCACATACATTTTATCTATCTATCTATATATATATATGTTCCCATTTCATGCCCGCCAGACAGAACCTTGCTCCGTAACCGCTGGACCAAATCGCATCAAATTAGGACACAGCATACCATGACCATCAAGGAAGGATCTGGCATCATCAAAATTAAAAAAAAACCACACCTGATATACCTAAGATAAAGAAGAAACACCAAAAAAATGCACACATACTAGACATCACCAGGAAAAGCACTGAGGGCTCAAAACGCAACCAATAGAAAGGCAGATCGCCAGGCAGCATCACAGAATCTGCGCCCAAAAACAACCCCGTCCGCCATTTAACACACCGCTGACACCCTCCCACCACTGACAGCCTCCCTCTGCCATTACAGGCGCCTCAGCACCACAATCTGCGCCCTTCAACCGCAGCCGCAGCCATTACAGGCACCTCAACGCCAAAATCAGCGGCCTTCAGCAGCTGCTGACAGCCACCGCTGACAGCCTCCTGCCGTCTCCAATGCCCTCCCATGAGCCGCCACAAAAAAAAACTGTCCCCCGACGTTTCTGGCCTCTCGCCACACACGGGGTAAGCTAAAGTAAAACAAAATAAAAATAAATAACAAGGGGGGACTGAACACCCCCCCAAAAAAAACCTTCCATAACAACCTTACACCCACTCCAAAATTCATTGCAAATACTTATGGGGGGACACCATACATACCTCTCAAACACTCAAACATTCAAAGCAAAAGCTTATAAAAATAATTTAAAAAAACATAATTCATACCTTACAACCACTCCAACATTAAAATCAAATACTTATCAGAAACAAAAAAACCTCCTGGGGGGGGGGAACCACAAAAAAATAAAATAAAAATAAAATAAAATTACAAACAAAACCCAACAGAGTTTCGGGGTGACCAGGGAAAGTGCGGGGGGGGGAGGTAGCAGGCAGAAACAGGGGGAAAGATGGAGAGGAGGCAGGTGGAAATTCAACGGGAGAAGCTGTGTGGAGGGAGGAAGAAACAGGGGAAAGACGGAGAGGACGCAGGCAGAAATTCAACGGGAGAAGCTGTGCAGAGGGAGGAAGAAACGGGGGGGGAATGGAGAGGAGGCAGCCGGAAATTCAACAGGAGAAGCTGTGGGCATGGACAATTTACACACACACACACACACACACACATTATATATATATATATATATATATATATATATATGTAGATCTTCCTTTTCCATTTCACAAAAAAGCCACCGCAACACGTGGCCAGGCCAGCTAGTATAAAATGTCACAATTATTCTCCCCCCGCCCCCTTCTCCTTTTGCTATTGTGTCCCTGTCTACTATTAGCCTACTACCACTGCTGCCGTGATTTCTTCTACTACTAAATTATTAGTATATGATATTTTTGTCTTGTTCTCCTCTCTCCCTTTCTGCAGATAAAAAAAAATCCATTAATTTATAAATTTATAAATCACCAATCCAAATTGTATCACAGATCAGGACACAAGAAAAGACAAGAAAGGGGAAAAAATGAAAAGGGGGTCAACAAATGCTCTTCCAATTTGGATTTTGTTTTATTTTTTACTTACCTGTAGGATTGCAGTAAGATAATCCTGTGGAAAACCTCATCCCCAAACAAGGACCTGTTGATTTGGGTAATCATGCACAGTATTTCGAATTTGGAAAGAGAGACGAGTACCGGTAATCATAATGTAGGCCTTGAAACTTGACAGGGGTTAACCTTGGCACCTCAAATTTCAGTGGCATCCTGTGCACCAAAATCTGCCCCCCCCCCAATCGCTCACCTTTGGTTGGCTGTCATAGTTGCAGCATCTGCTTCAGCGCCCCAGAAACTCCACACCTGATGCAACTGCCCCGGTCGCGCTCCCCTAGATTCACTTTGCACTGAATGTATCACAACCTAGTTTCCTTCTTAAAAGCACATAGAAACTTATATTATGAAAAGTCTCATCTCTCTGCCTGAAACATTCCCATAACTAGAAAGATACCTGCTGTCTTGGACAGGAGTTGTCATCATTAAAGAAGTGTCAAATTTGAAGTGCTTCTGCTTCAAACATTTTAACTTTTGTTCCATCTCTTGGTTTAATAACAGTGATAGTTTAATATTATCATCGAGCTTGTCAATCAAAGACTTTTCACAATTTGCTATTTCTTTTAATATGTCTTTTGATCTTTCACCTTTATTGATAAGCACTTTGCTGTATGAAGGAGCCTCTAATAATCACCTTCCCAGCATCCCATACTGTATTTGAATCTGTACATTTCTCTATATGTAACTCAAAGAAGTCAGTCAAACATTGAAATCCATTTTGCATTATCCCAGTCTTTCTAACAAGCTGTCATTCAGCTTTCATCTAAAAGTGGAAGTTTGTTGGCTTTTCATAATAATAAATATCAGATTATGATCTGATAAAGTTCTCAGTTGTATTTCAGTGTTCTTCAAACCAGATCCTATGGACTTGGATACCCATAACATGTCTATTCTTCCATGGCTCTTTCTTGGAGGAAGCTGGACCAAGAGGAGGCAGGTGACCAGGAGTGTCTGAATCATTCTAGAAAGATGAAGAGTCAGGAACAGCCGAGGGCCAAAGAGGGAAGCATGAAGAGGTTTAGTTGGAGGAAAGTATAGGCCACGGCAAGGAGCACTTTGCCAGCACCCAGGAACAACAGGTTCAGCACAGTGTCACAAATTGTTAGAATTCTAATTGCACTATACCATAATTTAAAGTACAGAGTTGAAAACAAATTAAATCTCTTCCCTCTCCCAAGAACTCCAAGGACACGTCCCTCCTTATCTGTGCCAGCCTCAGTTTCACCACCCTGGACAACATTGCAGTTGTCACACACTCAACTGACGTGGATATTATGCTGTTGAATGCCTACCTGAAGCAATTACCTTTTTTTGGAGCGGGGGGGATAATTCAACCTGTATACTACTTTTCAATTCCAGTCCTGATTGAAAGGAATTCCAGGATCAGTAGCTTCTGCAGAGAGGTCATTTAGTAAACTTCAACAAATTAATAATTTTTTAAGGCCTACAATGTCTCACGAACATATTATGGATTTGGAAAGGCTATGTATTAAATCAAACATTGCAAGAACAATTAGTTTTCATGCTGTGATTTGAAAGTTTTCACAAAAATGGTCAGAAACAATCCTTTTCTAAAGTAAATAGTATGTTTATCCATCTATCTATCATCTTTCTATATATCTTTACTAATGCTAATGTTTTGTGATGATCTGATCTGCATTTCAGTATAAAAGGATGTTTTGATGTGAATTCCTTCTCCTCTGTATTGTAGCAAAAACAAAGATGTTCAAATCAAATACGCTTTCATTCCATCATGGGACTGATACTACCTTGGTCGTGCTGGTCGATGATCTCCAACGAGCTAGGGACAGAGGTGAAAGCTATTTCCTGGTTCTGCTAGGTCTCTTAGAGCAATGAGGGCCAAACTTGGCCCTCCAGCTGTTTTGGGACTACAGTTCCCATCTTCCCTGACCACTGGTCCTGCTAGCTAGGGATCATAGGAGTTGTAGGCCAAAAACATCTGGAGGGCCGAGGCAGAGGAGGCCTGCCATTTACTGTGATATCCTGCTGGACTGTCTGGAGGAGTTGGGAGCTGGGAGCACTGTTATGCAGAATGTCCAGAATGTATAGTTGAGGGATAAGTGTTTGGACCACTGAGTGTTCACTTGTGGGATGTATAATAATCGATCCTCTCCCCCCAGTGTGAGAGATCAACAGGGTATTTTTGTGAATTATTTCCAGCTCTACCTCTCCTTTATATTGGAATTAATGAAGGCGCTGAATGTCCTGTGTGAGTATCTGGAGGTGGTTGGAGGATGGGTGGCAGTTAACAGATTGAGGCTGAATCTCAACAAGACAGAGGTACTGTTTCTGAGGGACAGGAGTTGGATTGGTGTCGGGGACTCTGTGGTCTTGAAGAACCAGGTGCACTGTCTATGAGTCATTTTGGACTCACTGCTTGCTGTCCATGGTGGCACAGGTCAAGTCTGTGTCCAGGGCAGCTGTCTACTATCTCGTACTGGTAGGGCAGCTGAGACCCTACCCATATCTACACTATCTTGCATGGGTGGTTATCTCCCACTTGGATTACTGCAACCAGGGACAGCTCAAGGGGTTGTGGTAGGTGCAGTCTGCCCTGGGTGTCACCGCTGAGGGGGTGACAAAATGCTGGGCGACACTCACCACGGGGTTTGCAGTGTGCCCAAGCCACACATCTCTCCTGGAAGAGACACAGTGGCATGGGTGCGTGCAGGCTCTGCTCTGCCCAAACGGTCCGCCTGCTGCCTCCCCCCCCCCAACAGTAGGAGCGATACTGCCACCGCCACCTCTGCATGGCCAGGGGGGCAGGCAAAGGCTCACCTCTCCCCCCCCCTCGCTCTGCAGGTTGGAGAAGGGGAAGAATGGGAGGCTTTGGCTGAAAGAGGGAGGGAGAACAGGAGGAAGAGGAGATGGTAGCAGCAGGATCACTCCTGCTGCTGCCTTGGCAAGCGAGAGGGTCGCAGGTTGGTTTTGCAGCCATACCGCTGCCGAAGTGCCGAAGCTGTTTAAGAAGTTGGAGCAGCAGAACGAGCAGCTCTGCATTTGCAGCCCCGAACATCCTGTTGTCTCCTACCATTGCCAGGAGCAGCCCTGTGCTGCGGGAGCTGGGAGATCCTCCAGATACCGAGGGACAAATGCAACCAGAAAGTGTGTTTCAGTGCTCTCAACCCAGGTTCCAGGTGCCATGTAGTGCCTTGCTTTCCTTTCCCGGGTTCAATCACTGCGGGCGACCCATTTGCCTTTTCAGTCTGCTGTCTAGTTGCTAACTGTGCGTGGGCAATTTCAAGCCCACCCCCCTCACTGACTCAGCTTTCTTGGGGATCTTTATCTTTAAGTGAGACTTGAACTGTATAAGCCCTGGATTCCTTAACACAGTGTACTCTAACATCCGCTCAGACAGAGGACTGTCTGCTATGAAGTAGGGCATGTGGCTCCCTAACAGAAAAACAAGATCATATATCTGGCTCCAGTGTCCTTGCGTATCATGGAATAAAGAACTCTGTACAACTAGAGACTTTGTACAGCTAATGGGATCATCTGCTAATGTATTTTAAGGGTGCAAGTAAAAAATTGCATGTTTCAGCTTTTCCTCGTAAAAGCCCGCCCTCCCCTCACATAAGAAATCTAGCATGCCTTGTACAAGATATTAAAATCTTGACATCTTGATACTATTATTATTTATTGATTTTATATCTCCTCAAGGAGCCCAGGTCAGCAAAGAGGTATAAAATTTTAAAACAAAAACAAAATAGAAACAGATTAAAACATTCAAAAAACAATTGCAATTCAAAACATACTTCCATCCAATGACATTGAGTGATGGCCCCACTCAGGATTGAACTTAAGCATTTTCCAATTAAACTGTTTGTCAGTCAAATCAGCAAAGCGGTTCATTCCTATTGTGTAGGTGTGTTTCTCTTGTGCAGCTTTGGGTTGTGTTGTTCAACCTCCTTTCAGTTGCTTTCCCACATGCTTCTCTGGTGTTTGTCTTCCTCTGGGGGCTATTCTTTAGAATGTGTGATTGTCCATGGACACACACACACACACACCAAACTTCAACTGAGGTTGGAGCCATTGTTGCAGAGCAAGTCCTGAGTAAGAGCAGCCCAATCAGCCCTACCACGGAAATCTGAAACTTTTGTTTTTCTCTCTTCTGAGCCTCAGGAAGCCACTCATGTTAGGAGAATAAGTGTCTGACACACAAACATGGTCTCCCACAAATCTTTGAGTCTTCTAACTTTCAAATTGAGCCATAGGCCCACAAAGCAAGTGGCACAGTGTTTGCATCCTTTTAGGTGTCATGTCTACCACATGTTATCTGCAGCAACTGGTAATAAGAGGCTTACTGGCTCTCATACTGGAGGGAAGGTAGCCATCATTACTACATTTAAAAAGATACTGAAAAGCTAGAAAACTGACAATGCAAACATGAGTGGTTCCATGGATACAAGCAGGTTCCTGTTGCTGTGAAGATAAAGAGACGTGTGTGTGACATGCCAATTGTTGATTACAGTGGACGCTTGGGTTGCGAACGTGATCCATGCAGGAGGCACGTTCCCAACCTGCAACATTCGCAACCTGCATCTGCGAACGCGCGGGTTGCAATTCAGCACTTCTGCGGATGCGCAAAGTGCAAGCTGAAGCCGGAAGTAACCCATTCCGGTACTTCTGGGTTCAGCGTGGAGCGCAACCCAAAAAGGTGCAATATGAAGCAACTGTAACCCGAGGTATGACTGTACTTTGTGCCTTGTTGTGAATATCTTTGCTCCACAGGCATTAAGATAAAACAGAGTTGGAGACACACTGGAAGGAATTCACTTCTTTAAAGTTTCAGTTGAATAACAATGAGGGTGTGGTTGGACTTGAAGAGGCATCTGGCTGGCTGCCACAGAAGTCCTAAAAATGATTGCATCCAATATCAAAAAGGAGCTTTGTGTTGCAATTTTTTAAAAAACGGGATTTCTGGGACAGCATGCACTCTCTGTATCCATAATATCCCACCACGCCTTCCCAGCTGGAACTCTCAGGCCCCTTTCCTTGGCCTATAAATTCCCCCAAGTCAGCTTCTTCTTACACAGCTCACCTGGTGCTTCATTCCAAGTGCTCCTTGGCTTTTGATCGCTCTGGCATTATGAAGGCCTTCCTGAGCATGTGCATCCTATCTGTCCTAGTTTCTTCTGGTGAGTAAGAAGGTTTCTCTTAATCTTATCTGGATGATGGTTAGCAGGGGTCAGATTGGGAAGACTGAAAGAGAAAAGGAGCTGAAAAAATGGATAAGCATGAAGATGGCGGCTAAGGAGGAACAGCCCCACGCTGCTCCCTGATGTTACAGATAAGCTATAGCCTAATATTGCTTGTTTTATTGTTTTAATTGCCCTCTATGTCTTTTTATGTCTTTCCCAAACGCCTTTAGCGTTTGAATAGTTTTAGTTGACTCCGATCCCAGTTTAGCCAAGTGAATTTATTACCTTTTATCTGAGAGATTTACTACTTTTTACTTACCGGAATTTGACCATTGGAGGCCTCCCTATCGGAACGAAATACTCCACCAAGTGCAACTTCAAAGAGGGGAGAGCTCTATTTTTACTCCTACCCGGGAATTTTATTAATAATTGCATTGGAGGACGCCTTACGCTGCTGGGGAGTATCAAAGTACAGCCTTTTAGGTAATTTAAGATGGCGACTTAGGCCAGATAGGCTTTCGCCGCTCCCCCCCCCCAACGTTCTCTCTGCTACAGCGGAAGCAAGGATTTACCCTCGTTTACTTCCCTCTGTTCTTGGCTGCCAGTCTGTGAACTGTAGGAAATCCTGATAAGCTGTTAGAATACAGCCATTGCTATAAACCAGGGGTGGCCAACTCCCAAGAGACTGTGATCTACTTTCAGAATTAAAATCTGGCAGTGATCTACCCCCATTTTTGGGGGTTCAGCTCAAAGTTGTTGACCTTTTTGGGATGAGGATTGGAATGCCCCGTTTTTTAGGGGGTTCGGCTCAAAGTTGTTGATTTTTTTTTAGGGAGGAAAGGGGGGGTGACCAGATTTGGTAACCTTTTACGGGGGACAACAGAAACTTTTACAGATTTCTTTGGAGAGAGTTACATAAAAGCACTCACAAATCTGTACTCCGCACAAACTCCTTTACCCACTCCTTTAACCTGCCTATCAAGAGTTCTTTAAAAATACATGCCTTCATCCTTTGTTAGTGTGACACCTGCATCACCATTTCAGTAACCAACTGTTCAATATCAGGCGAGTACTGTGTCAGGGCCAGCTTCAGGGAATCCTTAAGGTGCTCATCTGTCATGTTTGAACGTTGCTTACTCTCCGTCATTTTTAAATATGAAAATGCAGTTTCACACAAATAAGTAGAACCAAAACATGAGTGTAAAATTTCACTGCATCTTCTAAATTTGGAAATTTCTGTCTAGGCACAAACTTCCAAAATGATGATTATTCTGCACGGGCCCTCAGAAAAATGTCATTTTTCAGAGTTAATATCTCATTTTCAAGAGATGTTTTGCACAATGAGTAATTTGTACTGATAATGACTACAATTTTTTAAATGTCCAAATCAGATTTTAATGGAAATGACATGTATTCTACAATTAATTCAATTTTTTGGAAGTTGCCAAATCTTTTTTCTAACTCCAGAATACCAGAATCAATTTTGGCCACATACAATATTTTTCGCTCCATAAGGTGCACCTGACCGTAAGACGCAACAAGTTTTTAGAGGAGGAAAACAAGAAAAAAAATATTCTGAATCAAATGTTGTACTAACTAAACTATTTAATAAACTACCAGTATATCAGAATAATATTTCAACAATGTAAAGTGAACAGCAGTCAGTGGTGGCATTAAGAACCACCATTACTGTCATTAACAAATAAGGAGAGACTTTATCCCCTAGTAAGGGGGGGCAGGCAATGGAAATATATGAGCTTCCCACATCGAGTCCTTTAGCTCTAAGGACTGTATGGTTTGGACCTACACAGTTGTTTTAATAAAGGCAAAAGAAGTGGGACTTTCTTCTTTTTTGTTCATTGCAGAGAGCTCTGGGGGCTTTCATATGAGGGAGGAATGAGGGAGAAATCTCATTCAATTTCCATTTAAAGTCAAACCCCTACCAGTAATTCACACCTTCCCCAAATGTTCATCTTGCTGCTGCATCCTCCTCCTCCTGAGTAGTAATAAATGCTACCGTACTTTCACAGAGGGAGGACTGGGGTGTGGGATGAGGGAGGGAGATGCTGCCTGCATGGAAGGAAGACTGGGGTGTGGGGTGAGGGAGGGAGGGAGGCTTGGGAAGGAAGCTTCAGGCTTCCATCCTAAGCCTCTGCAGGGATCGCTCTCCTCCCGCGGTGGCTTGGGAGGCAGGGCCGGTGCTAGGGATTTTTGCGCCCTAGGCGAGATCACCTTCTGCCGCCCCCGCCAATGGAAGGAAGGAAGGAAGGAAGGAAGGAAGGAAGGAAGGAAGGAAGGGGGGGAGGAAGAAGGGAGAGAGAGAGAAGAAAGGAAGGAAGGAAGGGTGAGAGAGAGAGAAGAAGAAGGAAGGAAGGAAGGAAGGTGAGAGAGAGAGAAGAAAGGAAGGAAGGAAGGGTGAGAGAGAGAGAAGCAAGGAAGGAAGGAAGGGTGAGAGAGAGAGAAGCAAGGAAGGAAGGAAGGGTGAGAGAGAGAGAAGCAAGGAAGGAAGGAAGGGTGAGTGAGAGAGAAGGAAGGAAGGAAAGAAGGGAGGGTGAGAGAGAGAGAGAAGAAGGAAGGAAGGAAGGAAGGAAGGAAGAAGGGGGTGAGAGAGAAGAAGAAGAAGGAAGGAAGGGTGAGAGAGAGAGGAAGGAAGGAAGGAAGGGTGAGAGAGAGAAGGAAGGAAGGAAGGAAGAAGGGTGAGAGAGAGAGAGAGAGAGGAAAGGAAGGAAGGAAGGAAGGAAGGAAGGAAGGAAGGAAGAGAGAGAGAGAGAGAAGGAAGGAAGGAAGGAAGGAAGGGTGAGAGAGAGAGAGAGAGAGAAGGAAGGGAAGGAAGAAGAAGGAAGGAAGGAAGGAAGGAAGGAAGGAAGGAAGGAAGGAAGAGAAGGAAGGAAGAGAGAGAGAGAAGAGAGAGAGAAGGAAGGAAGGAAGAAGGAAGGAGAGGAAGGAAGGAAGGAGAGGAAGGAAGGAAGGAAGGAAGGAAGGAGGAGAAGGAAGGGAGAGAGAGAGAGGAGGAAGGAGAGGAAGGAAGGGAGAGAGAGAGAGAAGGAAGGAAGGAAGGAAGGAAGGGTGAGTGAGAGAGAGAAGGAAGGAAGGAAGGAAGGAAGGAAGGAAGGAAGTGAGAGAGAGAGAAGGAAGGAAGGAAGGGAGAGAAGGAAGGAAGGAAGGAAGGGTGAGAGAGAGAGAGAGAGAGAGAGAGAAGGAAGGAAGGAAGAGAGAGAGAGAGAGAGAGAGAGAGGGAAGGAAGGAAGAGGAGGAAGAAGGAAGGAAGGAAGGAAGGAAGGAAGGGGAGAGAGAGAGAGAGAGAAGGAAGGAAGGAAGGAAGGGTGAGAGAGAGAAGGAAGGAAGGAAGGGTGAGAGAGAGAGAGAGAAGGAAGGAAGGGAGAGAGAGAGAGAAGGAAGGAAGGAAGGAAGGAAGGAAGGAAGGAAGGAAGGAAGAGGTGAGTGAGAAAGAGAGAGAGAGAGAAGGAAGGAGGGAGGGAGGGAGGGAGGGAAGAGAGAAGGAAGGGGTGAGAGGGAAAGAAAGAGGGGGGAAGGGATGAGAGGGAGAAAGAAAGTAAGAGAGACAAGGAAGGAAGGGGTGAAAGAGAGGGAGGGAGGGAGGGAAGAGAAGGGGGGGAAGGAAGTCTGCTCTTGCAAGAGGTGGTAGCAGGATGAGCGCCCCAAAAGGAGAGAAGCCCTTTTGAAAAAAGAAAAGGCAAGGCAAGCAGGCTGCTTGCCTTGGCTTTTCTTTTTTAAAAGGACTTTTCTCCCCGCTGCAGGGGCGGCCAGCAAGGAGGAGGAGTGTCACAAGGGTGACATCCCCCCATCCTCGCTCTCCCCACCCGCAGGCGGCTCCGCCCGGCAGTGGGAAGAGAAGCTCTTTTAAAAAAAGAAAAGGCAATGCAAGCAGGCTGCTTGGCTTTGGCTTTTCTTTTTTAAAAGGACTTTTCTCCCCGCTGCAGGGGCGGCCAGCAAGGAGGAGGAGTGTCACAAGGGTGACATCCCCCCATCCTCGCTCTCCCCACCCGCAGGCGGCTCCGCCCGGCAGTGGGAAGAGAAGCTCTTTTAAAAAAAGAAAAGGCAATGCAAGCAGGCTGCTTGGCTTTGGCTTTTCTTTTTTAAAAGGACTTTTCTCCCCGCTGCAGGGGCGGCCAGCAAGGAGGAGGAGTGTCACAAGGGTGACATCCCCCCATCCTCGCTCTCCCCACCCGCAGGCGGCTCCGCCCGGCAGTGGGAAGAGAAGCTCTTTTAAAAAAAGAAAAGGCAATGCAAGCAGGCTGCTTGGCTTTGGCTTTTCTTTTTTAAAAGGACTTTTCTCCACGCTGCAGGGGCGGCCAGCGAGGAGGAGGAGTGTCACAAGGGTGACACTCCCCCATCCTCGCTGCCCCCCCCCGCAGGCGGCTCCAATGGGAGGTGCCAGCCAGCCATCTGGCACACACACACAGAGAGAGAGAGAGAGAGAGAGAGAGAGAGAGAGGCCAGCTGTGGTCCGGCAAGAGGAGGGAGCTCTCCCTGGAGAGCTTTTTTCCCCTTTTAGGCTGCCGATCGCTAAGCAACCCAAGATCTACCTGCGATCGACCAGGAACTTGCTCACGATCGACAGGTAGATCGCGATCGACCTGTTGGCCACTCCTGCTATAAACAAACAAGGAGCTTTGGGAAGTTTATTAGATAAAGAGAAGAGGGATAACCTGCATAGTAGGGTCCGGCAGTGCTATTCATATATCTTACAGTGATGGTGCTTACCAGACAGAAATGTAAAGACCTGGGGATTTCCCCAATGCAGAGAGTTGAAACACCTCCAGTAACCTTGCAGATGAAAATTTTGCATTACTTCAAGCCTAAAACAAAAAAGCTTACACGCCCCGTATCCCCACCTCTCCACGAATGGTCTATCGATCAAACATGGTATGGGAAGGAAACTGAAATAGAGGAGGAGAGAGTGGGGATTAATCTGGCAACTGAGATGGCTTGGGCTGTCTCCCAATCCAGTGCAATCAATACCCCCGCCGAGTACGATCAAGAATGGGACCTAAATTGCCCCGAAGCTACACTCAATGGATCAATTAGGTCAGACAGAAGGAGTGAAAAAGATAGGATGGAATCCCCAAATACGAAGAGAAAAGAGGAGAACCCAAGCCAGATAAAAGGACCCTGCTTGGACCCACATACCATTATCCATACTCTGATTGGGCTTTTTAATGAAGTGATGAACAAATGCCAAATGCACCTAAGTAAAGAACTAGGCCCAATTAGGAACTTGCTCACAGAAACCGTGGGTCTGCTTGTAAGCCTGACCGAGTCCATTAGGAAGGGAGCAATTCTATACACCCACAATCCAGAGGCAGAAGCTCCAGCAGAGTCCAGTGCACCGGTGAAGGCCTCAATGACAGCTATACCTACGTCTGCCATTAGCCGAGATATACACCCCCCACTTATAAAGAAACAACTGTACCAAAGAAACATCAATACTAAAAAGAAACTCCATCACCAAAGAAAACACTTACCCCAAAAGAAGAAATCTAAAAACGTAAAAATGGGAAGGCGGTCAAAAAGTGATATGCGAAACAAGAAATTGAATTTCTCTAAACTGTTCAAGCTCCTTGAGAATCCTACAATAAAGGAAGCAAATACAAAAAATACTAAAGTCGAGACCGTAAAACAGAACAGTACCCAACAAGCAACATTGACAGCTGCACTACATTCACCTAAACCGCATTCTCCGAAAGCTCAGAACGAACAAACTGATAAAGTTAAGAAAATCTTATTTCTTTTTTAATTCTTGTACTTTTTATCTTTTGCTTTCTTGGTGGGAACCTGATTTTGGTTCCTCTTTTCCTCTTCTTTTTCAACCGCCTGTTTGCTTTTTAGGTGGTCTATGTGTAAGAGTGAGTTGGAAATTCTGAATAAGATTAAAGTAGAAAATCTGAATTTGATGGATCTTAAGTGTATATCATGGAATGTAAATGGTCTAAATAGTAAATTGAAGAGGAATAAGGTAGAATGTGTATTGAGAAAAGGGAAATGGGATGTTATGTGCCTACAAGAGACTCATATTTCAAAAGATCATTTAAGGGTCTTAGAAAATAAAAAGTTGGGCCTGGAATTCACAGCATCGGCAGCAGAAAAGAAGAGAGGGGTGGTAATTTATGTAAAGCCCAAATTAAATCCCCAATTAATCTTCTAAGATGAGGAAGGGAGAGTGGTGGGGGTAGAAATCCAGGTTATGCAAGAAAAGATATTGTTGATAGGAGTCTACGCACCAAATAATAATAAAGTGGAATTTTATAGAAAACTAGAGGAGAAGTTATGGGAATTTGAAAATGATAACATGATATTAATGGGAGATCTAAATGGCGTGACTTCTATTGTACTGGATAGAACTGAAAGAGCAGAGGTAACAAGTTCAGGAAAACTCCCATTGTCCTTTTTCCAACTGATTGAAAACTTAGACCTGTATGATACCTGGAGATTGAAACATCCCACAGAGAGAGACGTCACATACTTTTCGGAAGCAAAAAAATCCGGGGGGAGAATAGATTCCATTTGGATATCTAAAAGACTGACTTTAAAATTGGTAAATGCAGAAATTTTGAACAAATCTGTTTCAGATCATAACCCGGTTATGATGAGGATGAAACTCAACAAACAAACTAAAGGGAGATGGAGGCTGAATGACGATATCTGGAGAGATGTGCAAAATGTGGAAAGTGTAAAAGGGAAAATGAAAGAATTTTTTGAGCTAAATGAAAAAGAAGGTACTGAGGGGGAAATAGTATGGGACGCGAGTAAGGCTTTTCTGAGAGGGATTGGAATGCAATTAATGGGAAAAATAAAGAGGGAAAAAGAAAAAAGTGTTACAGAAATTAATAAACAGATTAGGAAGATTGAAAAAGAGATAGTTCAAAACCCAAAAAATGAGGAGTTAGTGCAAAGCCTGAAAATTCTACAATCACATCTGGCGAGTCAAATTAACAAAGAGGTTGAAAATAAGATAAAATGGACTAAACAAAAATATTTTGAAGCAGCAAACAAGCCTGGGAAAATGTTATCATGGCTAACAAAGGAAAAATCAGCTGAAAGAGTGATAAATAAGATTGTAGAGGAAGGAAAGGAGATATCGGACCCCGAACAGATAAAAGAGAAATTTAGGAAATTTTATAAAAAATTATATGAATTGGAACACAAAGAAGAAGATAAAATTAAAAAATACCTAGAAGAAAACAAAATTCCAAAGGTGGAAGGGGTGGAATTTAATAACTTAAACCGAGAGATAGAGATAGAGGAAATAAGAAATGTTATAAAGAAAATGAAAGTGGGAAAATCACCCGGCCCTGATAGAATAACAATAAGTTACTATAAGAAAGTGGAAGATTTAATAAGCTCTAAACTTAAAAAAAATCATGAATGATGTATTAACAAAAGGAACAATACCAGATTCGTGGCATGAGGCGATAATAACTTTACTACCTAAACCCGGGACAGATCAAAGAGAGATTAAAAACTATAGACCAATTTCTTTATTAAACGTTGATTATAAGATCTTTGCGGGGGTAATGGCGAACAGGCTGAAACAATATTTGAACAAAATAATAGGTACTGATCAGAACGGTTTTCTCCCAGGTAGACAGATTAAAAACAACACAATAGTGATTGACCTAATAGAACATATTGAAATGAAACCTAGTAAAAAAGTGGCCCTCTTTAAAGTGGATGCTGAAAAAGCTTTCGATAGTGTAGACTGGAATTTTATGAAATGTGCCATGGAAAGTATGGAAATAAAAGGAAATTTTCTGACAGGGATTAAAGCTATATATGAAAACCAAAAAGCCCGATTAATAATTAATAATGAAATTACGGAAGAATTTGAGATAGAAAGAGGTACGAGGCAAGGTTGCCCACTGTCCCCGCTATTATTTATAGCCGCATTAGAACCATTTATTTGTGCAATAAGAAAAGAGTCTAAAATAAAAGGGATTAAGTTAGGTAAAAGAAATTATAAAATCAAAGCATATGCGGATGATGTAGTGATTAGCACAGAAGACCCTCAAGAAGGAATACAAGAAGCCTTAAATAGAATAAAAGAATTCGGGGAGGTGTCGGGATTTAAGTTGAATAAAGAAAAATCAAAACTATTAGTTAAAAACATGGGGGGGAAAGAACAAGAGGAATTAGAAAGAGTAACAGGGCTAAAAATTGTTAGTAAAGTTAAATATCTGGGGATTTGGATTTCTAATAAAAATACTAATTTATTCAAAGATAACTATATTAGAAAATGGAAAGAGATAAAAGGAGACTTAACCAAATGGGGGAATTTAAAATTATCTATGTGGGGCAGAATATCTATGATTAAAATGGCGATCCTTCCAAAAATGCTCTTTTTGTTTCAAAATGTTCCAATTATTATAGGCACTAAATGTTTCAAAGAATGGGAGAGGGATTTATCGAAATTTATATGGGAAGGTAAGAAACCCAGAGTCAGATTTAAATTATTAAAAGAATCAAGAGAAAGAGGAGGATTTGG
Source organism: Lacerta viridis (assembly GCA_900245905.1). Lineage (NCBI taxonomy): Eukaryota > Metazoa > Chordata > Lepidosauria > Squamata > Lacertidae > Lacerta > Lacerta viridis. The sequence goes on along the minus strand of OFHU01004237.1, from coordinate 261,765 downwards.
AGTACCAGATCTTAGAGTTTATTTTGATTCAGCAAGCTTAGTCTGGCTAAAGGACTGGATGCTACTAAAAGATACTGAATTATTAGACCTCGAAGGGTGGGATAAAATATATGGGTGGCATGGCTACCTGGGGTATGATAAAGTTAAAGTACATAGAGGGTTCAATAACCATGCAGTAAGGAAGGCTCTGATGGGCGTGTGGGAAAGAAATAAGGCCTATATTATGAATAAAACTCCTTGGTGGCTGTCACCATTAGAATCCCAGTCTGGACATAGGGGGAATATGGAAAATAATGGGTTACAATATAAAGACCTGGTGGAAAGGAAAAATGGACATCCCGAAATTAAAAAATTTGAGGAGTTAAGACAAAGAGGTATGAGCTGGCTTGAATATTATCAAATCAAAACAACATTTGATAAAGATAAAAAAACAAGGGGTTTTGAAGAAGAAGCATCGATCTGGGAGAAAGAAATATTATTTAGCAACCATAGAAATATTTCTAAAATATACAAATTGGGAACAGGAGGTTATGCAAGGAATGAAGAAAAAAGTAAAGCTATAAAGAGATGGGAACAAGATCTAGGACATGAAATAGAATATGCGAAATGGGAAAAAGTATGGGCTAAAACGATCAACTTTACAGCATGTTATTTAATCAAAGAAAATCTGATGAAAATGCACCATAGATGGTACCTATCTCCAGAAAGGTTAGCTAAAATAAATAAAAACAATCAAAACAAATGTTGGAAATGTCAAAAAGAAAAAGGATCCTTCTATCATATGTGGTGGGTATGCCCAGAAATTGTAAAATACTGGAACATGGTGCATGAAGAATTGAAAAAAATATTTAAGATCAATATTAATAAGACCCCTGAAGCATATTTACTAGGGATATTAAATGAGGAGATACCGAAGGATAAAACCACTGTCTATTTATACGCCACGGCCGCGGCAAGAACAGTGCTGGCAAGATATTGGAAAGAGAAACTTGTACCCTCCCGGGAAGAATGGCTCTGTAAAGTATGTGAATATTTAGAACTGGCAAAATTAACAGATACAGTAAGAGGTAAACCCAGAAGTTTAGTTAAAAATGAGTGGGAATGTTTGAACGAATACCTTAAAAAACAAGGATCAAAATCGACAATCTGGTTAAGTTTAGAGTGAAAGAAATTTGTGAAGAAAGGAAAGAAAGTAGGAAGATTTATTTTGAATTAAAATTAAGAAAGATGAAAGATAGGAAAAAGATTTAAAACAGACGGAAGGATGAATCTGAAGCAAAGTACTGTATGGAAGGTGGAAGTCACTGTATAGACTATTTGTATAGATTATTTGTGTAGAACTGCAGCAATGCAGGGAGGAATATAGGAAAGGAAAAAAGTTGAATAATGTGTAATTAGAATTAACTACTGTTTTTTGTTTCCTCTGCTTGTGTCTCTCTTGCATTGGAAGAAGCTACTTACGTGACTATACACTTAGTCTTACCCTTTTTTTTCCTTCTCTTTTTTCTTTATTTTTTTTTCCTTTCTCCTTTTCAACTTTTTGTGGTTTCTATTTTTGTTGTTTTTGTTTGTTTGTTTGTTTGTTTTTTATCTTTTGCGGTTGTTGTTATTCCTTTGTATTTGTATCTGCGAAAGGTTTTTAAATTGGTTGTGAAATTGTTAAATCTAAATAAAGTTGATTTTTTTCTTTAAAAAAAGAAAGAAAATCTTATTCGAATCAGTGAAGATTAACAATTATAATCCCAATAAGATAAATCAGAACAACCAAACGATGATTCTTAATAGAACTAGATTAGTCATCTGCCCTATGTATAATCGAACAGAATTACTTTCAGTGGACCAACAAAGAACGTATATACTTAAGAAAATTGATCTAATGATTAGAAGCCTACTACCGCAAGGATATGATATCAAGGTAGACTTCCTTCCAAACGATATTAAGTATAATCGAGTGATGCTGACACTCAAAGATGACGCGATCGCTAAACAACTACTAACTAATAAGGACAAGTGGCGCAGGGCGGGTCTAATCGTGACACGTCTTTTTGAGGTGGCTGGCCCTCCAGTGCGCCTCATCAAATTAAACAAGAATGACAGCTACTCAAAGGATGTGGAAAATAAAAATGCTGAATATCAGAATAATCATCATTCAGCAAATACTAATGATTCCAACCTACTGAGTCAGGACGTGCTGGGCTCTCCTAGAGACATTATTCTGGCTATGCCTAATGAGAACATACTTACTATAGAAGATACATTGGAACAAATACAAAAATCGCAGAATGCACTTATAAATAGGCTGCAATCTATCAAAAGCTTCATATCTAGCATTGCCTCCTCAGTACCGTTAGAATTTAACTACTCAAATAACATCACAAAACCGATGTCTAATGAGGAATGGATAACATGCTTATATCTGTCGCCGCACGAACTGGGTACCCCCACCCCTATATTAAGACCCCAAAGTAAAAAGCAGCAAGTTGAGCTAGTGACCCCTAGCTCAAGAAACGGCTCAATCTTTATAGATAAACAGGGCCTATTGGATACCATCCACAGGAGTGATTGACGAAAACTGAAGAACAGCCAACTAAACAATGGACTGAGCAAGCTTATTACAATCACAGCGGAAATTAACTTACTAAGATCAGTCAAGGTGCAAAAAACAGATTCAACTAATTCCACACACAGTGTACCACCTGGAAAGATATTCCCATTAGTGGCTTCTCCACACGCCTATATGTCGGCCACGGCTGATGATACGCCAGTCACCATGACATTAACTAATTCAAACCATAATTTGTCTCTTATCTCCTGGAACATCGCAGGCTGGGGGCCTAAGAGTAAAGACCCCCTCCTCATAGATTTTCTTACCACATATGACATCATTTTTATTCAAGAATCCTGGCTAACAGGAGAATTATATTTAGAAAATTATCAATCCTATGTAACACATGCATCACCAAGCCAAAGAGGAGGAAGATCAAAAGGGGGCATCGCCATACTAATTTCAACGCATATACAAGCAAATGTTACTCAACTTCAGCACCATGCAGATTGGGTGGCGGTGGTTTACGTGGACTTATATGTTTGCAGCCTGCTGTGCATAAATCTCTATTTACCTCCTAAGCGACTGCATGCACAAGTTGAGCAACAATGGAAAGAAGTAGAAGACTATATTGAAACGTGTCGTGACCTCTACCCGTCAGCAATGATATTAATAGCAGGGGACCTCAACGCCAGGACAGGTCAGAGTGATGCGGATCTTTTTGCGCACTTCCACCTCTGCCCACTGGACTCAGAAATTACTGCACCACTAGGTCCCAGAGCATCTTTGGACAAAACCTGTAACTGGGGAGGTTTACACCTGATACAAACAGCATTTAGACAAAATCTACATATTTTAAATGGAACAGCTCCGGGCGACTTACCAGGCCAATTTACTTTCTGGTCAGGACGAAAGCTCTCTGTAATAGATTATTGTATTATCTCACAAGAGCTGATTCCCCTGATCAACGAGTTCAGAGTAATTCCAAGATCAGAAAGCGACCATTTACCAATAAGTCTGCGATGCATTTTACCCCAAAGCCAACCTCCCCCACAATCCAGACATAGGGCATGCCTTACGACCGATGCAGGTTACAAAAAAGTCAAATGGAATGGCCAAAGGAATGTCTTTGCAGCTAATTGGTACAAGTCCAAAGAAAGTGAGAATTGGGCGGAATTATTTCAGAAGAGCTGTTTAGAATCGGCAACAAATACATCTGATATGCAATCATTATACCAGAAGCTGATAACAAGACTTCAAGAATTATTTGTAAAACCATATATTTATAAACCCCAACAAATGACCCACTCAAAGAGATGGTTTGATAAAGAATGCATAAAAGAAAAAAAGTTACTGACTCAAGCTTTTATTGAGCATAGGGAAGACCCCTCAGACCATAAAAAGCAGCTTATGATGGAGACCAAAAAAAGCTATAAAAGACTATTGGCAAGGAAAAAACGGGCCGATCTGATGCAACACTGGAAACAACTCATAGAGGCTTCCAAGCATAAAAACCCGTCATTATTCTGGAGGCTAGTTACAGGCCGCCCAACACAGGAGATGACACACTTATCACCTTGCATAACAGTGTCAACCTGGCAGTCGCACTTTCACAACCTGTATGGAGAAGCTAACTCCACATTACCTTCGTTAGACATCCCGGAAGAACAACTCCAACCATGGCCCCCGCCTTCAATAGAGAAAATACACCATTTGATAGATCAGCTAAAGAGTGGTAAGGCCCCAGGGCATGATGATCTCCCACCGGAGGTGTTTAAAATCGACCCGAACTGGTGGGCTCCTGTGTTAGTGGCCCTTTTCTCTTTCATTGACAGAACAACACAGATCCCTGAGGACTGGGGGCTGTCAATTATTATACCTATCTATAAAAAAGGTCCAAGAGATGACCCAAACAACTATAGGCCAATAAGCCTTTTGAACATCCTAAGCAAACTCTACGCCAGCTACTTAAGTGAGAAGTTGTGCATGTGGATAGAATCTAATAATATACTCAATGATGCCCAAGCAGGCTTTAGACAAGGAAGGTCAACACTAGACCATTGCCTAATACTCCAGCATCTGGCTGAGAAATACACCTCACAATTCAACACCCATCTTTTTGCAGCATTTATCGATTTTAAAGCTGCGTTTGATTCAATCCCTCGTACTCGCCTTTGGGATAAACTCACCAAATCATCTATAGACCGCCGATTATTGCTTTTAATATTTAAACTATACAGCAATACATTTTTGAAAGTAAGATGCAACCGGGAAGGTTTACTCTCGAACCCAATCAAAACAGCAAAAGGGGTTAAACAGGGATGTATTCTGGCCCCCCATCTGTTCAACATCTACATTAATTCTCTTATCACCCAGATGGAAGAGGCAGACTCGCATCCCCCCAAACTATCGAATCAAAGGATCCCTATCTTACTTTATGCAGACGACGCGGTCATATTGTCACAGACCCGTATTGGCCTCCAGAGAGCACTAAATAAACTGGAGCAATACTGCAAGGTGGAACAGCTATTAGTGAATTTCCAAAAAACTAAAATAATGATATTCTCCAATAAAAGGAAAACACTAAGGTGGCAAATAGATAACCAACCTATTGAGCAGGTGACTTGCTTCAAGTATCTAGGCGTAGTCTTTCAATCTTCCAGAAAAAACACGGCGCATATTAAATATGCATCCTTGATAGCTCAAAGGAGTGCGGCCGCGATTGTAAGATATCATCGAACAACCGGGGGAAATTATATCCCGGCAGCCCTTAAGCTTTTTGCGGCCAAACCACTAGCCCAATTACTATATGGCGCACCCTTCTTGATAAATTCCAAATTGGATGCATACGAGAAAGTTCAGTCGGGTTTTCTAAGAGCTATAACTCTAACCCCTAAATGTATTCCTAATGCAGCTTTACGACTGGAAGCTGGAGTGCAGGAAGTAGAAACTAAAGTATGGCAATCAGCTCTACAGTATTGGATAAGAGTGAAAACGTCCCCAAATGGTCTTCTCCCCTTAATCAATACTGATAGTTTTCAATCCACTTGGGAGCAGACTATTCAAAAGAAATTAGCCTTGTATGGACTGCCGGTGGCGACTACTCTATCTATGGGAAGCGATAGGGCGAAAAAGATTATTAGGGAAAGAATCGCTGATATCGACCGCCAAAACACCTTAACTCGTCTTCCCTCAACGTACAGACAACTGTATGAGCACCGCCCAAACCACCCAGCTATCTATCTAAAGACGTTAGAAAACCCGAGACACCGATGGGCCTTTACTAGGGCTCGTTTTAATGCATTACCCTCGGCGTTACTAACTGGTAGATATCTTCGGATCCCAATAGAACAGAGGCTATGTCCTTGTGATCTCAAGGAAATCGAATCTATTAGCCACGTTCTCCTATACTGCACTCTGTATCGAGATTTGAGGAAGGAGTTAATCGAACCCCTATTAAAAAATCTACCAGGCCGTTCAATTGAAATGCTGACTAGATACTTAATTGAGGACACCAACCCAGAGCGAACTATGACTGTAGCTAAATTTTGCTATCATGCGGCAAGACTGAGACGCGTCATGACATCAACTGACAACAGCGATAAAGCCGTCCACCAAGCCATAGCAGATAATACTTAAATGGAATTATCTCCCATTAAATTTTAGCTTAATTTTAATCTAACATGGGATCTGAAATAGTATTGTTAAAAGACGATATTTAAGAAATATTTATATTATGTACTATCGTTTTATTTTCTCTTTTGCTGGTCTATGACCGTAATAAAGTTTATTATTATTATTATTATTATTATTATTATTATTATTATTATTGATAAGCATTGGAGGATCTGAGAATCTGGATTCTAAATTTTGGAGAGGGGAGAATACCAGCAATCTTCAGTTACATGTTCTAAGTTATAGGTCTCATTTTGAAGTCTGGAAAGGAGGTCTGCTTCTATGTGTGTGTTTTTCTTTCAGTTGGTTGCTGAGTTGATCTGAATGGGTTAGAGGTGGATTTAAGGAGCCAAGAGAACATGGTTCTGAGGGTTAGAAAAGAATGAAGACTATGGGTCTGAATGACCCATAGAATCTCAATTCAGTTTCAGCAATAAGGAATCAGTGTCTCAACGGAATAAAGGGACTGCTCCAAATTGCATACAACTGAACTCAACCTCAAGGCAGTGAGTCATTATTCAGAGTAAAACAAGTGTGAATAGAAGAGTGCAGTATTAGGAGTATAGAATGGGGCATTATTAGGAGTATAGAATGGATATGCACCTCATACAAACCTCACCTTCAGATGGTGTAGCAAATTTTGTAAAGGTGGCTGTTACACTAGTACAATAGAGAGTATTTCTGTTTCTTGAGGTCAGCTCAACAATGGGACTCCCAGTTTCTTTCAGATTTTTTCTTCCTGAAGCAGTGATTGGTGACACCAAATGGAGAAAGGGGGAGTGGGTGGAATAAAACACAGGTATCTCAGGTGGTGCTTGACTTCAGGGTAAACAGTTGTGCTTCCTGTGTTGTTCTGGCTACATTTTCATGAAGACCTCATGCATTGCCTACCTGCCATCCCTGTGTTGGTAAGTGGCAATGTTTGGGAAGGAAGATGGATGGGGAAGCCTCTCCTGAGCTGAGATCCAGGTCAGATTTCTCTCTGTGAATGTAGATGTCATTTCTGAAGGAATGAGAAACTCATATTGCTGGCACTGAGTGTTTCCTACTCTCTCCTCCCAGGTGTTTCAAATCTGATATGTTACTGGTTTATTGACACTGACCGTTCTTTTTCTTACTTCTGTGCTGATGACGAGGACACCTGCTTTTCTACTTTTAAGGTAGATGATTTAGGTGAGTGTGAAGCCCTTTTTTGTCCAATGAAAACCGAATCTGTTGGCCCTGGGTTATCTGGAGATGATGTTTATGTGTGAATGCAAAATGACTACAGAGTGGTGCTCTCGCCAAAATGTGTACAGCCCTTTCATCCATAGTGCATGCTGCCACAACACACCTGTATTTTCTTCCTCATGCTTTCTACTTTAAAGTCACATTCCACAACATTTAGACGTCTACATGGAGTAGCAGAAAATTATTATTACCATTATATATTTATTTACACACTGCCTACCCCTGATGAGATTCATGGTGGCTCCCAGATAAAGACAAGAACCCCTGAAAACAGACAAACCCATCATTAAAATACTGCCACATGCCACCCAAATATTCATGTGGTGTGAGATTCCAGGGTTGTGTTTCCATTGGGAAAATTGAGGCACAGCAGCGGCTAGTGTCTTTAAGAAATATGGTTTATTAACACATATTTACATCTGGAAGTCTGAAATTGGGGGGTGGGGCATTATGCCCCAAGAGCGGCTCACGTTTCAAGCTTGGATCCAAAGCAGCAGTCAGTTATGGCTCCCAATCTCTGGGCTGCAACCACTCCATGCAGCAGCCAACATGGCTCTGACTTCCAGCCCCCTCATGGTGTATTGGCCTGCCTAGCAGCTCATGGAGGACTGAGCTTTGTTCTCCTTCTTCTTCCCAGCACACCTGTTGCCAAAAACTCAAGCCTCCTGCAAAATGACACCTTCCCCTGTCACCTCACACCCCTCCCTCTTACCTTGGCAACCATTGACCTGAGGCCCTCCCCTTAATGTGATAATGATCAGCAAACACGAGCTTTGTCTGTTAAGGACTTTGCTCTTAACTAGCCTGACCAGGCTGGTTTGCATAAACCAGCCTAGGGATTCCTTGTCTGACACATTTCTGCAGATTGTATTTTCCATTCATATCCCAAATAATAGAGTCTGACATTCATTATTTTCTTGGGTTTAGGGGGGTCTCCCCCCAAAACTTATAACAATACAATTAAACATTGATAGAAATAAAATTAAATACATGTATAAGATCTGTTTAAACCATAACAATAATTACAATACAAACAGTGTGGCACCTCAGAACTGGGAATCTGGTAGCAGTAATCTATGAAAATGTATTTTACTCAAGCCTCACATTTGTGCTTTGTCAATATGATAAAGGGTATACATTCCTTTAAAAAAACTTTTATTTATGCATTTTTAACAGCTTTTAGACACACATCATACAGCATCCATCACTTATCTCTTTTTCTAAGACTTCTCTACGGGAATCTTGATCTGCTGTATATCCTGATATTTCACCCATTATCATTTCAAGTTTTCCTCTTTTGATGTTATTTGCTGCTCATATGTTAACTCCTACTTGTAGGTTAATTTTAATATTATACCCTCTAACATAATCTCTAAAACACCTCCACTCTTCTCTTACCTTTAACGCATCGTTAGTCCTTAGTTTTGAGGTTATTGTTACTAATTCTATGTATTCTATCAATTTGTTCTGCCAAGTTTCCTTTGTGGGTATCTCTTCTTCTTTCTTCCTTCCTTCCTTCCTTCTTTCTTTCTTTCTTTCTTTCTTTCTTTCTTTCTTTCTTTCTTTTTGCATATACTCTTCTAGCTGCGGCAGTTTCGTATATAAAAATATTGAGTGCCTTTTTTGGAATGTCATCATCTATTTGTTGTGATATTATATCATGCCGAGCTGCGAACACTGCAGCAGCAAGGTCACAAGACTTATGAGGCATGTTTCCACTCTGTGGGAAATACACTGGGCATACCAGCTCCCACACATGTGATGTCATTGTAATGTACGGATGTACTTTACTTTCAGTCCTGCATCAGGAGATGCTGGACGCTTTAATAGACAGCTCTGAAATAACGAGCTGGCTACGCAGAGACATTCTGCTCTTTATCTACAATAAAGTAGGTTTTAGCCTTACTGGCTGATGCGTGTTGTTTTTCAAGCTGGGAAACAATCGCATATTACATTGTGCCCCTGGACTCCAGAAGCCAGAGGGCACGGAAGCTTCGTCCGCCTTGGGGGTCAGTCTCTCAACTTGCCCCCGCGGGAAGTTTTCATAACATTGGTAGCAGAGTTGGCTGGTTTCCGAACATCGGACCTCTGATGACTTCTGCCTGATGTTTGCCGGCAAAGAAAGCAGCCTTAAACAGCGTTCTGGAATTCCGGGGGAGTGCCGTTTCCCGCTGTGAGAAGAAGACGCGTTAATTGGACTGTGAGTAGTACCGGACTGATTTACGAGGCAATAAACCTCAGAAGGCTAGGTTTGTTTGCTTAAATTGCTTTCTGAAGTCAGAGAGTAAAAAGCCTGCTTTTTCGCCACAATGGCAAAGGATCAGAAGCAGAACAGCTCCCTGTGTCCATTGCTCACTGACGAAAATTTTCAGACATGGCGAGTTAAAATGGAGGCGGTGCTTACTAGGCAAAATTTGCTTGATGTGGTCACTAATGCCCCTCCACTGTTCCCTACGCCTCGATGGCTAAACAGGAATAATCAGGCGAAAGCAACCATTGTTTTGCATCTTGACCAATCTCAGTTAATTCACGTGAGGGATTTGGTTCACGCTAATGACTTTTGGAATGTTTTGCAAAATGAACATTTAAGGATTGTGGCAGGGAGTTCCATGCTGCATTTCCAACGTCTCACCAACCTTAGGCTAAAGGGGGGAGACAATTTGCGTTCGCATCTTAATCACATGAAAGAATTAAGAAGTGAACTTGCACAACGCAACGTCGATTTGAATGAAGACGTGTTTTGTTTCATGGTTTTGAATAGCCTCCATGCCAGTTATAGCGCTATTGCATCGCAGCTAGGTGCCCTGGATGCTCAAAACTTAACCGTGGCCAGAGTCTTCTCAACTTTGCTAAATGAGCAAGATCGTTGTGCTGCTCAAAATGAGGCTAATGGAAGGGGGAGTGAAGCGTCCTCAACCCCACCTAGTGGTCCAACTGAGCATGTGCAAGCTCTTAAAGTCATACGCTGCACAAACTGTGGTTTGAGAGGGCACAGTTTCCAGACCTGCAGAAGGCCCAAGAAAGGATCTAACCAACAAGCAGGTGGATCTATAGGCAAGACGCAAGCCAACGTCTCGAAAGGGTGCACAGTTGCATTGCTTACACAAGGCGTGCAGGAGCAACATACAGACCTAGCGTTTGTTATTGACTCTGCAGCGTCTCACCACATGACAGCAAACAAGCGTTTATTTAAGACTTTTAAGAAGCTGGAATCCACCGTGTCGCAGGTGAGTGGAACACACCTGAAATCGACTGGAGTTGGAACTGTTTATCTTCAGAGTCTCCAGCTATCTATTAGCAACGTCTATATGTGCCAGAAATTGCCTACAACCTTCTCAGTGTACCGCAGCTTACCGAGAAGGACTGCGAGCTCAGACTACGCAAAGGACTGTGCACAATTTCTAAGGATGGACAAGTTATCCTTACAGCTCAGAAGAACAAAGATGGACTATTCTTACTGTCTTTTGATTCTACTGACTGTTGTTTTGATGTTGTTGATTCTTATTCTTTTGCAGGTGCTGCTAAGTCCAAGGAGACTACCAAACAGCCACGCAGAGAAAAGGTCACAAGATGTTTCCAGCAGGTTTCTGCTGATGTAATAGGACTTTTGCCACAATCTAGAGGCGGAGCTAACTGTTATTTATTGCTGTCTGACCATTTCTCTAAATTCTCTTGGATTTACACTATGAAAAGTCCGCAGCAAGTCTTGGCCAAGTTCACTGAATTTTGTGCTAAGATAGATTTCATGCATGATGGCAAAATTGAATGTTTGTATACTAATCAATTACCAGTGTTTGATTCACAGGAGTTCAAGGAGTTCCTAAGTCAACATTGCATTCGGCACAAAGTTGCTGTAAGCCAATCATCGTGGAACAAAGATTTGTGTGTTAAAATTAACACAGAATTACGTGAGGGTATGCAGGCGCAATTGCTAAGTGCAAAGCTGTCTGAACAGAATTGGGCTGAAAGCCTATCTGCCTTCACATATGCTTGGGTCAGGAGTATTCCAAAAGGAATGGAATGCTCACCTTATGAGATACTGTTTCACAGAAAACCTTCTGTTAAGCATCTTAAGGTTTTTGGTTCTCAGATGTGGGTGGAATCACTTGAAGGTACAACCATCCAAGGCATCTTTATGGGCTATGAGAAAGGTCAATACAGAGTTCTATTGCCTTCCTCTAACACAGTAATTCTTACTCAGGAGGTAGAACCTACTGTAAAGCCGGAGACACAGATTCTCCAAAGCTTTCCCATTGATGTCAATACATATGAGGATACTGACACCAGCAGTAGCAGTGCAAGCTCAACCACGGCTAGTTCCGACACAGGTGAAACTGTCATTGAGAGAGGAGCTCATGATAGTACCAGGCCATCTACAGATGATGATGTGCTAGGATCTTTAGAGCCACTGTTTACGATTGGTAAAGTTTCTCCAAAAAGTCCTGTTCAGGAGAAACTCAGCAAAGAAGATCTACATCTTGTGCGTAGATCTGAGAGAGTAACAAAGGGTCAGGCGCCCAAACGCTACTCCAAAGAGTTTGCAATCTCAGCCGTTGCAAATGTAGCTGTAGTTTGCACTCAAAACAGAGACACTCAGGCTCACTTCACAGATGTGAAAAGCCACACAACAGGTTGCAAAGTTCAACACTGTTCCTGCCAACACACACAGAGCAAGTGCTCTGGTCCCCTGGAGAGTTGGTTATCAAAGGCTCCAACTGGTAGAACCAGTCTCAGAGAGTTCCAAGGATGGAACAAAGACAACAGATTCATACTGTGTATATGATAACTGTTTGTTTGCTTCTCTTAATGATGCCTTACTTTTTGCCGCTCTTTCATTGTCTAATATCGGGGGAGGATGTTGTGATATTATACCATGCCGAGCTGCGAACGCTGCAGCAGCAAGATCACAAGACTTATGAGGCATGTTTCCACTCTGTGGGAAATACACTGGGCATACCAGCTCCCACACATGTGATGTCATTGTAATGTACGGATGTACTTTACTTTCAGTCCTGCGTCAGGAGATGCTGGACGCTTTAATAGACAGCTCTGAAATAACGAGCTGGCTACGCAGAGACATTCTGCTCTTTATCTACAATAAAGTAGGTTTTAGCCTTACTGGCTGATGCGTGTTGTTTTTCAAGCTGGGAAACAATCGCATATTACAAAGTGCCCCTGGACTCCAGAAGCCAGAAGGCACGGAAGCTTCATCCGCCTTGGGGTCAATCTCTCAACTTGCCCCCGCGGGAAGTTTTCATAACACTATTATCTCTAATAGAAAGGCCTCTGGTTTTTTGGGAAATGTGAGTTTTAGAATATTTTTTAATTCTGTGGGAATCATTTCTAAACACTATCTAGCATATTTATATGACCACCACATATGAATCAGGGTTCTCTCCAACTCATGGCACTTCAAACATAAATTAGACCCTTTTTTAAATACATTTTCACTAATTTGCTGGGTGTAAAGTACCAACAGTACATCTTCTTTTGTAGGTTTTCCTTAATAAGTTAGCAGGCAGAGAAATTCATGCTCCCCGCCCTCCTGCACCCATAGTTTTTCCCATGCAGACAATTCTATGTTGTAACCAATATCTATGGCCCACTTGGTCACTGTCATCTTTACCATCTCATCTTTGGTCTCCAACTCCAGTAGCAGTTTATAAATTTTCAAAATTCATTTATCATCCTTTCCCATTAGATTTTTCATTTTGTGAGAGCCAGATTTAGGTGAGATCAAGGGAATGAGAAGAACAGAGGAGAAAGGAAAGAGCAGGAAACAATAGGACCTGCTGAGGCTTTTCAGGAAGTAGAAACAATATAGAGAGAGGACAAACTAAGTTTATTTTCTGTATCTCACCATTAAATATTGTAACAATGTTGTAACAACAAATAGTATTCTAGTTTAACCATAAAACAGGAATTTAAAGTGTCTGGGGCATCTTGATTTGAATGAATTAACTCTGTCATGCCATAGTTTGAAAATTGGACTAGAGAATCCATAGCCGCAGGGCCCCAAACCTCCCCCCCCATGACTAACTCGCCTGTTTCAAGCAAAGAGTGTAATATGATTCTTAATTGTATTTTTGTTACATCTATAAACTCCTTTAGTTCCTTGGGTGCAGCTCATCGGGCGCTGGAGATTGGAATTGACTTAAAATAGCTAGCTGTTCCCTTACCACCTCTTTTCCTATCTTCGGCTACAGCTCCCTCCTTCCATCGTCTGTTATGTTATCAGCAGGTTGGGCCCTTTTCTTTTGGGTAAAGATGTTGTCACTCAGCAACATTTATCTGACTTCTCTGTTGCATCAATATGTATATTAGGAAGCATCATATAAATTTCAATCATTAGGGGGTTGGTTTGTAAAAAAAATGGTTTTGAATTGTACCTATTTCTTTCTTTGTCTCTCACACAGGTAATAAAACAAAAGGAGGACAAGGGCGGGGGTGCACAAAAAATTGTACCCCAAAGGATTACAGCTTTACTGCAGTAAAAGGCAAATTTTTCCGCAGTAGAACCTACTGCTGTCAGAGTGATAAATGCAATAACCAAACCGCACCTGGTAAATATCTGCATGCTTTTGAATCTACATACCACTGAGAATAAACGTCATTTCAGTTTCAGGTTTCATCCTTGGGTACCCACAGAATAGACTAATGATACTGTTCTAGACCAAGATTCTTTCTCCTAGTTTGCATGGGAGATGGTTAGAATCACCCTCACCACCTGTTTCTCAAAGAGAAAACAGGTAGCCTATGTTAACCACTGATTGATCGAGAGCTTCAGATGACCCCTGAGAATGTGGAGAAAACACCCAGGATAAATTGGGGAAAGAGAGAGAGAGAGAGAGAGAGAGAGAGAGAGAGAGAGAGAGAGACACATGTCCTCCTTGTTCCCTGATAGCCGTGCTGACCCTGAGTGTTATCCTGTTGAGCAGATCTGAGGAGGAAGTGAAGGGAACCATCTGTTGGTACTAATGGCCATCCAGAAAACTACAAAGCAGCATGGTTGGGGGATTGGGTTGAGGGTGCCCTCTGCCAAGGGTTTTTTGAGGAGGGGTTCCTCCTGCGTGGGTTGAATTGTCTGAGTGCACTCTTTGGCAGGAAGGAGGAGAACCAGGTAGGGGATGTGTGCAGCTCCACCTAACCTTGGGTGGGAGATGGCAACCTGTGAGAGAGCCAGTTTGCTGTTGGGAACTGTAGATTTCTGTGAGTCGTGGGTGGTAATTAGAATGGCTATTTCAATCAATGATGAGTTTAATGTAGTAGCAGTAGCAGTAGCAGTAATAATAATAATAATAATAATAATAATAATAATAATAATTAATTTACCCCACCCATCTGACTGGGTTGTCCCAGCCAAACTTGGTGGCTTCCAGCTTATACAAAAACAGAATAAAGCATGAAACGTTGAAAACTTCCCAATACAGAGCTGCCTTCAGATGTCTTCTAAAAATTGTATAGTTACTTATCTCCTTGACATCTGATTGAGCATTCCACAGGGTGGGCACCACTACCAAGAAGGCCCCTCTGCCTGGTTCCCTGCAACCTCACTTCTGACAGTGAAGGAGCCACCAGAAAGCCCTCGTAACTGAACCTCAGTGTCTGGGCTGAATGATGGGGGTGGAGACACTCCTTCAAGTATACTGGGTTGTGGCTGTTTAGGGCTTTAAAGGTCAGTACCAACACTTTGAAATGTGCCCAGAAATGAACTGGGAGCCACTGTAGATCCTTTAGGACCAGTGTGGTATGGTTCCAGCTGCTGCTCCCAGTCACCAACTTGGCAGACCCATATACAGTGGTACCTTGGTTTACAACCATAATCCGTTCTGGAGGTCCAGTTGCAAACCAAAACAGGTTGCAATCCAAGTCGCGCTTTCGCCAATGGGGCCGTCCCCCAAAAATTGGTTGTAATAAAAAATGGGTTGTAATTAAATACAGGGGGACACACACATCCGGATTTGACGTGGTTGTAATCCAAAACGGTTGTAATCCAAAGCGGTTGCAAACCAAGGTACCAGTGTAGTGTGTTGCAATAGTGCAAGTGGGAGCTAACCACCCCTCTGGCAGGTAGGTTTTCAGCCAGCATACCAGCTGCCCTGGACACTTTCGCTGATATTCTTTCTGACTGTGTTTCAAAATGTGTCGCTCTGTGGACATGGGTGGTACTATGGTCTAAACTACTGAGCCTCTTGGGCTTGCTTGATTGTAAGGTCGACAGTTCAAATCCCCATGATTGGATGAGCTCCCGTTGCTTTATCCCAGCTGTAGCTAACCTAGCAGTGATAAAGCAAACCAGCAAAAGTAGATAAATAGGTACTGCTGGGATGGAAAAGCAAACAGTGTTTTTGAGCGAATTCCACTGGACTTAACTGTCCACACACACACACTCACAGTGTTAATTTGTAAATCACTTAGGGACTGTTTTATGTATTGAGTGTTATATAAATAGAATAAATACAACATGAAAACAAAATTTATTTATTTGAAAAAATTATATACTGCCCCTCATCAATAGGTCACAGAACACTTTACAACATAGTAACAAAGTAAACAACATAATATACCTACATAATGTTATATTCATAAATATAGTATTAAGTCATGTGTAATAATACATCATGGAATATAGTGCATAATATGTAACACACAAAGAATAGCCATTTCAACTTCTTCACATTGACAGCCCAGTAATCATCTCCACAACTCGTCCAAATCGCAAAAGAAAAATAATTATCCATTCAACTCTGTTGCAACTATTAAACACAACACGTATTTATCAACAGTATGAAAGAGAGAGAGAGAATAAGGGGGGGGGGGTATTCATACATGAAGTCCCAAAACAGTAAAGAAAGTGCATATTATTTGCTCCTTGTTTATCAAATTTGTATATTGCCTCCATCCCAGGGAAGTTCACAACAGATATATATAAAATGAGAAAACAAACTATATTTCTCTGTGTGCAAAAGTAGCTCTTAATCTCTCTCCCCCAATGACAGACCATCCTCAGTTCTCTTCTGGGACCTTTCCTTTTTCCACCTAGCCTTACAACCTTGGAAATCTCAACTTCCCACTCCTTTGACCACCTATTGAACACTTTCAGGGGATGCTGCCCCAAACAGAAAAATCCAAAGTGTGTTTGTGTGTGGTGGTTTTGTTGTCAAAGTGGTGTCACCCCTTTAAGCAGGGGCATAGCTAGGGGCGGGGGGGGGGGGTGCCCCGAGTTCCATAATGGAGGGGGTGACAAAATATCAAGGTGCTTTTAAGAAGGAAAGTAGGTTGTGATACATTCAGTGCAAAGTGAATCTAGGGGAGCGCGACCGGGGTAGTTGCATCAGGTGTGGATATTCTGGGGCACTGAAGCAGATGCTGCAACTATGACATCCAACAAAAGGTGAGAGATTGGGGGGGGCAGATTTTGGTGCAAAGTGTGCCACTGAAATTTGAGGTGCCAAGGTAAACCACTGTCAAGTTTCAAGACCTACATTATGATTACTTGTCTCTCCAAATTCGCTTCCCCATCAGTCTGTTTCTTTCTGCATGATTACCCAAATCAACAGATCCTTGTTTGGGAAAGAGGTTTTCCCCAGGATTATCTTACTGCAATCAAACAGGTAAGTAAAAACTAAAAGAAAATCCAAATTGGAAGAGCAATTTGGATTCGTGATTTATAAATTATGAATTTATAAATTAATGGATTTTTTTATCTGCAGAAAGGGAGAGAGGAGAACAAGACAAAAATATCATATACTAATAATTTCGTAGTAGAAGAAGTCACGGCAGCAGTGGTAGTTGGCTAATAGTAGATGGGGCACGATGGCAAAAGGAGAAGGGGGCAGGGGGAGAATTAATGTGACTTTTTATACAAGTGTCTCTCCGCCCCCCATGCATGATTGACAAGCGTGAGAGCCTATGCTCGCAGTGCCAGAAAATAATTAAATAAATAAATAGAATGGCAGGATATGGTGGGAGACAGCAGGAGAGTACTTGTCGCTTGGGAGGAGACCCTCCCTGGAACCCAAAGTAGACTTCAATGAGGGCAGATGAAGCCCCAAGGAGAGCGGAGGTGCAGTGGGGGTTTGTTTAGGCTGCTCAGCCTCTCTTCCTAGCCAGTGATGCACATGGTATTGGAGCAGCAGCAGCAGCAGCTTTTCCACACGTCCTCCAAACTCCAGGCATCCCAGAGCTTCAGCTCTATATATTTCGGTCCGAGCTGAACAGAGAGTGTGAGTGTGGGGAATGCCTCTGAAAGCTTACATTTGGCCCCCAGGACATTTGCATTTGGCCCCCAGGACACAGGTTATTCACACCGGTACAGATTACAAAAGGCTCTATATTCTCTCAATTCTTTCTTTCTTTTGACTTCCCTTACTCATTTGACTTCCCTTACTCAGCCAAATGAGCAGGCTGGTAATTTTAAACAAAATTCTGAAACCATGTTTCTTCAGCAAGTACATTATGAATCCAATCTTCTCCAGCAGGTACACTGGGTGAGTACCACTTTAAGGCAATCAAGATTTTGGCTGATGTTGGATTCCCCAGGAGCTTCAGTTGGCCAGGGCTTACATCAGCCAGTTGAACCAGGCTTTCTGTTGCAAAACCCAAGGGCATATCAAGGGGGGGCACTGGGGGCGATCCCCCCCCATGTTCCATAAAGGAGGGGGTGACAAATTATCAAGGAACAATTACTGCCCTACTAGGGCGGTTCATAATTTTTTTTTTTTTAATGCCTGCTCCGAAGGTCTTATCTTACTATACTAGGGATTATATAGCTATATATGAAATTTCATGCATATCGGTTAATATCTTGACCCTCCTCCACCAAAATAGCTGTTCACTTGGCTGTTTTGCTATGTCATGAAGGCCCCTGCCTTTAAGTGCTAACTGGACAGCCTGCCACCTGCTCAATTTATCTCTCCCCATCCTCAAACACACCATCAAGGCAGGTGAGGTCCAGCAATCTGGCTGCTGGCAAGAATCTTGCCAAGATGTTGATGCCAAGATGTTTCTTTGTCACCACCTGCAGTAAGTCCAGCTCTCCCCTCAATAGTGAAATTCACCCTTAGTGTGGGTACAGTCTCTCCAGTCTATCTCAGGACTGCAACTCCCTTTTCTTCATAAGCTGGTTGCCAGACACTTCAACTGCATTTCATGCACGAATGATTCTAGAAGCAGAATGCATTGGAAACACTGCAAACATCTCAGAATTAGACAACTGAAGCCTAGGAATTAAAATAAAGGCATCTGGTCTGGATTAATGTGTTGATTTTAATGGTTGCTTTTGGCAGTGATGGATCCGCCCTACAATGGTCTGGAGTGCCCAGGCTGCTTTTCTTCCAGCTTTGAAGATTGTCAGGACTCAGAGACCGTCAGGTGTCGAGGTGAAGAGAATCAGTGCATGGAGCTTCTGATAGATGAGTGTAAGTAGTGTGGTTAACCACTGAGTCAGAGGTGGGAGGTGGACACAGCATGCTAGGGTGGGTAGGTGTACAGGAAGGGGAGTTTCCCCCCCCAAAGAAATATAACGTTCCAATAGCGTTAGCTTTGTATATAATGTGAGCAGGTGGCACAGTGGTCTAAACCATTGAGTCTCTTGGGCTTTCTGATTGGAAGGTCGGTGGTTGGCATCCGTGCAAGGGGCTGAGCTCTGTCCCAGCTCCTGTCAACCTAACAGTTTGAAAGCATGCCAGTGCAAGTAGATAAATACTGTATTTTTCCATGTATAACATGCCCCCATGTATAAGATGACCCCTATTTTTTTAGACTGCAACAAAAAGAGGGGGAGGAATTGCTCAGAGTTGTTGAGCTGCAGTGGGAAGGTAAATGGCTTTTTTGTGTGGTCTGGCTTCCGTCATGGTGTCCTGTTGCAACCATAGCTATTTAGTCAAGCTGTGGACAAATGACGGTTCCCTTTGTTGTGGTGACCCAAAAGGCCACAATAAATGTGATGATGTGTATCCTTGTAAATCCTTGAGTGTGCTTCTAATAGAGAAGTTGTGGTAGCCTGTTACTTTATGAAACTGATGATTTTGCAAGTTGCCGCCCCACCATAGGGGCAGAAATACAGCTAATATGTGAATTAAAAAGATACCACTCAAAGCTAGAACCTAAGTTGCTACATGGTGCAAATGGCTACACGTAACACAGGTTCCCAACATGCACACTAACACAATGTAACAGAACACGGTGGAAGTCCAGAACTTAATCAGCAGAAATGGTCAGTGCATACTGCATATGTGTCTTAAACATAAAATGAGGTAATGATGTATATGATTGGTGGAAATTGAAATGCTTTGTTTGAAGTTTTTAAATATCACTGCCTGGACCACCGGGCATGGTTGCAGTTTTAAGGAACAATCCAACTGTAACCTATTGTGTTGCAATAAATAACGTTGGACTCCAAACTCCTCTCGTTTCTGAGTTTCATTGGCATAAACTCAGGAGATAAGCCATGTTCTCGCTTACAACATTTGGTGCTGTGACTTGGATGTACCAGGGCTTGAACCAGGACAATTTGGGGACATTTTTTTCTTTTCTTTTCTACTACTTCAGTCGGAAATTCCTGGGGCATCGGAGCAGCAGTGGAAAACAAAAATGGGACCCAACCTGCACTTCAACTAACTATAAAGAGGAGGAGGAGACCCAGCAGCAAACAATCTAGGGAGAGAGGTGTGAAATTATTGGTGTTTACGGTATATAAGGGTAAAACCCTCCTCTTTTAAGAGGAAGCAAAGTCTGATCAATCCTGAAAAGGTCACTAGGGGCAGTAGGGTGCTACAAGTGGACCAAATAGAGAACCAAGAGGGGGGACTGTGAGGGTCGATGGGCTACTTTGGTTTTCTAATGTGGGGTATTGGACTCTGTTGCTGTGTAACAATCTTACAGTTCTCTGTGTGCAAAACTCTCTTTGTGTGTGTGTATTGTGCAGTACACTGCTCTGTGCCTTAGCCAGCTGTGGGTGCCCCACTGGGACGGCAATGGGGCTGAGGGTTCTTTCTCTCTCTCTGCCTTGGAACAGCTGTGTGTTTTGCATTGGGGTGCTGGGCTTTGGGGGCCCTAGCAGTCACAGCAGGACTGTCAGGGGGGCTCTGGGCTCCAGGCTCCTGGCTCCAGCGAGGGCTGGAAAGGGGAGAGAAGCTTTCTTTTTATTGAGCTCTTCCCTGCTATCCTTTTTCAAATGTTATCTGATGGAAAGAGAGGGGAGAAGTCTGTTTTTGTTTTTGTTTTTGTTTTTGTTTCGCCCTCTTTGGTTTCCAGCTTCAGATGCTGCTGGGTATCCCTGATGGTCATAAGGGGCCCGTCACAGGGATCCATGCTCTGGGCTCGCCTAGCAGTGGGAGACTGGGTTGCTGCCAGAACTCCCTGCCAGCAAAGAGATAGTCACCTTTGACTGGACTCAACAGTCCAGGGGTCCTTTACCTTACTTACCTATTTGGATGAGACTGTGTGCTTCTGTCTTTGAAAGAGACAAAAAATCTGTTTGTGAAATTACATGTGTGTGTGTATATATCTATATATCTATATCTATATCTATAGAGAGAGAGCGCATTTTAATGAGCCTTAAAAAAAAAGGTAAAGCAGCCTTGGATTTTGAATCTCACATCTATGTGTGTTGGGCCCCTGCTACAAAAGAACAAGGTTTACTTTTCTTTTTCGGGATTTTAAACATCAGTGTGATATTAGGATGGTGATTTTAACATGTTTCTATATGCACAATATAGTTTATATTGATTAAAATGTTCCCATTCTCTGTCTTCTGCACCCTGTGACTCTGGTACTACCCAAGGACTTTTATGACTATGCTTTTTTCTCTTTATTAGATGGCCGTGAACATTCTGATAAGGCTTACAAAGGCTGTGCAACACAGGATTTTTGTATGCTGGTAACGACATCAACAGATGATGTGTTTGTGGGCAAGATCAAGCAAGCACGATGCTATGATACCCCAGCACCATCAAAGTAGCCCAACCTTGATGAGTAATTAGAAGATAGCAAAGTCTTCCTCTTTGACATCCATGATTTGCAGTCGCAGTGAAGGAGGAAGTTGCTTGCCTGGTGTTGGGAGTGCAGAGAAAGTGAGGCTCACGGGACTGCAGGGTTTCCTATTTAGCATTTAGTGTAGGGTGAATGGGATGCAGGGATAGATAAACTAAAGGAGAAAAGTGGGGCTTGGGGACTCTTCCTCATGATATAGCATATGGTTAAAACTTCTCCTGATCATGATCACAATAAATTGGTGTGGCAAATAAAAACTGTGTTCTGTGTCTGTATTTGTCAAATAAAGAATAAGCTCCTTTTCTCATGCTGCAGCCCTCTGGACCTCTCATGGGCACACATGAAGAATTTCCCACCTCTTCAATTCCTGCATCCAAGTTGTTTATAAAGACTTTCAACACCACCACCGAAGAAATACAAGTGGATATTAAAGAGAACCCACACAAGTGACACTGACACAAGACCTCAAACATGCACTAAGTAGAATAGAAGCATTGCCACCTGACCCCACCCCCCTTTCTCCCTTTTCCCCTCTAATGTAACACTAATGTCTCAACAAATGAAAGTGATCTATTAAAATTCTAAAAATATTTTTCTAAAAATAGAAGAAGAGACATTGCACATACTTTCGTAAACCAGGAAATCTTTAATAAAAATATATATTTAAAAACAAACAAACAAACAATGAGCCCAGGACCAGAATTTGGAGGGGTGATTTATAAATTATTTGGCTTTTTTATATATCTGCAGAAAGGAAGGGAGGAAAACAAGACAGAAAATTATATATATACTAGTGGTTTAAGCCCATTAAAATAATGGGCGCTAGAACATATGTGGTAAACATGCATGCTTACTCAGGAGTAAACAATGGGACTTAACTGCAGGTAAGCATACATGGGATTTTCTATCATGCTGGAGCCCCCACTGTGTCAATTATGCTTGAAAGGGGATAGGACACGTCCCTGAAATAAGAAGATTGACCTTTGTGTTTCATTTGGCAGTTTGTAGATGGTGGCTGTGATTTATGGTGAGTGGGCTGTATATTAGGCTGTTTAAGTTGGAATATGGTGGATAGATATAGTTGGTTACCAGAGGTTAAACATTAAGTACCTTAGCTTTTGGGTTGGATGAGTTATGAATAGTGTAGAATGTGGAATGTTGGATGTTCGTAGGGAGGTTGGGGGTGGCTATGAATGTAAAGGAATCAGCTGCAACTGTTGAGGTAACCCTTCCTATATATAATTTGCATATAAGGGCTTGTTTGCCTGTCTTAAAGGTGCACAGTCTTAAGAACACAGGCTATTGATGTTTTCAGTTTCAGTATTAGAAACACAGGAAACGGGTATGATGAGCAGCAGTATTGATTCATAAATTAGCAGGACCTACAAATAACTACAGTGCAAGCCTCACACAATTGGTAGTAGCTGTTTCCTATAAAACGGTCTCCCCCCGTCAAATGCCCAGGTCTGAGGGGTTATTGCCCCCTCCCCCCCAGCCAAGCCACCCCCCTTACTACATGCTTTGCTCCCCCAATAAGCAGAGAAAGAGGAGGGAGGGGAAACCCCACCAGCATCCACCCACACCACCCAGCCTGAAGGTGAACCATCTTTGCCCCCCACCCCACCCCACCCCCTGTTGCTGTGTGTAAAAGGAGACTGCAGGGGGGGGGAGAGAAGTACGGGCAAACAAACCTCCAAGAAACCCAGCAGCTGCCACTCGCCTTGCCTCGCACGCCTGCGTAGACCCTCCCACTCCGCCCGGCATGCTGCAGAAAACCTCCTGCAGAAAAGCCAAGCGCGCGCCCGGCAGGCAGTTAAAAAAAGAAAATCGGGACTTCCGTGGATATATAGGCGACCTAAGCGCCCCTTAAAAAAAAATCGCGCCCATTAGAACGGGGAGCAGAGTTAAATCGGGGTGCTCCGATAACGGTGTGCTGAGCTCGCTCTGCAGTCGAAGTTTGGGAAAGCGCAGGGTAAAAACTCAGGCGCCTTGATGGGTGCACGTATCGGGCAGGCGAAGGACCCCCTCTGGCAAAGCGGGGTGAGCGGTGGTTGGAGAGCTAGTGCCCAGGCAGCTCAGGTAGATGCGAGTCAGGTTAGGTGCTGTGGTCCTCTGACATGGCAGCTGCTGAGGTCGTGGTGGTGGGATCCTGTATGACTGATCTGGTGAGGTTAGTATGGTAAATGGGATCCGCTGCTGCTGCTGCTGCTGCGCCCCCTGTTTTACCAGCTGGTTCGGTCTTCCCTCTTCGGCTTCCGGAGCAGCGGCGCTCCGCAGGCCGGGCTGCTCTGGGCTGCTCCCGGGCCGCTAGGCCTCGGGGCTCTGATTGTAGCGGCGGGAGCAGCAGCGTGGCCTCCCTTCTCAGCCTCTCCTGGGCCTCTGGAGCGCCGACGTTCTGATCCAACCGCCCCGCTTCAACTGCCGCCGCTGCTCACGGCCCGATCTCTCTCCATCCAATCCCTGTGTCCCTGGGGCACATGCGCAGTAGCGCAAACCCAGAGACACACGGACTGGACGCAGAGACACTTGCATTTTATATATATAGATACATACATATATATATATATATATATATATATATACATACACACACACACACACACACACACACATATATATATATTCCCATTGCATGCGCGCCGGACAGAACCTTGCTCTGTAACCGCTGGACCAAATCGCATCAAATTAGGACACAGCATACCATGAGCATCAAGGAAGGATCTGGCTGTTATGAAAACTTCCCGCGGGGGCAGGCTGAGAGACTGACCCCAAAGGCGGACGAAGCTTCCGTGCCCTCTGGCTTCTGGAGTCCAGGGGCACAATGTAATATGCGGTTGTTCCCAGCTTGAAAACAACACAGACACAAGCCTTTTGGCTAAGATCTACTTTATTGTAGATAAAGAGCAGAATATATACATCTGCGTAGCAGCTCATAATTCAGAGCTGTCTCTTAAAGCGTCTGCATCTCCTGCTGCAGAACTGAAAGTAAAGAAGTACAACAGTAATTATAATGACATCACATGTGTGGGATGCTGGTATGGCCAGTGTATTTCACACAGAGTGAAATATGACTCTTAGTCAAGTCAAGTGACCTTGCTGCTTCAGCGTCTTCGCAGCTCGGCTTGTACTGATATCACAACATCCTCCCCCGATATTAGAAATGTGAGAGCGGCGAAAAGTAAGGCTCATTAAGAGAAGTAAACAAACAGTTATCATATACAAATGAATCTGTTGTCTTTGTTCCATCCTTGGAACCTCTGAGACTGGTTCTACCAGTTGGAGCCTTTGAAACCAACTCTCCAGGGGACAGATCTCTGTGTGTGTTGACCAGGCTTTGCAACCTGCTGTGGCTTTTTCATCTGTGAAGTGAGCCTGAGTGTCTCTGTCTTGAAAACTCAGCTACATTTGCAACAGCTGAGATTGCCCTTTGGAACGTTTGGGCGCCTGACCCTTTGTTACTCTCTCACAACAAGATGTAGATCTTCTTTGCGTTTCCCTGCAGGACTTTTTGGATTTAAATTGTAAACAGTGGCACCGCTCATCATCTGACCTGGTACCATGAGCTCCCTCTCACAGTTTCACTGTGTCGGACAGCCTGGTTGAGCTTGCCTCTACTGCTGGTGTCATTCCTCATATGTATTGACAGGCGGAGAATCTGTGTCTCCGGCTTTAGTAGGTTCACCTCCTGCTGTGTTTGAATCTGTATTGACCTTTCTCATAGCCCTAAAGATCCTTGGGTGGTTGTCCCTTCAAGTGATTCCACCCACATCTGCAAAAACCTTAAGCTGCTTTCTGTTAGCCATTACATTCCATTCCTTTTGGCTCCTGACCCAAGCATATGTGAAGGCAACGCTTCTGTTCAAAGCTTTGCATCAGCGCCTGCCTTAGTATTGTGTTAATTTTAACACACAAATCTTTATCCCACGATGATTGGCAGCTGCCGAATGAATGTTGACAGCCCTTGACCCTGTGAATCTGGTACAAACATTCAATTTTGCCTCCTGAAATCCGTCTCTTGGCAACTTGCTGCGGACTTTTCATAGTGTAAATCTTTAGAGAAATGGTCCCATGAGCCGCCTCTAGATTGTGGCCAAAAAAAACCTGCTGGAAAATTTTGTGACCTTTTCTCTGCGTGGCTGTTTGGTAGTCTCCTTGGAAAACCTGCAAAAGAATAAGAATCCCATCAAAACAACAGTCAGTAGATTCGTAGTAAAAATAGTCCTCTTTGTTCTTCTGAGCTGTAAGGATCACTCTCCATCCTTAAAAATTGTGCCCTTTGCGCACCTGACTCGCAGTCCTTCTCGGTACTGCGGTACACTTAGCAGGTTGTAAATTTCTGGAACTAAAGTTGCTTAAAGCTGGAACTCTGAATAAAAGTTCCAACTAGTCGATTTCAGGTGTGTTCCACTCACCTGCGACACGGGGATTCCAGCTTCTTAAAAGTCTTAAATAAACGCTTGTTTGCGGTCATGTGGTGGCTGGCAGCTGAGTCAATAACACCCAATGTCAATGTCATCCTGCTCCTGCACGCCTTGTGTAAGCAATGCACTGTGCGCCCTTTGGAGCCTTTGGCTTGCGCCTTGCCTGTAGATCCAGCTGCGTTTTGGCTCTGGATAGATCCCTTCTTGGGTTTTCTGCAGGTCTGGACTGTGTCCTCTCAACACAGTTTGTGCAGCGTATGACTTTAAGAGCTTGCAATGCTCAGTTGGACCACTAGGTGGGGTAGAGGACGCTTCATCCCCCTTCCATTAGCCTCATTTTGAGCAGCACAACGATCTTGCTCATGGTTAGAGTCTGGCAACGGTTAAGTTTTGATCCAGGGCTGCTGAAATGTAAACATGGAACAGAAACCACATCTTCGTTTAATTGCACGTTGCGTTGTGCAAGTTCCTTCTTCTTTCATATGTGGCGAACGCAAATGTCTCCCTCCTTTAGCCTAAGGTTGGTGAGACGTGCCCTGCCGCAATCCTTAAATGTTCATTTTGCAAAACAATCCAATAATCATTAGCGTGAATCAAATCTCTGACTGTATTAACTGGATTGATCAAAGATGGTCGCCTTCGCCTGATTGTCCTGTTCAGCCATCGACCACCAGGGAGCAGTGGAGGGGCATTAGTGACAATTCAAGCAAATTCTGCCTGGTAAGCACAGCTTCCATTTTAATACGCCATGTCTGAAAATTTTCATCAGTGAGCATTGGGCACAGGGAGCTGCTGCTCTGCTTGCTATCCTTTGCCATTGTGGCGAAAAAGCAGGCTTTTTACTCTCAGAAAGCAATTTAAGCAAACAAACCTAGCCTTCTGAGGTTTATTGCGTCGTAAATCAGTCCGCATCCAGTCAATTAACGCGTCTTCTCACAGTGGGAAACGGCCGTCTTCAGCACGAAAACTCCCCCGGAATGAAGTACGCAGTTTAAAGCTGCTTTCTTTGCCGGCAGATAAACATCAGGCAGAAGTCATCAGAGGTCCGATGTCTTCGGAAACCAGCCAAACTCTGCTACCAATGTTATGAAAACTTCCCGCGGGGGCAGGCTGAGAGACTGACCCCAAAGGCGGACGAAGCTTCCGTGCCCTCTGGCTTCTGGAGTCCAGGGGCACAATGTAATATGCGGTTGTTCCCAGCTTGAAAACAACACAGACACAAGCCTTTTGGCTAAGATCTACTTTATTGTAGATAAAGAGCAGAATATATACATCTGCGTAGCAGCTCATAATTCAGAGCTGTCTCTTAAGCGTCTGCATCTCCTGCTGCAGAACTGAAAGTAAAGAAGTACAACAGTAATTATAATGACATCACATGTGTGGGATGCTGGTATGGCCAGTGTATTTCACACAGAGTGGAAACATGACTCTTGTCAGTCAAGTGACCTTGCTGCTTCAGCGTCTTCGCAGCTCGGCTTGTACTGATATCACAACACTGGCATCATCAAAATTAAAAAAAAAAACCACACCTGATATACCTAAAATAAAGAAGAAACACCAAAAAAATGCACACATATTTCACATCACCAGGAAAAGCACTGAGGGCTCAAAACGCAACCGATAGAAAGGCAGATCGCCAGGCAGCATCACAGAATCTGTGCCCAAAAACAACCCCGTCCGCCATTTAACACACCGCTGACACCCTCCCACCACTGACAGCCTCCCTCTGCCATTACAGGCGCCTCAGCACCGCAATCTGCGCCCTTCAACCGCAGCTGCAGCCATTACAGGCACCTCAACGCTAAAATCAGCGGCCTTCAGCAGCTGCTGACAGCCACCGCTGACAGCCTCCTGCCGTCTCCAACACCCTCCCATGAGCCGCCACCAAAAAAAAAAAAAATTAAAAACTGTTCCCTGACGTTTCTGGCCTCTCGCCACACACGGGGTAAGCTAAAGTAAAACAAAATAAAAATAAATAACAAGGGGGGGGACTGAACCACCCCCCAAAAAACCTTCCATAACAACCTAACACCCACTCCAAAATTCATTGCAAATATGGTTAGAGTAACAAATGCTGGAAATGTAAACAAACAGAAGGAACCTTTTCCATGTGTGGTGGACGTGCCCTAAGCTGAAAGACTTCTGGGAAAAGATATATAATGAAATTTAAAAAGTGTTGAAAAACACATTTAAGAAGAAACCAGAAGCCTTTTTACTGGGCATCCTAGGCCAGGATATTGCTAAAAGTGATAGGAATTGTTTTTGTATGCCACAACAGCAGCTAGAGTTTTGATAGCTAAGAACTGGAAGACAGAAGAATTACCAACGATAGAAGAATGGCAGATGAAAATGATGGACTATATGGAGCTTGACCAGGAGACTCCGTGACCAGAGAGACGACGCGGTGGAGAAAGAATGGGAAAATTTTAAATTGTATTTAAAAGACCATTGTATGATTGAAAATTAGATATAATCTGAGGATAAGATAGGTTGTAGAGTTGAAGATAGTTGATTTAGTTATAAGATGATAAGGGTTAAGATAAGATATAAATTTAATTAATTAGACAATGATATAATATAAGTTAAGAAGTAGGAGATATTAATGGATTTGTTGTTGTTTGTTGTTAGAAAATAGAATAGAATTATAAGATTTTGGAAGTTACAAAAAAGGTATTCATAAGGGACGCAGGAGGAGGAGACAGGAGGAAGTCCCACCAAGATGTGAGGAAGTATTATCATTTTTTAAGAAATGTAATAAGTTGTTGTTTTTGTTGTGTTTTTATGTTTGCTGTTAATGTAGTTATTTTGTTTTTGTTTTTTATCTTAAAAAATTTAATAAATATTATTTCTTTTTTTAAAAAAATTCATTGCAAATACTTATGGGGGGACACCATACATACCTCTCAAACACTCAAACATTCAAAGCAAAAGCTTATAAAAATAATTTTTAAAAAACATAATTCATACCTTACAACCACTCCAACATTCAAATCAAATACAGAAACAATACAGAAACAAAAAACCTCCTGGGGGGAAAAAACCACAAAAAATAAAATAAAAATTAAATTAAATTAAATTAAATTAAAAACAAAACCCAACCAAGTTTCGGGGTGACCAGGGAAAGTGCGGTTGGGGAGGTAGCAGGCAGAAATGGGGGGGAAGATGGAGAGGAGGCAGGCGGAAATTCAACGGGAGAAGCTGTGTGAAGAAACAGGAAAGACGGAGAGGAGGCAGGCGGAAATTCAATGGGAGAAGCTGTGGGCATGGACAATTTACATTTATATATATGTATAGATCTTCCTTTTCCATCTCACAAAAAAGCCACCACAACGCGTGGCCAGGCCAGCTAGTATACTAATTATTTAGTAGAAGAAGAAGTCACGGCAGCAGTGGTAGTAGGCTAATAGTAGGCGGAGGCACGTTGGCAAAAGGAGAAGGGGGCAGGGGGAGAATTATTGTGACATTTTATACAACTGTCTCTCCCCCCCCCCATGTATGATTGACAAGCGTGAGAGCATATGCTTGCAGTGCTGGAAAATAAGTAAATATATAAATAGAATGCCAGGAAATGGTGGGAGAAAGCAGGAGAGTACTTGTAGCTTGGGAGGAAACCCTCCCTGGAACTCAAAGTAGACTTCCATGAGGGTGGATGAAGCCCCGAAGAGAGCGGAGGTGCAGTGGGGGTTTGTTTAGGCTGCTCAGCCTCCCTTCCTAGCAGGTGACGCACATGGCATTGCAGCTGCTGCCGCTGCTTTTCCACATATCCTCCAACCTCCAGGTGTCCCAGAGCTTCAGCTCTAGATATTTTGGTCTGAACTGGAGAGAGAGTGTGAGGGCTTGTTAGCTAACACAAAATGTAAATGCCTGTCTTTTTACACAATATATGATAACTTCTTCTGACATCCCAAGAAATATCTGACTCCTCTCCTTTGGCTCCAATGTCCTTTTTTTGACCTGAGGCAGGGGTATGATGTACCACCTGTAACCACCTCTCCTGAGTGCTGTGGGGAGACATGAAGGGGCTGCATTTGGCCACCAGGACACAGGTTATTCACCCGGGTACAGATTACAAAAGGGCTCTATAGTCTCTCAATTCTTTCTCTCTTTTGCATTCCCTTCCTCAGCAAAACGAGCAGGCTGGTAATTTGAGACAAAATTTTGAAACCACATTTTTTCAGCAAATTCGTTTTGAGTCTATTCATCTTCTGCAGGTACACTTGGGTGAGAAGCACTTTGAGGCAATCAGGATTTTGGCTGATGTTTGATTTCCCACAAGTTTCAGCTGGCCAGGGCTTGCATCAGCCTGCTGAACCAGGCCATCTGTTGGGAGAATCCTGTTGTAGCAATGGCCAACCAGATGCCTGTGCAAAGCCTAATAGCAGGAATGGACAGCAACACCACTCTCCTCACTTGCGATTCCCAGCAAATGTAATTCAAAGAAATACTGCCTCCAACCATTGGAGTACAACATTTCCAACTGAGTTAGTAACCATTGATAGCCTTATCCTCCGTGATTCTTTTTTTTTCTAATCCACAACAAACACATCTAAGCTGGTGGCCATCATTAGAAAGTAAATGCCAGAGGAAATGACATAGTTTAACTATGTGCTATTTGAAAATGTGCTATTTGAAACTATGTGCTATGTGCTATTAATAAATGTGCCATGTGAAACTATGTGCTATTTGAAAATGTATTTTCTTCTATCTGTCTGTAATCTTCTGACATTCAATTTAAATGGTTGCCCATGAATTCTAGTGTTATGAGAGAGTTAGAAAAACTTTTCTTTATGCATTTTTCCAAACTATTAATAAATTTGTATACCTCCTCATGCCTCTTACTTGCCTTCTTTTTAAACTGAAAAGTCACAAATTTTGTAACCTTTCCTCATTAGGGACTTGCTCTTGATCAATTTACTCCTCCTTTTCTGAAGATTTTCAACTCTATTATTTCCTTTGAGGTGCAAAGATGGTACATCATATTCCTAATATTTGTGTAATGGCATCATGGAAGATTCGTTCAAAGGTAGTCAACATATGTTCAATAAGAATAAAAATCCTCACCAATGCAGTGATAGACATTTTTCTCCCTCTCTCATATTACTAGAACTCAGAGACATCAAATGAAGCTGAATATAGAACAGGGGAAGAATGTTGAAAAAATATTGGGGTTCCCAAACAGGGATAGAGATATGGGAGAGAGGGTGAGGGCAGGGAGGACTCTTTTGGGGGTGTTAATGCTGTGAACCCCTCTGTTGTAGGCTCAGGTTGAATAGATGTGACAATAAACCATCTATCATTAAGACAGTACAATGTCTACTGTGCCTCATTCCCAAAGGAAACACAAACCCTGCTTAAACTCCTGGAACACCTAAACCAGTAACGATGATGGTTGAACTTTTTAATTTTTATTTTTGGCCAAGGTCTGCCTGGCATGTTCACTGACTTTTTTTTTTTTTCAGGACCAAGAAAGACTTATGTTCTGCCCAGACGTTTTGCTGCCTGTTGACAATTTTGCTACTGGTGCTCTTATGGGAGTTGCTTTGCTTTCCCTGGTATAATCTTTTTATAGTAATGGTTTTGAAATGCAAGTCACTTGCACAGATCCGGGAACTTTTGGAAGAAATTGATTTTCTAGATCCATTTCAATCAGGGTTTAGGCCCGGTTTTGGCACAGAAACTGCTTTGGTTGCCCCGTATGATGACCTTTGGAAACAAGGAAACATCTCCTTGTTACTTCTCCTTGACTTCTCAGCTGCTTTCAATACCATCAACCATGGTATCCTTCTGTAGTGGCTATACGAACTAGGGGAGGGTAGCAATGCTTTGCAGTGGTTCCAGTCCTACTTGAATGGTCATTCCCAGAGGTTGTTGCCAGTGGCGGAGGAAGGGGCTTCAGTACCTGGGGGCAAGAGGCGTGGCATGTTGCACACACGTGCATCCCAAGGGGGAGGCGCCTGCGATCTGCGATGTCTATTTCTGTTTCCCCACTCCTGCTGACCCCCAAAGTGGCCATCGGCCTCCCCTATCTGCCTACAACTGTGTCTGGACATGCCCCCATCCCTCTCCACAGCTTGGCGTACGGGAAGCAGCAGCAGCAGCAGACAGCACGCAGAGGGGAGGGGAGAAGGAGGAGGAGGACACCCCAAAGCAGGGATGATTTCCTGGCACCCAGCCCTTTTGGCAGGGGCACTCTTGTACAAAATCCAATCTCTCTTTTTTATGAGGAGTAAACTGCCTAAATAAATTTTATTAGGGACAAGCAATATGTTCCCTGGTCATTCACTTTGTTCCAGTCCTACGTGTGTGTAATAATCTAAAACCTATTCATGGAGGGAATATCGCCAGATCCATCATAGAAAATCATTTTACTTGGCTCTGAAGTGATTTTCTGAAGAACACTCTTATCATGGTGGAGATTTGGGGGGGGGGCATTGTGCTAAGCCATGCCTTTTTAGGGACTTCACTGTACCTGATCAGGTGGGAAATACCTTCCATTATCCAAGGAATGGGCCTGACAGGCACTTTTCTGGCTTCTTTGGCGGGCGGGTGAGGAAGCAGAGAAGAGGGAGGGAGGAGGGTGGGGGTGTTGTGATATTATTACAAGCTGAGCTGCAAGAAGCGAGGTCACCTGACTGTGAGTCATGTATTCACCCTGTGGGAAACCCACTGGCCATACCAGCCTCCCACACATGTGATGTCATTGTAATTTACTGTTGTATTCTTTACTTTCTGTTTCTGGCTCAAGGATGCTGGACGTGTTATAGACAGCTCTGAACATAAGAGCTGGCTACGCAGAGATATAATCTACAATAAAGTAGGTTTTAGCCTTCACTGGCTTGTGTGTGTTGTTCTTCAAGCTGGGGAACAATCGCATATTACAAATGTGCTTCCTGGACTCGAGTAGCCAGGAAGGCACAGAGGCTTCGTTTCTGCCTGGGGGTCAGTCTAACAACTTGGCCCCCCCCCCGGGAAGTCTCACAACAGGGGGAGGGGGGAAGATGACAAGGGGCTGGGAGATCTTTGCAAATGCATCTCAGCCCAGGTAGGATCCAATTCTCCTCCAATACTCTTGGATCCGAGAGGCAGAGGAGATGGAACGTGCCTGTGGGCGTGCATGTTTTACATAGAGAAAAAAATCAAGAATATTTTCACTCTGACAAGCATCTAGTCCCGGTATATAATAAATCTGCATGAAAACTGATGAAGCCTGCTTGCTGCCTGATTAAGCTGAGGAGCCAACTAGATTGTGACTGCTGGTGACACTCATCTCTATTTTTGTTTTACATCTGCAGGCAAGGCAGTGGAAGTGCTGTTCTGGTGCCTTACCTGAATAATGGACTGAATGAGAGCCAACAAATTGAAACTCAATCCAGATAAGACTAAGGCACTGTGGCCTAGACCAAATAGGTGGGAGATTGCCTGCTCTTGGTGGAGTTACACTTCCTTTGAAGGTGCAGGTTTGTAGCTTGGGGGTCCTCCTGGAATCCCAGAAGTCCAATGGTTCCATTGTCAAACGTCTTGGTTCCTGATTGAAAAAAAGCCCGTAAGTAAGTGTTCCAGTTTTCAAACGTTCCTTGGAAGTCAAACGTCTGATGCAGCTTCCACTGACTGCAAGAACCAATCAGAAGCCACACCTTGAAAGTCGAACGTTTCAGAGGTCCTTCCAGAACGGATTACGTTCAACTTGTGAGGTACCGCTGTATAAGCTTTTGTTCTGAATTTGCAGAAATTTCCACCCCAAAACCATTTTCAATGGCCAAATCCCGGATAGGTCCAGGGAAACACTGGCATATGGCAGTCCTATTGCTTTCCCCTTGAGACACAGATGGCGATGGTGATTCTAATCATCTCCCATGTCAACCAGGAAGATGGATATTGCACTGGAACAGTATCATTTGTCTTTGAGCAACCAAAGAGAAAATGTGAAACCTTAATGCTATTCATGTTCAGGGATACATAGAGATATATAATTCTAAAAGTATGCAGCTACATACCGGCAAGATTTCGTTTAATGCATAAGTCACCTTGGCAGCAGTGGATGTCATTCTTTATGTAACCTTGTGATGTAGTAAAACTGTAATTTGTTGAGGGACAATTTGTAGCACATCCCATGTCATACTTGCCATCTATTGCAGACCCATCTGTGAGAGAGAATTGGAAAGCAAGAACCATATCATATCAATTCTCTACCTTCTGAAATCTAGATGATGTTTCCTAACATATTTTTGGGCCAAATGGGTGATTGAAGAAAATAAAATCTGACAAGCACTGAATTTGCAATCTAATATTTCAAGTCATTTCATAAAGATTCAACCAATGAGTATAGAATATTTTCTTCTCCAAAACTATGTAAATATTCTAGGATATTTCCTTTAAAATTTACACATAAATGGGTCAAGGCAGACTTGTCTTTGGTAGGGGCTTGAAACAGGTTGATCTACCATTCATCTCTACCTAATAATCAGTTAGTTGTTTCAGAGGCCCAACTCAAGAAGCTGCCATATTCTATATTTTAAGAGACAGAAGAAGAAGATATTACTTTGTTATGTATTCAAAAGGAAGTGAGATAGTAGTAATGGGGGATTTCAACTATCCTGATATTTGTTGGATGTCAAACTCAGCCAAGAGCACAAGGTCGAACAGATTCCTCACTGGCCTTGCAGACAATTTCATTGTCCAGAAAGTGGGAGAAGCAACAAGAGGATCAGCCATTTTAGATCTGGTCTTAACCAATAGTGATGACTTGGTAAGTGGGGTAGAAGTGGCAGGATCATTAGGTGGGAGTGATCATGCTCTTCTGGAGTTTATTATACAGCGGAAAGGAGCAACCAAGCATACTAAGACTCAAATTCTAGACTTTAAGAAAGCCGACTTCAGAAAATTTAGGGAAATGCTGGGTGTGATCCCATGGTCAGTAATACTAAAAGGGAAGGGAGTTCATGATGGATGGGAGTTTGTTAAAAGGGAGATATTAAAAGCACAACTTCAAGCAGTACCAATGAGACGAAAACATGGAAGGTGCCTAAAGAAGCCAGGGTGGCTATCTAAAGAACTTTTAACTGATTTAAGATTTAAAAGGGATATGTACAAAAAATGGAAAAAGGGGGAAGTCACCAGAGAGGAATTCAAACAAATAGCCAGCAAGTGTAGAGACAAAGTCAGAAAAGCTAAAGCACAGAATGAACTCAGGCTTGCTAGAGAGGTTAAAAGCAATAAAAAGGGCTTTTATGGGTATGTCCGTAGCAAAAGGAAGAACAATGAAACAGTGGGGTCACTTAGAGGAGAAGATGGTGAAATGCGAACAGGAGACAGAGAAAGGGCAGAACTCCTCAATGCCTTCTTTGCCTCAGTCTTCTCCAAAAAAGAAAACAATGCCCAACCTGAAGAATATGGAGCAGATGATTCAGCAGGGGAAACACAGCCCAGAATAAGTAAGGAGGTAGTACAGGAATACTTGGCTAATTTAGATGTATTCAAGTCTCCAGGGCCAGATGAACTACATCCAAGAGTATTAAAAGAACTGGCAGAGGTGATTTCAGAACCACTGGCAGTAATCTTTGAGAATTCCTGGAGAACAGGCGAAGTCCCAGCAGACTGGAGGAGGGCAAATGTTGTCCCTATTTTCAAAAAGGGGGAAAGAGAAGACCCAAACAATTACCGCCCAGTCAGCCTGACATCAATACCAGGAAAGATTCTAGAGCAGATCATTAAGCAAACGGTCTGTGAGCACCTAGAAAGGAACGCTGTGATCACTAAAAGTCAGCATGGGTTTCTGAAAAATAAGTCATGTCAGACCAATCTGATCTCATTTTTTGACAGAATTACAAGCCTGGTAGATGAAGGGAACGCTGTGGATGTAGCCTATCTTGATTTCAGCAAGGCCTTTGACAAGGTGCCCCATGATATTCTTGTAAAGAAGCTGGTAAAATGTGGGCTAGACAATGCTACCATTCAGTGGATTTGTAACTGGCTGACTGACCGAACCCAAAGGGTGCTCATCAATGGCTCCTCTTCATCCTGGAGAGAAGTGACTAGTGGGGTGCCACAGGGTTCTGTCTTGGGCCCAGTCTTATTCAACATCTTCATCAATGACTTGGATGATGGGCTTGAGGGCATCCTGATCAAGTTTGCAGATGACACCAAATTGGGAGGGGTGGCTAATACCCCAGAGGACAGGATCACACTTCAAAATGACCTTAACAGATTAGAGAACTGGGCCAAAGCAAACAAGATGAATTTTAACAGGGAGAAATGTAAAGTACTACACTTGGGCAAAAAAAATGAAAGGCACAAATACAGGATGGGTGACACCTGGCTTGAGAGCAGTACATGTGAAAAGGATCTAGGAGTCTTGGTAGACCATAAACTTGACATGAGTCAACAGTGTGATGCAGCAGCTAAAAAAGCCAATGCAATTCTGGGCTGCATCAATAGGAGTATAGCATCTAGATCAAGGGAAGTAATAGTACCACTATATTCTGCTCTGGTCAGACCTCACCTGGAATACTGTGTCCAGTTCTGGGCACCACAGTTCAAGAAGGATACTGACAAGCTGGAACGTGTCCAGAGGAGGGCAACCAAAATGGTCAAAGGCCTGGAAACGATGCCTTATGAGGAACGGCTTAGGGAGCTGGGTATGTTTAGCCTGGAGAAGAGAAGGTTAAGGGGTGATATGATAGCCATGTTCAAATATATAAAAGGATGTCATATAGAGGAGGGCGAAAGGTTGTTTTCTGCTGCTCCAGAGAAGCGGACACGGGGCAATGGATTCAAACTACAAGAAAGAAGATTCCACCTAAACATTAGGAAGAACTTCCTGACAGTGAGAGCTGTTCGACAGTGGAATTTGCTGCCAAGGAGTGTGGTGGAGTCTCCTTCTTTGGAGGTCTTTAAGCAGAGGCTTGACAGCCATCTGTCAGGAATGCTTTGATGGTGTTTCCTGCTTGGCAGGGGGTTGGACTGGATGGCCCTTGTGGTCTCTTCCAACTCTATGATTCTATGATTCTATGATATGATAGCCATGTTCAAATATATAAAAGGATGTCATATGGAGGAGGGCGAAAGGTTGTTTTCTGCTGCTCCAGAGAAGCGGACACGGGGCAATGGATTCAAACTACAAGAAAGAAGATTCCACCTAAACATTAGGAAGAACTTCCTGACAGTAAGAGCTGTTCGACAGTGGAATTTGCTGCCAAGGAGTGTGGTGGAGTCTCCTTCTTTGGAGGTCTTTAAGCGGAGGCTTGACAGCCATCTGTCAGGAATGCTTTGATGGTGTTTCCTGCTTGGCAGGGGGTTGGACTGGATGGCCCTTGTGGTCTCTTCCAACTCTATGATTGTATGATTTTGTGTTTTTATATTCTAAACAGCCCTGTGATCCTAGAATGAAGGGTGGTATAGAAATTTGATAAATGAATAAATAAGATGGTAAGAAAAACTGGCAACCATGGAAAAAGAGAGGTCAGACTCAAGTTGGTAGCTTTGAGAACACTGTCCAACTATCTCGTCCTCTGTTGCCCCCTTCTCCTTGTGCCCTCCATCTTTCCCAACATCAGGGTCTTTTCCAGGGAGTCTTCTCTTCTCATGAGGTGGCCAAAGTATTGGAGCCTCAGCTTCAGGATCTGTCCTTCCAGTGAGCACTCAGGGCTGATTTCCTTCAGAATGGATAGGTTTGATCTTCTTGCAGTCCATGGGACTCTCAAGAGTCTCCTCCAGCACCATAATTCAAAAGCATCAATTCTTCAGCGATCAGCCTTCTTTATGGTCCAGCTCTCACTTCCATACATTACTACTGGGAAAACCATAGCTTTAACTATAGACCTTTGTCAGCAAGGTGATGTCTCTGCTTTTTAAGATGCTGTCTAGGTTTGTCATTGCTTTTCTCCCAAGAAGCAGGCATCTTCTAATTTCATGACTGCTGTCACCATCTGCAGTGATCATGGAACCCAAGAAAGTAAAATCTCTCACTGCCTCCATTTCTTCCCCTTCTATTTGCCAGGAGGTGATGGGACCAGTGGCCATGATCTTAGTTTTTTTTTATGTTGAGCTTCAGACCATATTTTGCACTCTCCTCTTTCACCTCATTAAAAGGTTCTTTAATTCCTCCTCACTTTCTGTCATCAAGGTTGTGTCATCAGCATATCTGAGGTTGTTGGTATTTCTTCCAAGCAATCTTAATTCTGGCTTGGGATTCATCCAGTCCAGCCTTTTGCATGATGAATTCTGCATATAAGTTAAATAAGCAGGGAGACAATATACAGCCTTGTCGTACTCCTTTCCCAATTTTGAACCAATCAGTTATTCCATATCCAGTTCTAACTGTAGAGTCTTGTCCCACATAGAGATTTCTCAGGAATCCAACATCAGCCAAAATCTTGATTGCCTTAATGTGGTACTCACCCAGTGTGCCTGCTGGAGAAGATTGGAATCATAATGTACTTGCTGAAGAAACATGGTTTCAGAATTTTGTCTAAAATTACCAGCGTGCTCATTTGGCTGAGTAAGGGAAGTCAAAAGAAAGAAAGAATTGAGAGAATATAGAGCCCTTTTGTAATCTGTACCGGTGTGAATAACCTGTGTCCTGGGGGCCAAATGTAAGCTTACAGAGGCATTCCCCACACTCACACTCTCTGTTCAGCTCAGACCGAAATATATAGAGCTGAAGCTCTGGGATGCCTGGAGTTTGGAGGACGTGTGGAAAAGCTGCTGCCACCATTTCCTGCCATTCTATTTATTTATTTATTTATTTTCTGGCACTGTGAGAATATGCTCTCACGCTTGTCAATCGTGTATGGGAGGGGGGAGAGACACTTGCATAAAATGTCACAATAATTCTCCCCCCGCCCCCTTCTCCTTTTGCCATTGTGTCCCTGTCTACTATTAGCCAACTACCACTGCTGCCGTGACTTCTTCTACTACTAAATTATTAGTATATGATATTTTTGTCTTGTTCTCCTCTCTCCCTTTCTGCAGATAAAAAAATTCATTAATTTATAAATTTATAATTTATAAATCACCAATCCAAATTGCTCTTCCAATTTGGATTTGGTTTTATTTTTTACTTACCTGTAGGATTGCAGTAAGATAATCCTGTGGAAAACCTCATCCCCAAACAAGGACCTGTTGATTTGGGTAATCATGCACAGTATTTCAAATTTGGAAGGACAGACGAGTACCGGTAATCATAATGTAGGCCTTGAAACTTGACAGGGGTTAACCTTGGCACCTCAAATTTCAGTGTCACCCTGTGCACCAAAATCTGCCCCCCCCAATCGCTCACCTTTTGTTGGCTGTCATAGTTACAGCATCTGCTTCAGTGCCCCAGAAACTCCACACCTGATGCAACTGCCCCGGTCGCGCTCCCCTAGATTCACTTTGCACTGAATGTATCACAACCCAGTTTCCTTCTAAAAAGCACATAGAAACTTATATTATGAAAAGTCTCATCTCTCTGCCTGAAACATTCCCATAACTAGAAGGATACCTGCTGTCTTGGACAGGAGTTGACATCATTAAATAAGTGTCAAATTTGAAGTGCTTCTGCTTCAAACATTTTAACTTTTGTCCCATCTCTTGGTTTAATAACAATGAAAGTTTAATATTATCATCGAGCTTGTCAATCAAACACTTTTCACAATTTGCTATTTCTTTTAATACGGCTTTTGATGTTTCACCTTTTTTGATAAGCACTTTGCTGTATGAAGGAGCCTCTAATAATCACCTTCCCAGCATCCCATACTGTATTTGAATCTGTACATTTCTCTATATGTAACTCAAAGAAGTCAGTCAAACATTGAAATCCATTTTGCATTATCCCAGTCTTTCTAACAAGCTGTCATTCAGCTTTCATCTAAAAGTAGAAGTTTCTTGGCCTTTCATAATAATAAATATCAGATTATGATCTGATAAAGTTCTCATTTGTATTTCAGTGTTCTTAAAACCAGATCCTATGGACTTTGATAACCATAAGATGTCTATTCTTCCACGGCTCGTTCTTGGAGGTAGCTGGATCAAGAGGAGGCAAGTGACCAGGAGTGTCTGAATCATTCTAGAAAGATGAAGAGTCAGGAACAGCAGTGGGCCAAACAGGGAAGCATGAAGAGGTTTAGTTGGAGGAAACTATAGGCCACGACAAGGAGCACTTTGCCAGCACCCAAGAACAACGGGTTCAGCACAGTGTCACAAATTGATAGAATTCTAATTGCACTATACCATAATTTAAAGTACAGAGTTGAAAACAAATTAAATCTCTTCCCTCTCCCAAGAACTCCAAGGACACGTGCCTCCTTATCTGTGCCAGCCTCAGTTTCACCACCCTTGGACAACATTGCAGTTGTTACACACTCAACTGACATGGATATTATGCTGTTGAATGCCTACCTGAAGCAATTACCCTTTGGGGGGGGGAATTCTACCTGTATACTACCTTTCAATTCCATTTCTGACTGAAAGGAATTCCAGGAATACTAGCTTCTGCAGAGAGGCCATTTAGTAAATTAATAATTATTTAAGGCCTACAATGTCTCACAAACATATTATGGATTTGGAAAGGCTATGTATTAAATCAAACATTGCCAGAACAGTTAGCTTTCATGCTGTGATTTGAAAGTTTTCACAAAAATGGTCAGAAACAATCCTTTTCTAAAGTAAAGAGTATGTTTATCCATCTATCTATCATCTTTCTATCTTTACTAATGCTAATGTTTTGTGATGATCTGATCTGCATTTCAGTATAAAAGGATGTTTTGATGTGAATTCCTTCTCCTTCTCTGCATTGTAGCATAAACAAAGATGTTCAAATGAAATATGCTTTCATTCCATCATGGGACTGATACCACCTTGGTCGTGCTGGTCGATGATCTCCAAGGGCTAGGGACAGAGCTGAAAGCTTATTCCTGGTTCTGCTAGATCTCTTAGAGCAGTGAGGGCCAAACTTGGCCCTCCAGCTGTTTTGAAACTACAGTTCCCATCTTCCCTGACCACTGGTCCTGTTTGCTAGGGATGGTGGGAGTTGTCGTCCCAAAACAGCTGGAGGGCCAAGTTTGGCCATCACTGTCTTAAAGGCTTGTGATGCCATTGACCAGGTATCCCATCTTCTCTGACCACTGGTCCTGCTAGCTAGGGATCATGGGAGTTGTAGGCCAAAAACATCTGGAGGGCCGAGGTTGCGGAAGCCTGCCATTGACTGTGGTATCCTGCTGGACTGTCTAGAGGAGTTGGGAGCTGGGAGGACTGTTATGCAGTGATTCCTCTCCCTCCTGGGCGGGGTCCAGAATGTATAGTTGAGGGATAAGTGTTCGGACCACTGAGTGCTCACTTGTGGGATGTATAATAATCCATCCTCTTTCCCATCTATATGAAGCCAGTGTGAGAGATCAACAGTATTTTTTTGCGAATTATATCCAGCTCCACCTCTCTTTTAAATTGGAATTAGTGAAGGTGCTGAATGTCCTGTGTGAGTGTCTGGAAGTGGTTGGAGGATGGGTGGCAGTTAACAGATTGAGGCTGAATCTCAACAAGACAGAGGTACTCTTTCTGAGGGACAGGATTTGGGTGGGTGTCGGGGACTCTGTGGTCTTGAAGGACCAGGTACACAGTCTATGAGTCATTTTGGACTCACTGCTTGCTGTCCATGGTGGCACAGGTCAAGTCTGTGTCCAGGGCAGCTGTCTACTATCTCGTACTGGTAGGCCAGCTGAGACCCTACCCATCTGCACACTGTCTTGCTAGGGTGGTTATCTCCCACTTGGATTACTGCAACCAGGGGCATCTCAAGGGGTTTGTGGTAGGTGTGAGCTGCCCTGGGTGTCACCGCTGAGGGGGGTGACAAAATGCTGGGCAACACTCACCACGGGGCTCCTGGAAGAGACGCAGTGGCCTGGGCGCCTGCAGGCTCTGCTCTGCCCAAACGGTCTGCCTGCTGCCTCCCCCCCCCAGCAGTAGGAGCAATCCTGCCACTGCCACCTCTGCATGACCAGGTGGGGAAGCGAAGCCTCACCTCTCCCCCCCCTCACTCTGCAGGTTGGAGAAGGGGAAGAATGAGAGGCTTTGGCTGAAAGAGGGAGGGAGAACAGGAGGAGGAGGAGATGGTGGCAGCAGGATCATCCCCTGGCAAGCGAGAGGGTCGCAGAATGGTTTTGTAGCCATGCCACTGCCGAAGTGCCGAAGCTGTTTAAATAGTTGGAGCAGCAGAGCAAATAGCTCTGCATTTGCAGCCCTGAGCATCCTGTTGTCTCCTGCCGTTGCAAGGAGCAGCCCTGTGCTGCGGGAGCTGGGAGATCCTCCGGGTACCGTGGGACAAATACAACCAGAAACTGTGTTTCAGTGCTCTCAACCCAGGTTCCAGGTGCCATGTAGCGCCTTGCTTTCCTTTCCCGGTTTCAATCACTGCTGGCGACCCATTTGGCTCTTCAGTCTGCTATCTGGTTGCTAACTGTGCGTGGACACTTTCAAGCCCACCCCCCGCACAGGCTCAGCTTTCTTAGGGATCTTTATCTTTAAGTGAGACTTGAACTGTATAAGCCCTGGATTCCTTAACATAGTGAACTCTAACATCCGCTCAGACAGAGGACTGTCTGCTATGAAGTAGGGCATGTGGCTCCCTAACAAAAATGCAAGATCATATATCTGGCTCCAGTGGCCTGGAGTATCATGGAATAAAGAACTCTGTACAACTAGACACTTTGTACAGCTAATGGGATCTTCTGCTGATGTATTTTAAGGGTGCAAGTAACAAATTGCATGTTTGAGCTTTTCCACGTAAAAGCCACCCTCCCCTCACATAAGAAATCTAGTTACAGGTGGGTAGCCGTGTTGGTCTGCCATAGTCAAAACAAAATCAAAAATTCTTTCCAGTAGCACCTTAGAGACCAACTGAGTTTGTTCTTGGTATGAGCTTTCGTGTGCATGCACACTTCTTCAGATACACTGAAACAGAAGTCACCAGATCCTTAAATATAGTGAGGGAGTGGGGAGGGGTATTGCTCAGAAGGGTGGTGGGAATGGGTGATCAGCTGATAGGTATGGAAAACCTGTTGACGACTCTTAACGGCTGTAATTAGTCTTGCAGGGAAAGGCAAGGGGTGAGATGGCTAAAGATAGCTTTGTTATGTATAATGAGATAAGAACAAAGACATTGGATTCTTATCTCATTATACATAACAAAGCTATCTTTAGCCATCTCACCCCTTGCCTTTCCCTGCAAGACTAATTACAGCCGTTAAGAGTCGTCAACAGGTTTTCCATACCTATCAGCTGATCACCCATTCCCACCACCCTTCTGAGCAATACCCCTCCCCACTCCCTCACTATATTTAAGGATCTGGTGACTTCTGTTTCAGTGTATCTGAAGAAGTGTGCATGCACACGAAAGCTCATACCAAGAACAAACTCAGTTGGTCTCTAAGGTGCTACTGGAAAGAATTTTTGATTAAGAAATCTAGCATGTCAGGGCAATGTGTTCAGCTGTGGTCCTTTTCCATTTCAACAGGTGCCCCCAAGATCTGAGGCTGCTGTTCCACAACCTTTCACAGTTGGGGAATATAAAGTGAACCCCAAGGAGATTACAAATGTGGCACATGCCTTGTACAAGATATTAAAATCTTGACATCTTGATATTATTATTATTTATTGATTTTATATCTCCTCAAGGGGCCCAGGTCAGCAAAGAGGTATAAAATTTTAAAACAAAAACAAAATAGAAAGAGATTATAACATTAAAAAAACCAATTACAATTCAAAACATACTTCCATCCAATGACATTGAGTGATGGCCCCACTCAGGATTGAACTTAAACATTTTCCAATTAAACTCTTTGTCAGTCAAATCAGCAAAGCGGTTCATTCCTATTGTGTAGGTATGTTTCTCTTGTGCAGCTTTGGGTTGGATTGTTCAACCTCTTTTCAGTTGCTTTCCCACATGCTTCTCTGGTGTTTGTCTTCCTCTGGGGGCTATTCTT
Source organism: Lacerta viridis (assembly GCA_900245905.1). Classification (NCBI taxonomy): domain Eukaryota; kingdom Metazoa; phylum Chordata; class Lepidosauria; order Squamata; family Lacertidae; genus Lacerta; species Lacerta viridis. The sequence goes on along the minus strand of OFHU01004237.1, from coordinate 217,945 downwards.
TAGAATGTGTGATTGTCCATGGACACACACACACACACACCCCCCAAACTTCAACTGGGGCTGGAGCCATTGTTGCAGAGCAAGTCCTGAGTAAGAGCAGCCCAATCAGCCCTACCACGGAAATATGAAACTTTTGTTTTTCTCTCTTCTGTGGCTCAGGAAGCCACTTATGTTTGGAGAATAAGTGTCTGACAGAAAGCAAGTGGCACTGTGTTTGCGTCCTTTTGGGGCATCATGTCTTCCACATGTGATCTGCAGCAACTGGTAATAAGAGGCTTACTGGCTCTCATACTGGAGGGAAGGTAGCCATCATGACTACATTTAAAAAGATACTGAAAAGCTAGAAAACTGACAATGCAAACTTGAGTGGTTCCATGGATACAAGCAGGTTCCAAGTTCACCTATAGCTGTGAAGATAAAGAGACCTGTGTGTGACATGCCAATTGTTGATTATAGTGGACGCTTGAGTTGCGAACGTGATCTGTGCGGGAGGCACGTTCGCAACACACAGCATTCGCAACCCATGTCTGCGCACGCGTGGGTTGCAATTCGGCACTTCTGCAGATGCGCAAAGTGCAAGTCAAAGCCAGAAGTAACCCGTTCCAGTACTTTCGGGTTCAGCGTAGAGCGCAACCCAAAAAGATGCAACGTGAAGCAGCTGTAACCCAAGGTATGACTGTACTTTGTGCTTTGTTGGGAATATAGTTGTTCCACAGGCATTGTGATAAAACACAGCTGGAAGGAATTCACTTCTTTAAAGTTTCAGTTGACTAACAATGAAGGCGTGGTAGGACTGCAAGAGACATCTGGCTGGCTGCCACAGAAGTCCTAAAAATGATTGCATCCAATATCAAAAAGGAGCTTTGTGTTCCAATTTTAAAAAACAGTATTTCTGGGACAGCATGCACTCTCTGTTTCCATAATATCCCACCACGCCTTCCCAGCTGGAACTCTCAGGCCCCTTTCCTTGGCCTATAAATTCCCCCAAGTCAGCTTCTTCTTACACAGCTCACCTGGTGCTTCATTCCAAGTGCTCCTTGGCTTTTGATCGCTCTGGCATTATGAAGGCCTTCCTGAGCATGTGCATCCTATCTGTCCTAGTTTCTTCTGGTGAGTAAGAAGGTTTCTCTTAATCTTATCTGGATCATGCTTACCAGGGGTCAGATTGGGAAGACTGAAAGAGAAAAGGAGCTGAAAATATGGATAAGCATGGGAGGATCTGAAAATCTGGATTCTAAATTTTGGAGAGGGGAGAAGACCAGCAAACTTCAGTTACATGTTCTAAGTTACAGGTCTTATTTTGAAGTCTGGAAAGGAGGTCTGTTTTATGTGTGTGTGTTTCTTTCAGTTGGGTGCTGAGTTGATCTGAATGGGTTAGAGGTAGATTGAAGGAGCCAAGAGAACATGGTTCTGAGGGTTAGAAAAGAGTGAAGACTATGGGTCTGAATGACCCATAGAATCTCAATTCAGTTTCACCAATAAGGAATCAGTGTCTCAATGGAATAAAGGGAATAAGGAATCAGTGTCTCAATGGAATAAAGGGACTGCTCCAAATTGCAAACAACTGAACTCAACCTCAAGGCAGTGAGTCATTATTTCTTGTCATTCAGAGTAAAACAAGTGTGAATAGAAGAGTGCAGTATTAGGAGTATAGAATTGGGCATTATTAGGAGTATAGAATGGATATGCACCTCATACAAACCTCACCTTCAGATGGTATAGCAAATTTTGTAAAGGTGGCTGTTACACTAGTACAATAGAGAGTATTTCTGTTTCTTGAGGTCAGCTCAACAATGGGACTCCCAGTTTCTTTCAGATTTTTTCTTCCTGAAGCAGTGATTGGTGACACCAAATGGAGAAAGGGGGAGTGGGTGGAATAAAACACAGGTATCTCCGGTGGTGCTTGACTTCAGGGTAAACAGTTGTGCTTCCTGTGCTGTTCTGGCTACACCTTTCATGAGGACCTCATGCAGCCTGTGACAGGTTGCCTACCTGCCATCCCTGTGTTGGTAAGTGGCAATGTTTGGGAAGGAAGATGGATGGGGAAGCCTCTCCTGAGCTGAGATCAAGGTCAGATTTCTCTCTGTGAGTGTAGATGTCATTTCTGAAGGAATGAGAAACTCATGTTGCTGGCACTGAGTGTTTCCTACTCTCTCCTCCCAGGTGTTTCAAATCTGTCATGTTACTGGTTTCTTGACACTGCCGGCACTGGCCGTTCTGAATCTCAATTGTGTGCTGATGAAGAGGACACCTGCTTTTCTACTTTTAAGGTAGATGCTTTAGGTGAGTGTGAAGCCCTTTTTGTCCAATCAAAACGGAATCTGTGGGCCCTGGGTTATCTGGAGATGATGTTTGTGTTTGAATGCAAAATGACTACAGAGTGGTGCTCTCACCAAAATGTGTAGAGCCCTTTCATGCATCGTGCAAGCTGCCACAACACACCTGTATTTTCTTCCTCATGCTTTCTATTTTTAAATCACATTCCACAACATTTAGAAGTCTACACGGAGTAGCAGAAAATTATTATTACCGTTATATATTTATTTACACACTGCCTACCCCCGATGAGATTCATGGTGGCTCCCAGATAAAAACAAGAACCCCTGAAAACATAGACAAACCAATCATTAAAATACTGCCACATGCCACCCAAATATTCATGTGGTGTGAGATTCCAGGGTTGTGTTTCCATTGGGAAAATTGAGGCACAGCAGAGGCTAGTGTCTTTAAGAAATATGGTTTATTAACACATATTTACATCTGGAAGTCTGAAATTGGGGGGTGGGGTGCATTATGCCCAAGAGCGGCTCACATTTCAAGCTTGGATCCAAAGCAGCAGTCAGTTATGGCTCCCAATCTCTGGGTTGCAACCACTCCATGCAGCAGCCAACATGGCTCTGACTTCCAGCCCCATCATGGTGTGTTGGCCTGCCTAGCAGCTCATGGAGGACTGAGCTTTGTTCTCCTCCTTCTTCCCAGCACACCTGTTGCCAAAAACTCAAGCCTCCTGCGAAATGACACTTTCTCCTGTCACCTCACACCCCTCCCTCTTACCTTGGCAACCATTGACCTGAGGCCCTCCCCTTAATGTGATAATGATCAGCAAACACGAGCTTTGTCTGTTAAGGACTTTGCTCTTAACTAGCCTGACCAGGCTGGTTTGCATAAACCAGCCTAGGGATTCCTTGTCTGACACATTTCTGCAGATTGTATTTTCCATTCATATCCCAAATAATAGAGTCTGACATTCATTATTTTCTTGGGTTTAGAGGGGTCTCCCCCCAAAACTTATAACAATACAATTAAACATTGATAGAAATAAAATTAAATACATATATAAGATCTGTTTAAAACATACCAATAATTACAATACAAACAGTGTGGCACCTCAGAACTGGGAATCTGGTAGCAGTAACCTATGAAAATGTACTTTACTCAAGCCTCACATTTGTGCTTTGTCAATATGATAAAGGGTATACATTCCTTTAAAAAAAACTTTTATTTATGCATTTTTAACAGCTTTTAGACACACATCGTACAGCATCCATCACTTATCTCTTTTTCTAAGACTTCTCTACGGGAATCTTGATCTGCTGCATATCCTGATATTTCACCCATTATCATTTCGAGTTTTCCTCTTTTGATGTTATCTGCTGCTCATATGTTAACTCCTACTTGTAGGTTAATTTGAATATTATACCCTCTAACATAATCTCTAAAACACCTCCACTCTTCTCTTACCTTTAACGCATCATTAGTCCTTAGTTTTGTGGTTATTGTTACTAATTCTATGTATTCTATCAATGTGTTCTGCCAAGTTTCCTTTGTGGGTATCTCTTCTTCTTTCAATTTTTTTATTTTTTTATTTTTTATTTATTTATTTTGCATATACTCTCCAACTGCAGCAGTATATGAAAATATTGAGTGCCTTTTTTGGAATGTCATCATCTATTATCCCTAATAGAAAGGCCTCTGGTTTTTTGGGAAATGTGAGTTTTAGAAAAAAATTTAATTCTGTGTGAATCATTTCTCAACACTGTCTAGCATATTTATACGACCACCACATATGAATCACAGTTCTCTCCAACTCACGGCACTTCAAACATAAATTAGACCCTTTTTAAAATACATTTTCACTAATTTGCTGGGTGTAAAGTACCAACAGTACATCTTCTTTTGTAGGTTTTCCTTAATAAGTTAGCAGGCAGAGAAATTCATGCTCCCCGCCCTCCTGCACCCATAGTTTTTCCCATGCAGACAATTCTATGTTGTAACCAATATCTATGGCCCACTTGGTCACTGTCATCTTTACCATCTCATCTTTGGTCTCCAACTCCAGTAGCAGTTTATAAATTTTCAAAATTCATTTATCATCCTTTCCCATTAGATTTTTCATTTTGTGAGAGCCAGATTTAGGCGAGATCAAGGGAATGAAAAGAATAGAGGGGAAAGGAAAGAGCAGGAAACAATACGACCTTCTAGGGCTCTTCAGGAAGTAGAAACAATAGAGAGAGGGGGCAAACTGAGTTTATTTTCTGTATCTCACCATTAAATATTGTAACAATGTTGTAACAACAAATAGTATTATAGTTTAACCATAAAACAGGAATTTAAAGTTTCTGGGGCATCTTGATTTGAATGAATTAACTCTGTCATGCCATAGTTTGAAAATTGGACTAGAGAATCCATAGCCGCAGGGCCCCAAACCTCCCCCCCCATGACTAACTCGCCTGTTTCAAGCAAAGAGTGTAATATGATTCTTAATTGTATTTTTGTTACATCTATAAACTCCTTTAGTTCCTTGGGTGCAGCTCATCGGGCGCTGGAGATTGGAAGTTGACTTAAAATAGCTAGCTGTTCCCTTACCACCTCTTTTCCTATCTTCGGCTACAGCTCCCTCCTTCCATCGTCTGTTATGTTATCAGCAGGTTGGGCCCTTTTCTTTTGGGTAAAGATGTTGTCACTCAGCAACATTTATCTGACTTCTCTGTTGCATCAATATGTATATAACGGAGCATCATATAAATTTCAATCATTAGGGGCTTGGTTTGAAAAAAATGGTTTTGAATTGTACCTATTTCTTTCTTTGTCTCTCACACAGGTAATAAAACAAAAAGAAGACATGGGCGGGGGTGCACTAAAAATTGTACCCCAAAGGATTACAGCTTTACTGCAGTAAAAGGCAAATTTTTCCACAGTAGAATCTACTGCTGTCAGAGTGATAAATGCAATAACGAAACTGAACCTGGTAAATATCTGCATGCTTTTGAATCTACATACCCCTGAGAATGAACGTCATTTCAGTTTCAGGTTTCATCCTTGGGTACCCATAGAATAGACTAATGATACTGTTCTAGACCAAGATTCTTTCTCCTAGTTTGCATGGGAGATGGTTAGAATCACCCTCACCACTTGTTTCTCAAAGAGAAAACAGGTAGCCTATGTTAACCACTGATTGATCGAGAGCTTCAGATGACCCCTGAGAATGTGGAGAAAACACCCAGGATAAATTGGGGAATGAGAGAGAATAAAATTCACTGCCTGTTATTCTCTTAGGGAAAATGCCCTTAAAATGATGTATAGATGGCACTACACACCAGAAAAACTAGCCAAAATGCATAAAAATAGATCACCTTTATGTTGGAGATGTGGTAAAGAATGTGGGTCTTATATGCACATGTGGTGGAATTGCCAAGAGGTTAGTATATTCTGGAATGATGTCTATGAAGAATTGAAAAAATTACTGAAATGTACATTTAAGAAAAAACCGGAACTATTTTTACTAAGTATAGTGCCAGATGAGTTAAAAAAACCAAAAAGAACATTAGTACTGTATGGAATAACAGCGGCCAGAATATTAGTAGCCAGGAATTGGAAGAACAAGACTTTACCAAATATGACTGATTGGCAAAATTTGATGTTAGAGTATCTTCAGCTAGCAATAAACACTGGAAGGGTAAGAGAGCAGCCCAAACAAAAAGTCCACATTGAATGGAAGTTATTTAAGGAATACCTGGAGAATAATGGTATAAGAAGTTCCTTTATAGCAGAAATAGACTGAACCAGATGATAAATCAAGTAAGAGTTAATAAAGAGATAAAAAGGAACAAAAAGAAAAACTTATAACTGTGCGATAAACATAGACAATGAATAGCAGAAACAGCGAGTTTAATTGGAAGTCTTTTTTATTTAACATCAGAATGTTTTAATTTGTGGAAATTATGTTACAATTTTTGTTTTTGATGTTTGTATTGGATTATTCTTTTTGGTAATAATGTAAATAATTTTATTTTTCCTTTTTATTACTTTTCTTTTTCTTTCTTCCTCTACATCTTTCCTTCTTTCTTTTCTTTTCTTTCTTCTTCCTTTATGTTATGTTTTGTTGTATTCAGTTCTTAATGTTGTGATATTTCTGAGTGTTTTTTAAAAGAATAAAGTTTATTATAAAAGAGAGAGAGAGAGAGAGAACACATGTCCTCCTTGTTCCCTGATAGCCGTGCTGACCCTGAGTGTTATCCTGTTGAGCAGATCTGAGGAGGAAGTGAAGGGAACCATCTGTTGGTACTAATGGCCATCCAGAAAACTACAAAGCAGCATGGTTGGGGGATTGGGTTGAGGGTGCCCTCTGCCAAGGGTTTTTTGAGGAGGGGTTCCTCCTGCGTGGGTTGAATTGTCTGAGTGCACTCTTTGGCAGGAAGGAGGAGAACCAGGTAGGGGATGTGTGCAGCTCCACCTAACCTTGGGTGGGAGATGGCAACCTGTGAGAGCGCCAGTTTGATGTTGGGAACTGTAGATTTCTGTGAGTCTTGGGTGGTAATTAGAATGACTATTTCAATCAATGATGAGTTTAATGTAGTAGCAGTAGCAGTAGCAGTAGCAGTAGCAGCAGCAGCAGCAGCAGCAGCAGCAGTAGTAGTAGTAGTAATAATTCTACCCCACCCATCTGACTGCCAAACTTGGTGGCTTCCAGCTTATAGAAAAACATAATAAAGCATGAAACATTGACAACTTCTCAATACAGAGCTGCCTTCAGATGTCTTCTAAAAATTGTATAGTTACTTATCTCCTTGACATCTGATAGGAGAGCATTCCACAGCGTGGGCACCACTACCAAGAAGGCCCCTCTGCCTGGTTCCCTGCAACCTCACTTCTGACAGTGAAGGAGCCACCAGAAAGCCCTCGTAACTGAACCTCAGTGTCTGGGCTGAATGATGGGGGTGGAGACACTCCTTCAAGTATACTGGGTTGTGGCTGTTTAGGGCTTTAAAGGTTAGTACCAACACTTTGAATTGTGCCCAGAAATGAACTGGGAGCCACTGTAGATCCTTTAGGACCAGTGTGGTATGGTTCCAGCTGCTGCTCCCAGTCACCAACCTGGCAGACCCACATACAGTGGTACCTTGGTTTACAACTATAATCCATTCTGGAGGTCCAGTTGCAAACCAAAACAGTTTGCAATCCAAGTCGCGATTTCGCCAATGGGGCCGTCCCCCCCAAAATTGGTTGTAATAAAAAAAAAATGGGTTGTAATTAAAAACAGGGGGACACACACATCCGGATTTGACGTGGTTGTAATCCAAAACAGTTGTAATCCAAAGCGGTTGCAAACCAAGGTTCCAGTGTAGTGTGTTGCAATAGTGCAAGTGGGAGCTAACCACCCCTCTGGCAGGTAGGTTTTCAGCCAGCATACCAGCTGCCCTGGACACTTTCGCTGATATTCTTTCTGACTGTGTTTCAAAATGTGTCGCTCTGTGGACATGGGTGGTACTATGGTCTAAACTACTGAGCCTCTTGGGCCTGCTTGACTGTAAGGTCAACAGTTCAAATCCCCATGATTTGATGAGCTCCCGTTGCTTTATCCCAGCTGTAGCTAACCTAGCAGTTAGAAAGCAAACCAGCAAAAGTAGATAAATAGGTACTGCTGGGATGGAAAGATAAACAGTGTTTTTGAGCGAATTCCACTGGACTTAACTGTCCAAGGGATCCTTTAAACACACACACACAGTGTTAATTTGTAAATCACTTAGGGACTGTTTTATGTATTGAGTGGTATATAAATAGAATAAATACAACATGAAAAAATTATATACTGCCCCTCATCAATAGGTCACAGGACAGTTTACAACATAGTAACAAAGTAAACAACATAATATACCTACATAACGTTATATTCATAAATATAACTCATAGTATTAAGTCATGTAAAATAATACATCATGGAATATAGTACATAATATATAACACAAAAAAGAGCAGCCATTTCAACTTCTTCACATTGACAGCCCAGTAATAATCTTCGCAACTCATCCCAATCAAAAAAGAAAAATTATTATCCATTCAACTCCGATGTAACTATTAAACATAACACTTATTTATCAACAGTATGAAAGAGAAGTTCACAACAGATAAATCTAACATGAGAAAACAAACTATATTTCTCTGTGTGCAAAAGTAGCTCTTAATCTCTCTTCTCCAATGACAGACCATCCTCAGTTCTCTTCTGGGAGCTTTCCTTTTCTCACCTAGCCTTACAACCTGGGAAAACTCAACTTCCCACTCCTTTGACCACCTATTGAACACTTTCAGGGGATGCTGCCCCAAACAGAAAAAGCCAAAGTGTGTTTGTGCGTGATGGTTTTGTGGTCAAAGTGGTGCCACCCCGTCAGGATCACCCTTTAAGCAGGGGCGTAGCTAGGGGCCGGGGGGGGGCCGCCCCGGGTTCCATAATGGAGGGGGTTACAAATTATCCAGGAACAATTTTTTTTTAATTTTTTTTTTTAATGCCTGCTCCGAAGGTCTTATCTTACTATACTAGGGATTATATAGCTATATATGAAATTTCATGCATATCGGTTAATATCTTGACCCTCCTCCACCAAAATAGCTGTTCACTTGGCTGTTTTCCTATGTCATGAAGGCTGAAATTTCAGTTCAGAGAACACTTACTGTTCCCAACCCTAACCCTGTGGAAAGCCATCTAATTAGACTTTAATTTGATTTTGAGATGTTTTTAGGAGGTAATTTAATTATTGTTTGATTTTATACCAATGTTATGTATCTGATGTTAGCCACCCTGAGCCCGACTTTGGCCGGGGAGGGTGGGATATAAATAAAAGTTTTATTATTATTACTTGTTATTATTCCTTTGTAAGAAAATATGAAATAACGTAAAACCATTTTTGCGGGGGGGGGAATCAATGGGGGGGTTGACAAGAAATTTTCCGCACCGGGTACCACCTGACCTTCCCATGCCTTGGGGGGGGGACAAAAAAATTTTTGCCCCCGGGTACCAATTTACCTTGCTACGCCCCTGCCTTTAAGTGCTAACTGGACAGCCTGCCGCCTGCCCAATTTATCTCTCCCCATCCTCAAACACACCATCAAGGCAGGTGAGGTCCAGCAATCTGGCTGCTGGCAAGAATCTTGCCAAGATGTTGATGCCAAGATGTTTCTTTGTCACCACCTGCAGTAAGTCCAGCTCTCCCCTCAATAGTGAAATTCACCCTTAGTGTGGGTAGAATCTCTCCAGTCTATCCAGGACAGCAGCTCCCTTTTCTTCATAAGCTGGTTGCCAGACACTTCAACTGCATTTCATGCACAAATGATTCTAGAAGCAGAATGCGTTGGAAACACTACAAACACCTCAGAATTAGACAACTGAAGCCTAGGAATTAAAATAGAGGCATCTGGTCTGGATTAATGTGCTGATTCTAATGATTGTTTTGGCAGTGATGGATCTGCCCTACAATGGTCTGGAGTGCCCAGGCTGCTTTTCTTCCAGCTTTGAAGATTGTCGGGACTCAGAGACCGTCAGGTGTCGAGGTGAAGAGAATCAGTGCTTAGAGCTTCTGATAGATGAGTGTAAGTAGTGTGGTTAACCACTGAGTCAGAGGTGGGAGGTGGGCACAGCTTGCTAGGGTGGGTAGGCAGACTGCTGTCTCATTCATTCTGTAGCTTCCTGCCAGAGAATACATAGTATGTGTACAAGAAGGGGAGTTTTCTCCCCCCCCCCCAAAAAAAATATTAGCATTCCAATAGCCTTAGCTTTGTATATAATGTGAGCAGGTGGCACAGTGGTCTAAACCATTGAGTCTCTTGGGCTTTCTGATTGGAAGGTCGGTGGTTGGCATCTGTGCAAGGGGCTGAGCTCTGTCCCAGCTCCTGTCAACCTAACAGTTTGAAAGCATGCCAGTGCAAGTAGATAAATACTGTATTTTTCCATGTATAACATACCCCCATGTATAAGACGACCCCTATTTTTTTAGACTGCAACAAAAAGAGGGGGAGGAATTGCCCAGAGTTATTGAGCTGCAGTGGGAAGGTAAATGGCTTTTCTGTGTGCTATGGCTTCCGTCATGGTGTCCTGTTGCAAACATAGCTGTTTAGTCAAGCTGTGGACAAATGATGGCTCCCCCAAAGGGCCAAAATAAATGTGATGATGTGCATCCCTGTAAATCCGTGAGTGTGCTTCTAATAGAGAAGTTATGCTAGCCTGTTACTTTATGAAACTGATGATTTTGCAAGTTGCCGCCCCACCATAGGGGCAGAAATACAGCTAATATGTGAATTAAAAAGATACCGCTCAAAGCTAGAACGTAAGTTGCTACATGGTGCAAATGGCTACAGGTAACACAGGTTCCCAACATGCACACTAACACTATGTAACAGAACACAGTGGAAGTCAGAACTTAATCAGCAGAATTGGTCAGTGCTTACTGCGTATGTGTCTTAAACATAAAATGAGGTAATGATGTATATGATCCGTGGAAATTGAAATGCTTTGTTTGAAGTTTTTAATTATCACTGCCTGGACCACCAGGCAGGACTACAGTTTTAAGGAACAATCCAACTGTAACCTATTGTGTTGCAGCAAATAACGTTGGACTCCAAACTCCTCTCGTTTCTGAGTTTCATTGGCATAAACTCAGGAGATAAGCCATTTTCTGGCGTACAACATTTGGTGCTGTGACTTGGATGTACCGGGGCTTGAACCAGGACAATTTGGGGACATTTTTTTCTTTTCTTTTCTACTACTTCAGTCGGACATTCCTGGGGCCCCAGAGGAGCAGTGGAAAACAAAAACGGGACCCAACCTGCGCTTCAACTAACTCAAAAGTGGAGGAGGAGACCCAGCCGCAAACAATCCAGGGAGAGAGGTGTGAAATTCTTGGTGTTTACGGTATATAAGGTTAAAACCCTCCTCTTTTGAGGGGAAGCAAGGTTTGATCAATCCTGAAAAGGTCACTAGGGGCAGTAGGGTGCTACAAGTGGACCAAATAGAGAACCAAGAGGGGGGACTGTGAGGGTCGATGGGCTACTTTGGTTTTCTAATGTGGGGTATTGGACTCTGTTGCTGTGTAACAATCTTACAGTTCTCTGTGTGCAAAACTCTCTTTGTGTGTGTGTATTGTGCAGTACACTGCTCTGTGCCTTAGCCAGCTGTGGGTGCCCCACTGGGACGGCAATGGGGCTGAGGGTTCTTTCTCTCTCTCTGCCTTGGAACAGCTGTGTGTTTTGCATTGGGGTGCTGGGCTTTGGGGGCCCTAGCAGTCACAGCAGGACTGTCAGGGGGGCTCTGGGCTCCAGGCTCCTGGCTCCAGCGAGGGCTGGAAAGGGGAGAGAAGCTTTCTTTTTATTGAGCTCTTCCCTGCTATCCATTTTCAGATGTTATCTGATGGAAAGGGAGGGGAGAAGTCTGTTTTTGTTTCGCCCTCTTTGGTTTCCAGCTTCAGATGCTGCTAGGTGTCCCTGACGGTCATAAGGGGCCCATCACAGGGATCCATGCTCCGGGCTCGCCTAGCAGGGGGAGACTGGGTTGCTGCCAGAACTCCCTGCCAGCAAAGAGATAGTCACCTTTGACTGGACTTAGCAGTCCAGGGGTCCTTTACTTCCTTACATATTTGGATGAGACTGTGTGCTTCTGTCTCTGCTGTGTACGTGTGTATGAGAAAGAGACAAAAAATATGTTTGTTAAATTCAAAATTCAAATTCAAATCAAACTTTATTCACGTAGCCAACAGGCCATTGTGACTAAAAAATACAGATAAAACAGATAAAAATACTGGAGAAAGACCAGTCAGGTACACAGATATATAAAAATACTGATAAATCATATGAAACCCCCAGGCTAAAAGGCCGTTCAAAGGTGGCCTCGTTCGAGTTGTCTGTCAAATTGTGGCCCTTAGTCTCATTGCCCTCTCAATAAATCTGGCGACCTTCTCTGTTGTCTGGATGTTCTGGTCCGCTAACAAATAAAACATTGCGGCCGCTGATGAGCGACCTGGGATGGAAAGTAGGAGGGGAGTAATGATCTCGCTCCTCAGGTCTTTGTACAGGGGGCAGGTCAGAAGAACATGTGACACTGTCTCCAAGTTTCCGTCTCCACATGGGCAGAGTCGTTTCTCCCTGGGGAGTTTCTGATATCGGCCTTCGAGCACGGCAGAGGGTAGTACGTCCAATCTTGCCAACGTAAAAGCACGTCTATACTTTGGGATATTTAAATTATGCAGATAAGATGCCGGGGCATCGAAGTGCGAGGGGGGCAGGTGGGCAAACCATGCACAAAATTTCTTTGTTTTGGCCAAGTTGTTTTGTTGCTCGATATCCATCAGGCGCTGATCAATTAAGCTTTTTGCTTTAGAGGGGCCCAACATTAACAAATGCTGAGCATGTAGACCGCACGATAGAAGTTTGAGTCTCACCATTTTGAACCATGCGCTTTCGTGGGCATCCCGTATCACCTGGGGCAAGAGTCCTGTTGGATTTTGGTTTAAGCGGAGCCAATAATTAAGAGTTCTTTTCCAGATCTGTGTTTCCACAGATGGGAGACCAGCTTCAAGGCGTAATGCTGCAGTTGGTACACATGATGGAACGGCAAAGGTTTGTCTTAAAAAGTTAGATTGAACCGTTTCAAGAAGATTGCATTGGGTCCCCGTCCAGATTTGGGCCCCATATGTTAGCTGCGCTAGAGGTTTTGCCTTGAAAACTTCTATGGCTGCTGGAATGTACTTGCCTCCCTTGGTATAGAAAAAGCGGGACAATGTCTTGGCGCTTTGGGTTGCTTTCTCTCTGGCATATTTATACTGTGCGACCCACGACCCCGTTGCGTGGAAGACGATGCCCAGGTATTTAAAGGCTTTGACTTGTTCAATTGGTTGATTGTCCATTCTCCAGCTGTGTATTTTGTGTTTTCTCCCGAAAACCACAACCTTGGTTTTCTGGTGGTTCACCACCAACTGCTCTCTCTTGCAGTATGCTGAAAAATCTCTTATCAACCTTTTAAGGCCTATTTTTGTTCGTGATAGTAAAACCGCATCATCTGCGTATAGTAGCGTTGTGATTGGTTTTGCGGCTAAATTGGGGGCATGATATTCCGGGGCTGCTAGGCATTTGATCACATCGTTAATGTATAGGTTAAATAAGGCTGGGGCCAAAATGCATCCTTGTCTAACCCCTCTGGAAACTGGGATTGGGCCTGTGAGTTGTCCATTCGGAGCAGTTCTAACGTACAGCTTGGAGTCTTCGTATAGGCCACTAATTAGAAATAATAGCCTTTTATCCATGTTAGTTTTATTTAGTTTTGCCCAAAGTTTGACTCGTGAGATTGAGTCGAACGCGGCCTTCAGATCGATGAAGGCTGCATATAACACCCCCCGCGTTTTCTTAGCATATTTATCTATTAGATGTGCTAAGATAAAACAATGGTCTATAGTCGATCTGTGTTGTCTGAATCCCGCTTGTTCCTCTGCCAGGATCGCCTCAGACTCCATCCAACTAGTAAGTTTGATCTCGAGATGTTTGGCATATAATTTGCTGGGTATGGGAAGCAGGCTGATGGGTCTATAGTTCATCGGGTTGGACGTGGGACCCTTCTTATAGATTGGAATAATTATTGCCTCAGCCCAGCAATCTGGATATGAGCCTGTTAAGTCGATATGTGAGAATATCGCCGCCAGTAGGGGAGCCCACCAACCGATGTTATTCTTCAGAAGTTCTGGCGGAATGTAATCTATGCCAGGGGCTTTATTGTTTTTGAGTTGTGCCATTAAATCTGCGACCTCCTCTACCGAAACTGGGGGCCATTGTGGTAAATTCTCTAAGCTCAGGCTTATCGTACTGTGCTGGGCTTCCTCGTCATGGAACAAGGATTGAAAATGACTTTTCCATTCTTGGGGTTCAACCATGCAGATGAATCCACTGCGCTCCTGGTCCAGAAGACCCGAGATGGTACGCCAAAAGCAAGATATGTCTTTCTCCTTTGAGGCCTTAACCAAGCTCTGCCAGGCATTTCTCTCAGCTTTCAGCTTTTTTCCCTTTAATAGTTGTTTATAGTTCCGTCTTAGAACAATGTATGCACTAAATAAAGAGGGTTCTCCGGTATGCCTATATTTGCGATAGACAAGTCTCAGATGTTTCCTTGTTAGCCTACACTCCATGTCAAACCAGCTCGCTGGGTCCTGTACCCTCTTTGTGGCGATGTTTGATGTCTCTGTTGTGAGATGGGTTTTCAGCCTATCTGATATTTTCTTAAACAGGTCCAAGGGCTTGTCCGCAGAGTTATTTGACACAATGGCAGAGTGGGTAGTCATCATGTCCCCTGCATGAAGGAGGTGGGTAAACTTTGCATTGAATTTAGAGGTCCATTTGATCCTTCTGGGTGCGGGTATACCCAGGTTAACGATCGGGGTATAATAATGCTTGGCCATGGGTTTATTAAGAGAGGGGCCTTCGAACACTACTGTCAGTGGGAGATGATCGCTCTCCGTATTATGATCCACATAGAACTTTGAGACCAGGCTGTGGGCAAATCTTGAGATTAAGATATAATCTATGACACTTCCCCCCCTCTTTGAATGGTAGGTGTACTCGCCCGGTCGGTCCCCCTCATTATTGCCATTTAAAATTAACAACTCCCTCCTCTTTGCAACTTGAGCGAGGCAGAGGCCGGAAAAGTTGCATCTTCTGTCTTTGGAGAGGCGTGTGACTCCTATATCTCGGATGTTGTCACAATCCTGAAACTGGTTATAGTATCTGTATAAGTTGTGATCATCTGTTCCCATTCGGGCGTTGAAATCTCCGCCCATAATGATTGGGGTAGAAGGATATGTAGATTCAAGAGGCTCTAAAAAGGCTTCTAATTCTGCCCAGTTGGCCTTAACTACAGATTTTTTTTGGCAAGGGGGCAGATATACATTTACCAGCAGCAGGGCATCTTTCTTTAGCTTGAGTACAACTGCTGTAGCTAGAGGGTTACAGCTTGGTAGGACTTTAATAGAGTGTTCTAGTTCCGTAGAGATGAGACTGACTAGGCCTCCGCTGGGCCTGCCTCCCCTTTGAGAAGGAGTGGCCGGTAGGGTGTGACTACTATAGCCATTGAGCACAATGGGCTCACAGTGCCAAGTTTCCTGAAGGAGAATGATATCAAAATGCTTGAAGTATGACATAAGTTGCTGGTTGTTTTTCTTTGCGCGCCACCCTGCAATGTTCCAGGATAGCAATTTTAGTTCCTTATGTCTCCGTAATGTACATTCGGCATTTCTACTCGGTCCAACATCCCTGTTGTGTCTAAAAAAACACTCCCGTTTGCTCTGTCTTTGAAGGTCTGCTTACTGTAGAGTTGATTTTCGTCTGGTCTTGACAGCTTATGGGTAGAATTTGCAGGTAGGGGAGTAGCTAACTCGTTTGGGGACAGCTTGAGGCAGCTGACCCAGTCAATCGGAGATGACACAGCCTGATTTTGTTCTGCCTTTTCATACACCATAGGGGGCTGTGATTGTAACTCCGTATCTATACATTTAAACGAGCCTCCCATCGTCTTCTTATTCACTAAACACTTGGGGGATATGGGCCACAAATGAGGACCTTCTGGTGACTCGGTGTGGTTAACCTTTTTAGCCAATCTACTTCTAAGCGTGTCCAGTCTATCCAAAATTTCATTTTGGGCTGGAGATTGCAGTGACCAGAATCGATTTATTAGGGTGTGCTCTTCTGCGGTGAACTCTTCTGCAGTGGCAGAGTCCTCTTTTTCATTCCAGTGATGTTGAGTCTTAAGATTGGCTGTGTCTTTCTTTCCCGGATTTAATGCTTCTTGTTTATATCGCTCCTGCTTTTGGGGGTTGCATTCACTGTCCTTTTCCTCCTCTGATCTTAATCTCCCGTCACCCTTAGGAGCAGATAGAGAGGATATTGGGGCTCTATTTTCAAAAATTCTTGACAATACTATTCTGTCCTTTTTGAATAGGTTTCTTGCTCTGAGGATGAATTTAACCAGGTTGTGGTCTGTAAATGTGATTAAAGCTCGGACCGAGTAGCCGTCTTGATATAAATATTCTATATCATCTAGGTCGGCTGCTTTGACTACTCCAGGTAAAATTCTGTTTAAAATATCCAATAGATGCTTCACACGATCTCTGCCTGTGCAAGGCCCCAGTGGTTTTGGGTAATTTCCAAGTATGATCTTATGTGGAATAAGAACCAAGCTCCATCCTTTCATTGTGCGTGCAGCTGGTACCTCCTGTGGTAAAGTCCCTCCGATGTTTAGAGTCCCAGGCTCTCTTCTCTCTGTGATTACAGTGGGTACTCTGGGTGGGCTCGAGGAGAGTGCATCCGTAGATGATTTGGTTTCGTTAACAGGTCTCTGGGGTTTGCTCTCGCGTAAGGGACTAGATTTGGTTTTGGGTATACCAGCCTTACCAGTCTCTCTTGTACTTCGTACTTTAGTTTTCTTAGAAAAAGTTGGAAGTAAGTTGAAAAGTTTTTGCCATTGCTTTTTGCTGTTGTGTTGAGTTGTTTTAGAGATTTTTATATTTTTAATATTTTTACTTTTCTTTAATTTGAGGTCCGGTTTTTTTTTCGGTAGTTTGGTTTTCCTTGGGGACTGACTTTTGGTATCCAAAACAGGAGTGTTGTTAGGTTTATGGTCTGCTGCTCTTTCTTGCTGTTTGAAATTTTCCACTAACGTCAACAAAAGCCCATTTGTTATAGCTAAGAAATTTTTGATGTTAAGTATATCCGTGTTTATTTGGTGTACATGCATGTTTGTTAAATTAAATGTAAATATATATATATATAGAGAGAGAGAGAGAGAACACATTTTAATGAGCCTTAAAGAAAAAGGTAAAGCCAGCCATGGATTTTGAATTCTATATCCATGTGTGTTGGGCCCCTGCTACAAAAGAACAAGGTTTACTTTTCTTTTTCGGGATTTTAAACATCAGTGTGATATTAGGATGGTGATTTTAACATGTTTCTATATGCACAATACCGTTTATATTGATTAAAATGTTCCCATACTCTATCTTCTGCACCCTGTGACTCTGGTACTACCCAAGGACTTCTATGACTATGCTTTTTTCTCTTTATTAGATGGCCGTGAACATTCTGATAATGCTTACAAAGGCTGTGCAACACAGGATTTTTGTACGCTGGTAACAACATCAACGGATTATGTGTTTGTGGGCAAGATCAAGCAAGCACGATGCTATGATACCCCAGCACCATCCAAGTAGTCCAACCTTGATGAGTAATTAGAAGATAGCAAAGTCTTCCTCTTTGACATCCATGATTTGCAGCTGCATTGGGGGAGGAAGTTGCTTGCCTGATGTTGGAAGTGCAGAGAAAGTGCAGGGTCCCCTATTTAGCATTTAGTGTAGGGTGAATGGGATGCAGGTATAGATAAGCTAAAGGAGAAAAGTGGGGCTTGGGGACTCTTCCTCATTATATTATGGTATATGGTTAAAACTTCTGCTGATCATGATCACAATAAATTGGTGTGGCAAATAAAAACTGTGTTCTGTGTCTGTATTTGTCAAATAAAGAATAAGCTCCTTTACTCATGCTGCAGCCCTCTGGATCTCTCATGGGGGCACATGAAGAATTTCCCATCTCTTCAATTCCTGCATACAAGTTGTTTATAAAGACTTTGAATCATAGAATCATAGAGTTGGAAGAGACCACAAGGGCCATCCAGTCCAACCCCCTGCCAAGCAGGAAACACCATCAAAGCATTCCTGACAGATGGCTGTCAAGCCTCCGCTTAAAGACCTCCAAAGAAGGAGACTCCACCACACTCCTTGGTAGCAAATTCCACTGCCGAACAGCTCTCACTGTCAGGAAGTTCTTCCTAATGTTTAGGTGGAATCTTCTTTCTTGTAGTTTGAATCCATTGCCCCGTGTCCGCTTCTCTGGAGCAGCAGAAAACAACCTTTCACCCTCCTCTATATGACATCCTTTTATATATTTGAACATGGCTATCATATCACCCCTTAACCTTCTCTTCTCCAGGCTAAACATACCCAGCTCCCTAAGCCGTTCCTCATAAGGCATCGTTTCCAGGCCTTTGACCATTTTGGTTGCCCTCTTCTGGACACGTTCCAGCTTGTCAGTATCCTTCTTGAACTGTGGTGCCCAGAACTGGACACAGTATTCCAGGTGAGGTCTGACCAGAGCAGAATATAGTGGTACTATTACCTCCCTTGATCTAGACGCTATACTCCTATTGATGCAGCCCAGAATTGCATTGGCTTTTTTAGCTGCTGCATCACACTGTTGACTCATGTCAAGTTTGTGGTCTACCAAGACTCCTAGATCCTTTTCACATGTACTGCTCTCAAGCCAGGTGTCACCCATCCTGTATTTGTGCCTTTCATTTTTTTTGCCCAAGTGTAGTACTTTGCATTTCTCCCTGTTAAAATTTGTAGTACTTTGCATTTCTCCCTGTTAAAATTCATCTTGTTTGCTCTGGCCCAGTTCTCTAATCTGTTAAGGTCATTTTGAAGTGTGATCCTGTCCTCTGGGGTATTAGCCACCCCTCCCAATTTGGTGTCATCTGCAAACTTGATCAGGATGCCCTCAAGCCCATCATCCAAGTCATTGATGAAGATGTTGAATAAGACTGGGCCCAAGACAGAACCCTGTGGCACCCCACTAGTCACTTCTCTCCAGGATGAAGAGGAGCCATTGATGAGCACCCTTTGGGTTCGGTCAGTCAGCCAGTTACAAATCCACTGAATGGTAGCATTGTCTAGCCCACATTTTACCAGCTTCTTTACAAGAATATCATGGGGCACCTTGTCAAAGGCCTTGCTGAAATCAAGATAGGCTATATCCACAGCATTCCCTTCATCTACCAGGCTTGTAATTCTGTCAAAAAATGAGATCAGGTTAGTCTGACATGACTTATTTTTCAGAAACCCATGCTGACTTTTAGTGATCACAGCGTTCCTTTCTAGGTGCTCACAGACCGTTTGCTTAATGATCTGCTCTAGAATCTTTCCTGGTATTGATGTCAGGCTGACTGGGCGGTAATTGTTTGGGTCTTCTCTTTCCCCCTTTTTGAAAATAGGGACAACATTTGCCCTCCTCCAGTCTGCTGGCACTTCGCCTGTTCTCCAGGAATTCTCAAAGATTACTGCCAGTGGTTCTGAAATCACCTCTGCCAGTTCTTTTAATACTCTTGGATGTAGTTCATCTGGCCCTGGAGACTTGAATACATCTAAATTAGCCAAGTATTCCTGTACTACCTCCTTACTTATTCTGGGCTGTGTTTCCCCTGCTGAATCATCTGCTCCATATTCTTCAGGTTGGGCATTGTTTTCTTTCTTGGAGAAGACTGAGGCAAAGAAGGCATTGAGGAGTTCTGCCCTTTCTCTGTCCCCTGTTCGCATTTCACCATCTTCTCCTCTAAGTGACCCCACTGTTTCCTTGTTCTTCCTTTTGCTACGGACATACCCATAAAAGCCCTTTTTATTGCTTTTAACCTCTCTAGCAAGCCTGAGTTCATTCTGTGCTTTAGCTTTTCTGACTTTGTCTCTACACGTGCTGGCTATTTGTTTGAATTCCTCTCTGGTGGTTTCCCCCTTTTTCCATTTTTTGTACATATCCCTTTTAAATCTTAACTCAATTAAAAGTTCTTTAGATAGCCACCCTGGCTTCTTTAGGCACCTTCCATGTTTCCGTCTCACTGGTATTGCCTGAAGTTGTGCTTTTAATATCTCCCTTTTAACAAGCTCCCAACCATCATGAACTCCCTTCCCTTTTAGTATTTCTGTCCATGGGATTTCACCCAGCATTTCCCTAAGTTTTCTGAAGTCGGCTTTCTTAAAGTCTAGAATTTGAGTCTTAGTATGCTTGGTTGCTCCTTTCCGCTGTATAATAAACTCCAGTAGAGCATGGTCACTCCCACCTAATGATCCTGCCACTTCTACCCCACTAACCAGGTCATCACTATTGGTTAGGACCAGATCTAAAATGGCTGATCCTCTTGTTGCTTCTCCCACTTTCTGGACAATGAAATTGTCTGCAAGGCCAGTGAGGAATCTGTTCGACCTTATGCTCTTGGCTGAGTTTGACATCCAACAAATATCAGGGTAGTTGAAATCCCCCATTACTACTATCTCACTTCCTTTTGAATGCTTGGCCATCAGTTCCAGGAAGGCATCATCTGTGTCCTCAGTTTGGCTTGGGGGTCTATAGTAAACTCCCACAATGAGATCACTGTTATTTTTCTCTCCCTTAATTTTGACCCAGATACTCTCAACTTGGCTTTGGAGTTTCAAATCCTGGATCTCTTCACAGGTATACACATCCCTGACATATAACGCTACTCCTCCTCCTTTCCTGTTTGGTCTATTTCTCTGAAATAGATTGTATCCCTCTATTACTACATTCCAATCATGAGACTCATCCCACCAGGTTTCAGTGATGCCTATTATGTCATATTTAGTTTGCTGTACCAAGAGCTCAAGTTCATCTTGTTTATTTCCCATGCTCTGTGCATTAGTATACAGACATTGAAGACCATTGATCATTCCCCCATGGCTCTTATTTAAGGATATTTTCCTCCCACCACTAGGTCTGCGTGCTGTTTGCTCCATTTGGTCCTTGACATTTGGATGATCATCTTCAGTACTTGATAGACTCCTACCTTCAGGACCACTGTCTCCCTCCCCCACATAAGTCAGTTTAAAGCCCTCCTGATGAGGTTTTTGAGTTTCATGGCAAAAACATTCCTTCCAACCCTTGTGAGGTGCAGCCCATCACTTGCCAGAAGTCCATCTTCAAGAAACTGCAGACCGTGATCTAAGAATCCAAACCGTTCCTGTTTGCACCATTTGCGAAGCCAGTTGTTCACTTCCCCTATTTTCCCCCTCTCCCTGGGCCATGTCGTTCAACTGGGAGGACAGATGAGATGACAATTTGTGCATTTAATTGCTTCAACTTCCTGCCCAGAGCCTCATAATCACTTTTGATCTTCTGGAGGCTATGGCTTGCAGTGTCATTGGTTCCCACATGGACCAAAAGGAAGGGGTATTTGTCAGTGGGTTTTATGATTCCTTGCAGCCGTTCTGTTACATCTTTGATCTTGGCCCCGGGGAGACAGCACACCTCTCGAGACATCTTGTCAGGCCCACAGATCACTGCTTCTGTACCCCTCAGTAGGGAATCCCCTATCACCACTACACGCCTCTTCATAGGCTTGGTTGGGATTCTTCCATGTGCTGTCTCTTCCAAGGTTACCTGCATATTCCCGGAGGACTGACTTTGGTGCTCATCTTCATATTCCTGATCTTCCAAAGAAATACAAGTGAATAGTAAAAATAACCCACACAAGTGACAGTGACACAAAACCTCACACATGCACTAAGTAGAATAGAAGCATTGCCACCTGACCCCACCCCACCCACCATTCCCCACCCCACCTCTTTCTCCCTTTTTTCTCTAATGTAACACTGATGTCTCAACAAATGAAAGTGATCTATTAAAAATCCAAAAATCTTTTTCTAAAAATAGAAAAAGAGACATTGCACATACTTTTGTAAACCAGGAAATCTTTAATAAAAATATATTTAAAAACAAACAAACAATGAGCCCAGGACAGAACCCTGGACACCCTTCTAGTCACCTTTTATGTAATGACAAGGAAGCATTTGTGAGTACTCTTTGGTTTCAGTCAGTCAAGCAGCTACAAATCTGCCTAACATCTACTTCATCCAACCCACATTGTACCAGCTTCCTTGCAAGAAGACATAGGGGGATAAATCATTCCCAAATACATACAGGTGAACACCATAAGGTTCTGTAAATGGATGCATTGCGATAGGTGATGAGAGGGTGGCATATGAGTGCTCCCCCCATGGACAAAACCTTTCTGGCCACTACGCTCTGCACAGGCCTCCTGGCCCTCTCGGTGGCAGCTGGGTTATGACTCCCTCTCCATGCATGCCTCTGCAAGAGTTGCGACCAAAATATTTTGAGTCCAGGAATAGTTGCCGCCAACTCTTCCAAGTCCTCCTGCATGCGGGTCCACAGGCTCAGGCCAGAAGCTTCCGGCAGGTCATTCTTGCCCAGCTGGAGCACCATCACAGCAGGCATGTTCGCAATAGACAGCCTGCTCTGAATCATTGGGATAAGCTCCCCCCTACGCATTCCTTGTCTGGACATCCAGGATAGCCACACGGCTGCCTGATTCCAGACTCCGCTGCCCTTCTGCTGGCCCAGTGGACAATGCTGTGCCTGACTATCCAGATGTGCAAGGGAGGTGGACCTACAAATGAACAAAACACAATTACTGACTGCACCTCAGCGCCGATTCCGAACGTACCCTTTGTAGGCTTCGGATTTCCAACGGCCCTGGTCCTTGATCCTGTCTACCAACAGGCCCAAATGCACAGCTGTAGTAGCTGCCCCAATGAGGAATGAATGAGGTGCGTATTCAGCGGCCTGCTGGCCGTATGCTGCTACTGCCATACGCATTACAGTACTGCAGCAAACTGATGCCTCTTCAAAGGCGTGCCGTCCTCGTGGATGAGGAGCGGGCCATCCCCAGGAGGGCAAAGGGATAAATATTTCCGGACATCCTTAACTGGACAAGGGCCAGGTTCACCAGTGGCCGGTAGCCTCATCAAGGCACCTCTGCCCAACTGATCCATTTTTGCATTGCGTGTGGTGAGCAACAGCTCAGAATTAGCCAATTGGATGTCCTGCAGGAGTAAACCCCTGGAACCTCCACCCTGTGGTGCCTCAAGCACCACCTCGTCCACACGCAGTGCACCAAAGAAAGTTATAGAAAGTGCTGCCGAAAAGAGTCTCGCCTCATAGGTAGGCCAACAAATTTGCCTCAATTTACTGCTCATAATGCAAAGCATATCAAAAGTAATTGGTTTTCTGGCTGGGGCTTTCAGAGGTTGCAGTCTAGCCCAGCCTTCCAATGCTTTTCGCAGTACAAATTTAGAGAAGTCCCTTGAATAAAGGGACTTACAAAAGAAGGAAATGGCTGACAATTGGATTCAAATAGACTTCACGGCCCAGCCCAAGAAGCGTAGATGTGCTAAATATTGCAACACCTCCTGCATATTTGGACAAAGGGCCTCCTGTACCCAAGGACACTGGGCCCTGAAGGCCAAAAAGTCAGTCCAGGCCTTTTTGTAAGACTGGAGGGTGGATGAAGATATGGATGCATTTACTCCCTGCAATACAATTTACTGCCAAGGCTCCTGTATGGGAAACAACCCAGAAGATATCATTACGAGGAGATAGGATGGAATGTCTTGGAGTTTTTCCCATATCCGAGCTGCGCCCCCAAACTTAGCTTCTGTGTGGATGTTTCTTTTAGGAAAGAGAGCTTGGATGTTTGACCACAGATGTTGCTAATTAAGATCAAGCTCTCTATAAAAGGCAGGCATTTGGGATGGGAGAGAGAGCCTTGTCACGGACCCAGGGTGAGGGTAATGAGTCTGTTTGTGTGTCCTTGCTACCCATTTGAGGGGCTCCTGGGAGCGGATTGGGGACATGTTGATTTAGGTATGTATGCTTTGTTTTCTTCAATAAAGGTACTTTGGTTCATCTTCCACCTGCTTTGTTTATTTGCCCTGATATCCTTGAAAAGATCCGCTGCATTTGGCAGAACAGCTCCAGAGGTGCTGAGGGAAATATTCCAGAAGTTGCCGGGATGCTGGAGCTAAAATTCTGAAGCGCTCTATCTGAAAACGTGACAAAGCATCAGCAATTTCGATACTGGCGCCAGGAATAAAATGGGCAGAAAACACAATATTAAACTTGAGGCATCGCAACACAAATGTGCGCAACAGGGAGGAGACTCTTTTAGAGTGAGAAGACTGCCTGGCCAACACGTTCACCACTGCCTGGTTATCAGACCATAAGCAAAACAAAATAGGAAATTTTTTCCAGTAGCACCTTAGATACACACTATGTATCTGAAGAAGTGTGCATGCACACGAAAGCTCATACCAAGAACAAACTCAGTTGGTCTCTAAGGTGCTACTGGAAAGAATTTTGTTTCGACTATGGCAGACCAACACGGCTACCCACCTAGAGACCATAAGCAGACAAATGCTTATCCTGGAACTCACAGGTCCAGATGTGCACCACTACTACAATGGGGAAAAACTCAAGAAAGGTTAAATCGCAAAGAATGGCAGTACCCTGCCAGTGCTCGGGCCACCTCTGAGCACACCAGCTGCCCCTAAAATAAAGCCCAAATCCTAATGAGCCGGCAGCAGCGTCTGAATGGACCTGGAAATCAGTTTCCAAATTTAAAGCATCCTGCCACAAGGATATTCCATTATATCCTTCAAGGAACTCCAGCCAAATGTGCAGGTCTCTTTTGACCTCACTGGGCACTCACATCCTGTGATGGGGGGATTGGAGGCCTGAGGATAACCTTGCCAAATGTGCGCAAAATGGGCGGTCAGGGGCCACCACTCTGCAGGCGAAATTGAAATGTCCCAAAAGGAACTGAATTTGCCTTAACGTCAATTTCTCTCTGGCCAGGGTTTCTGAAATGAGCGCATGCAAGGCAACAATTTTTTCCTCTGGCAAAGTGGATGTCTGCGTAACTGTATCCAGCCAAATACCCAAATATGACAGATTGGTGGCAGGACCTTCCATTTTGTCAGCTGCAAAAGGAACACCCAGTTCCTTTGTCAGGGCATCAAAGGCCAGCAATAGCTGGGCACACTCCTCGGACTCAGCTGCTGAGCAAATCAAAAAGTCATCCAAGTAATGGGCCACGCCCCTAAAGCCTGTCTTCCTGCACAGTGCCCAGTCCAAGAAAGTACTGAACAACTCAAAAGCTGCACAAGATACAGAACATCCCATTGGCATGGCCTTGTCTACATAGTAATTCCCCTCAAATTTAAATCCAAGGAGTTTAAAATCATGGGGATGCACTGGGAGCAGGCGAAATGCTGCTTCCACATCGCATTTGGCCAGCAAGGCTCCTTTCCCAAAACTCCTTATTAATTTTACCGCTTGGTCAAAAGTGGCATATTTAACTGAAGCTAATTCCGCAGGAATGGAATCATTCACTGAATTCCCTTGTGGGTTGGATAAATTATGAATTAGTTGAAACTCCCCCGGCACCGCCTTAGGGGAATATGGGGAATTCCTGGCCAAGTCACAAAAAGATGGGGTGGCACAGCCTTGATAAATCTCATCAGAAATGAAATCAGCATCATGATTTGGTTATGGTGCCCAAAAAGTATTTATTATACGAGGATTGTCTGGGGTGGCACAGCCTTTATAAGCTGCATCAGGAGCCAAACTTTCATCTGGTAAAGAGAAAGGGGCATGGTCACAGGAGTAATGGGTAGTAATGGATGTGGGTGTGTGCAGAAGGGTGTGTGTTGTTATTGTTAACGGTATTGCACAAGTATAGAAAGCATGTCAGAATCACATCATGAGATGAATTCTTATTCTTATTCCCCTGCCCATCTGAATGGGTTACCCCAGCTGCTTTCAGATGTCTTCTAAAAGTTGTATAGCTGAATATCACACATATGCTTAAAATTTAGAAAACAATTTAAAGTATCGTTTAATTATTATGGGAGAGGGGCCCAATCCACACTGAAACTGCATTCCAGATCAGAGCTCCATGGTTGCTTTTACTTTTCAAAAAAGGCTAACAAAAACACTCTTTTAAAAAAACAGTAAATTAACAAACAGATTACAGGTGAAACTCGAAAAATTAGAATATCATGGAAAGGTTCATTTCTTTCAGTAATTCAACTTAAAAGGTGAAACTAATATATGAGATAGACTCATGACATGCAAAGCGAGATATGTCAAGCCTTTATTTGTTATAATTGTGATGATTATGGCGTACAGCTGATGAGAACCCCAAATTAACAATTTCAACTTTGGGGTTTTCATCAGCTGTATGCCATAATCATCACAATTATAACAAACAAAGGCTTGACATATCTCGCTTTGCATGTCATGAGTCTATCTCATATATTAAACTCCAGTAGCTAATGAAAACAATTGCTTACATAAATGGACTTTTCCATGATATTCTAATTTTTCGAGTTTCGCCTGTATTTCTCTCTTTCTCAACCATCACCCCACCCCCACTGAAATATACAGGCTCATCTATATAAATACAAAGCAAAAGTGAGTTTAACACTGCAATATTTTCAGGATAAATAAAACCTGTCCCCTCAACACACATGCAAACTATTTTCTGGCATGAAGCCACAAACAGGAGGAGTGTTCCACAGGGAGGGCACCACTGCCAAGAAGGCCCTCTGCCTGGTACCCTGTAACTTTACTCCTCACAGTAGGGGAACTACCAGAAGGCCCTCAGAGCTGGACTTTAGCATCCTGAACAATGGGGGTGAAGATGCTCCTTCAGGTATGCAGGGCCAAAGCTCTGTGGGGCTTTAAAAGTCAGCACCAACATTTTGAATTGTGCTCAGAAACATACCAGGAGCCATTGTAGATCCTTTAGGACTGGTGTCATATGGTCCAAGTGGCCACTCCCAGTCACCAGTATGGCAACCACATTCTGGATTAGTTATGGTTTCAAAATCACCTTCAAAGGTAGCTTCAAGTAAAGCACATTGCAATAATCCAAGCAGGAGATAGCCAAAGCATGTACCACTCTGGCAAGACAGCCAAGGAGTCCCTCACACACACACACATCTCTTGGCCCCCAGAAACAGTACCTCTATCTTGTCAGCATTCAACCTTAACCCGTTAACCACCATCCATCCTCCATCCGCCTCCAGACACTCACACAGGATGCTCATTGCTTTCACTGGTTTTGAAAAGGTAGAGGTGGGTATCATCTTCATATTGGTGAAGACCCAGCCCCAACCCCCTGATGATCTCTCCCAGTGACTTAATATACAGGTAGATGTTAAAAGGCATAGCGGGGAGGACAGAGCCCTGAGCGGTAAGGGGTCAGAACACTCATCTCCCAACACCATTTTCTGGGCACCACCTTAGAGGAAAGAGCAGAACCACTGTATAGCAGTTCCCCCAACTCCACCATACAATCCAGAAGGTTACCATGGTGAATGGTATCAAAAGCCACTGAGAGATCAAGCAGAACCAGGAAACAGCTTTCACCTCTGTGCCTACCCTGCCAGAGATCATCTACCAGCATACAATGTGTTCTGGAATTGGACCATACCACAAGAGAGTCAATGTATGATTCTGACATAGTCTGAGAGTACCACACAGGGCTGTTCTTGAAGCAATCATGACTCCTCCCTTATCTGTTATAGCAGGAATTAGGGCCTTCCTAATAGGGCTGAATATTGCGCAGCCCAAGCAGTCACGGGGTCTCCCCCCCTTATAAACACACCGAAGGGACTCATTTCAACCAATCAATCAATCTCCCTTTTTGGAATAGAAGTATAGGGACTCATTTGCCATAGCTATATTTTGAGAAGGATTGGGTTAATGGTGCAAGGAGCAGATTGATCTGAGAATAAGAGACTAACAGAAATGGAAATATATCATGTGCATGAGACAGGAAAGTGTTGTAGCTTTGAGATTTTTGGGGTGGGGTCACTTTTTTTTTAATTGCTTGAACATTTTCAGTGGAAGTACTGTTCCCCATTAGTGGGCTGGACTCTACTAGTCTTGATATTTGTTATTGGAGATCCCAGATGGGAGAGGGCTATTGTGTAAATGCCTTCTTTTCTGGGTTCCTCGTAGGCATGTGGTTATATGGGAATATGGGAGCAGCATAGAGGGGTCTTTGATGTGATCCAGCAGGGATCCTCTTATGTTCCTCTCTCCTGAGTCCCTCAATGGCTCTCCGGAGTTTTTGCAGACAGCAATAATATCCTCTTGCTGCCTAGTGCTGTGTGTCAAATTGCCAGAAAATCAGCTACAATAGCCCAGAGTCAGATGCATTTTTGAACCTTTATTCAATGTTCTCCTCTGGACAAGTTGGTGGGAAGTTTTTTATTGTATTTGTTTGAATTTGTTATGATGCCTTTTTGATATTGTTAGCCCCTTGGAGATTTCGTTGAAATATGGAGTGCTATATACATTTGCTAAATCAATAAAATAACTTATAAAATACTTCTAAAGACACTGTTCTTCACTGTTTCCAGTGAAAAATATTCTAAATTTGAGAAATACTGAAACAGAACACAGTTTTTATTTGCCGCACCAGTTTATTGTGATTATGAACAAAGAAAATTTTAACCCATATGCCATATTATCATGAGCCAGAGCCCCAAACCCCATATTCCTACTTTAGCTTTTCTATCCTCTGCACCCCATTCACCCTCCACAAAATGCAAAAGAGAGGACTCAGGAGTGCTGTGAATCCCAGTTGCTCTGCACTCCCACCACCAGGCAAGGAACCACCACCTCCACCACTGCAGCAAACGGTGGAATCCAAAAGGAAGAAGGCATATCCTAACTACCCTTCAAAGTTGAGCTGTTCTGATGAACGCAGCGTCTCACAGCATCGTGAATTGGTTATAGTGCCCGAAAAGTGTAGATTATATGGGGAATTCCTGGCCAAGTCACAAAAAGATGGGGTGGCACAGCCTTGGTAAATCTCATCAGAAATGGAACTGTCATCTGGTAAAGAGAAAGAGGCATGGTCAAATGAGTGCCTGGGTAGTAAGGGATGTGTTTGTGTGTGCAGAAGATACAGAATAGGAGCATTTTAACTGTTTTTAACTGCATTCCGCAAGTATAGAAAGCATGCCAGAATTACATCAAGAGATGGTTGTAGTAACTGCTGCTGCTGTTAATAATAATAATAATAATTATTGTTGTTGTTGTTGTTGTTGTTGTTGTTGTTGTTGTTGTTATTATTATTATTTTATTTTATTATTTTTACCCTGAACATCTGCCTGGTAGTCCCAGCCATTTTGGGCAGCGTCCAACAAAATATAAAAGACAGTAAAACATCAAATATTTAAAACTTCCCTATATAGACCTGCCATCAAATTTCTTCTAAAAGTTGTATGGTTGAATAACATACACATGTTTAACATTTGGAAATAAGGAAAGTCTCTTATAGGAAAGAGACTATTATGGGAAACTGCATTCCAGATCAGAGCTTGATTTCTGCTTTTACTTTTTTTAAAAAAGGCTAGTTAAAACACTCTTTAAAAAAAACAAACCAGTTTTGCATGCAATTTAACAAACCCATTATTTATCTTCCTTTCTCATCCCCCCTGCCCCCAGAAGATACAGACTCATCTAAATGAATATGAAGTAAAAGTGACTATGATATTTAATACTGTGATATTTTCAGGAAAAATAAAACCTTTCTCCCAACACACATGCAATCTATTTTCTGGCATGAAGGCACAAACAGGAGGAGAAAGCAGCCCACCCACCGCTAGCAGGCTGTGTTTCTCCTCTCCCATTCATTGGCGTGCAGTGCTTACTTACTGTGAACAATAACAAATGAAATGCATTGAGTCTCAGCACCACGACACCTGATAGTATTCAAGTCCGAACATCCTTCTGAGGCAGAAGCATAACAGGCCTCACACTGTCGCCCATTGAAGTCACCAAGCTTTGGCTCTGCCCAAAGCAATAACTACAGTTAATACATGAATCCAACACATATATCTCCATAAAAACCCTAGGCCTCAATTCTATAATTCTGAGAGATGGGTGTCATATTCTCCACTGCACTCTGCTTCTGGAATTAATCAAGGGGATGGTGCAGATTTGGTCATTACCTTGAAAAACTAGACTGAAGTGCCATATAAGGTTATGCATGAAGATTATGTTGTCTGCTTTGTTACTACCTTATGTTGTAAACTGTGATGTGACCTAAAGATATAGATATAGCTATAATAGGAAATAAAGCTTGGGGTTCTTTTTATTTTATTTTATTTTTATATTTATATTTTATATCCAATACATTTATATACCACTTAATACATAAAACAGTCTCTAAGTCTCTAAACAATCTCTTGTGAAGGATAGGCGTGCCTGCGTGCTCTGGTCCATGGGGTCACGAAGAGTCGGACACGACTGAACGACTGAACAACAACAACAAGTCTCTAAGTGGTTTACAAATTAAAACTATATGTATGTATATACATAATATTGAAAGAGCCAACTCCTAGCCGTCGAGGTCCCTTTGAACCTACCAAATTTGTTCCTTCCCAGGTTGCTGTCTCCCACTCCAGTTTCTCACCTGAGGATGGGCAGAAGTGGCCCACCCTACTTCCCTGGTACTCCTTCCTTTCACCAAGCAGTACACTCAGACAATCCAACCAATGCAGGAGGCCATTTTAAAACCTTCACTGAGGGTACCCTCATCACAGTCCCAATACACTTTTCTTCAGCAGTGCTGCTTTTGTAATTCTCTGGTTGGGAGAGAACTACAAGAGAGCAGCAACTGAAGGCTCCACACACTTCCTACCCAGTTCTTCCCAGGAAGACAACTCCCAGGGCTAAGTGGAATAGCAAGGAGGAAATATATTCTTCTCTCTCTCTTCCTCTCACTTGCGAATGTCACAATCCAGAGTATTCTCTTCCACACACCCAGGTGGCATCTAAAAGTCATGGTCAATAAGTGTTTCAGGCAGGACACCTGCTTTCTCTTTGAAACACAAGTGATGATGCTGTTTCTAACCATCTCCCATGTCAACTAGTAAAATTAATATTTGACTAGAACAGTGTCATTTGTCAAAAAGCAATTGAAGAAGAGGTTTGCTATTAATGCTCTGAAAAATATACAGATATATAATTCGAAAAGCATGCAGTCACTTACTCTCGAATTCGTCCATATTGCATAATAAATCTTGACAGCAGTAGGTGCTACTAATTAAGTAAAAACCTCCCTGTGTAGTGAAACTGTAATTTGTTTTGGGACAATTTGTAGCACATCCAGCTTCAGAGTCCATCCTGAAAGGGACATCTGTGATATAGAGTTGGAAAGTAATAACTACATCTGCAAAAATTCAAATCAAGATTCTTCATATTTAAATCTCTATGTTGTTTTATAACTTTGTGGCACCAAATGGGTGCTATAAGAAAAGAAAAGAAAAAAACTGCAACAACAGAATTTAGTAGTCTATTCCTTCAAGTTGTTTCTTTAAGAATCAACAAAACCATGTAAATATTCTAGGATATTTCCATTAAAATTTGCACATAAATGGGAGAAGAGGAAAGGTGTTTCTCTAAAAGGTAAAGGGACCCCTGACCATTAGGTCCAGTCGTGGCCGACTCTGGGGTTGAGGCACTCATCTTGCGTTTCTGGCCGAGGGAGCTGGCGTACAGCTTCCGGGTCATGTGGCCAGCATGACTAAGCCATTTCTGGCGAACCAGAGCAGCACATGGAAACGCTGTTTACCTTCCCGCTGGAGTGGTACCTATTTATCTACTTGCACTTTGACACACACAAAAATAGTAAGCTCCCAAAACAGGTTGATCTACCAGCAATCTCTACCTGATTATCAGTTAATTGATTGAGAGGGCCAAGCCAAGACTTCTGGTTTCCTGCTGTGGGAAATGGCTGCCTCCCACACCAACGGACCCCAGCCATGCCAGTAATTCAGGGTTGATATGGGGTAATTAGCCCTAGTAGACTCCACAAGGTGGGGGAGGACTGTCTCACAGACCTGCAGATTGTCCGTGATCTGTTGGCTCGCATCAAGGTGTGAGCAGCAGGGACGCTGGGTCTAAGAGCATGGATGGCTGGCAGTCTCCAGAGCCACTCCTACACTTACTATTTTCTAAAATAATAAGATTGGGATAAAAAACAAGCATGTTCCAGATGGAGGAGATAAAAGGAAAAAACTCCCAAATTATATACTCGTAATGCTAAGCTTCAGATTTTAAACATACTCTCATCTTTAAACGTGGTTTAAGGAGGTGACGAACCGCTACCTTTCTGTACCTGTTATATTACATCACGATTTGGCGAAGCTCATCCAGAAAGAATTTAATTACTTAAATGAAACACAAGAGGTGAAAATTTTAATTGAATGTATGATGCATAGCCCTCAATGGAGAACTCTAATTAGAATTAGAGCTGGCAAAGTAAAGACGGAAACAAAATTATTATTAAATTATTATTAATTTAAATTATTAGAAAACAACAAGAAATTGTTATCCAAAACTTGTGATTTGATACTAGAATGGGAATTAAAAGATGAAGAAATAAAAGAAGTAATGGTCAAATGGGTCCAAGACATTGGCCATGTAATACAGATAGAAAAGTGGGACAGACTTTTGAAGTTAGATATAAAATTTACTGCCTGTTATTTCATAAAAGAAAGCATAATGAACATGTTCTATAGGTGGTATATGACACCCTCCAAACTTGCCAAAATATATAAATTAAAATCTAATCTATGCTGGAATTGTGAGGTGGTGGAGGGGGACTATGATCCATGTATGGTGGGACTGCGAAAAAGTTAAAAAAAATTATGGGGATGTAGCCACAAAGAGTTAAAAAAGATGTTTAAAATTTCTATAGAGAAATAACGAGAAGCGTACCTACTGGGTATTTTAGGGAAGGATATCCCACAAGATAAGAAAAGATTGTTCTTATATGCTACAGCCACAGCTAGACTATTACTAGCAAGGAACTGGAAAGGAAATATCCCCACAAAGGAAGATTGGGTATGCAAATTAAGCGAATTCATAGAGTTGGCAAAGTTAACAGCAATTATAAGACATCAGACTAACCAGAAATTAAGGTCAGAATGGCAATACTTTGAGGATTACATGAACAAACGCTGTTCTAAGATGTATAGACTAAGTTTGTAAAGTAGAACTAGAAAAAAATATATATTAAGGATGAGCAAAAGACACAATGTTAATAATAATTTAAAGATTAAAGAGATGATGAGTATTGGAGGAGGGAAGCCACATCATCATCATCATCATCATCATCATCATCATTTTTTATTGATGGGTGTATGATTCTTTTTTTTTTGTTATTATTTTGTATTTTTATTTCTAATTGAATACTATGTATCTTTGGAAAATAAAATAAAAGATTTAAACTCAAAATGGTGATCATTATTGCACAGTTACAAAAAAAAGGAAATGGAAATGGAAAAGTGCTCCTTTGGACTTGGGGTGTACTTCGTTCTAAAATACATCTGCTTCTATGGATTATTTTTTATACATGATGGTGGACAGAAATTGTGGACAGA
This sequence comes from Lacerta viridis, assembly GCA_900245905.1. Lineage (NCBI taxonomy): Eukaryota > Metazoa > Chordata > Lepidosauria > Squamata > Lacertidae > Lacerta > Lacerta viridis. The sequence continues at coordinate 184,541 of OFHU01004237.1, read as the reverse complement.
AGGATGGAGAGCGCTGGATCCTTGCTAGCTCTTCTAGGGCCTGGAGGAGCTGGAGGGGGTCCTTTTGTTCTTGGAGGAGTTTAAATAATTCTCACATAATATACAGCTGGGAAGAATGCCCCACAATACAGCATTTTATACAGACATATGTGGATATCAGCTCATTAATTGGCATCAGAAAGAACTTGTTGACTTGCCATTTATAAACTCTATTTTTGGAATGAAGCCCTTTAATGAGCCTTTAATGAGAAGTTGACGAACAAAGGAGAGATAAGAGAACTGAACACCAAAATCATTGGACAGAAAATAAGATGAATAAAAAATGCCTCCTGTGTGTTAACAATACAAAAACTTTGCTACAGAAGATGAGAGCCACGGAAACAACGACTGATTAGACTGAGAATCAGGATGGATAATTTGCCTTTCCCTGCAAGACTAATTGCAGCCGTTAAGAGTCGTCAACAGGTTTTCCACACCTATCAGCTGATCACCCATTCCCACCACCCTTCTGAGTAATACCCCTCCCCACTCCCTCACTATATTTAAGGATCTGGTGACTTCTGTTTCAGTGTATCTGAAGAAGTGTGCATGCACACGAAAGCTCATACCAAGAACAAACTCAGTTGGTCTCTAAGGTGCTACTGAAAAGAATTTTCTATTTTGTTTCGAGGATGGATAATAGTAGTTTTGAATTTGAAAAATAGCTGAAAATGCAGAGACATGAAAAAGGACGATTATCTCTAGACATCTGGAACATGGGAAGTCTCCCCAAAAAATTACAATTGGAATATATAATTGGTGGTAATGTTATTACTGTTATTTGGATTGATTTGATTTGTCATTAATTGGAAGATTGTTATTGAAAATGAATAAAATTTTAGTACAAAGCCAAGAAGCTGCCTCAAACTATATATTTGAGGGACAGAAGAAGATGTTACATTTTTCTGTTTTTATATTGTAAAGCGCCCTGTGATCCTTGGATGAAGAGTGGTTTAGAAATCTAATAAATCAGGCATGTCCAACTTCAAGTAGGCTCTGATCTGCTAATGCGTGTTCTCCATCCTAGAGAGCACGGGTTGCGGTGGGGGCCAGAAAATCCACCCTTCCAGTGTGGGTTGGTTCTGAGTTAGTCGCTGTTTTGATTGGGGCATTACTTGTTGTTGGGGAGAAATTAACGTTGCAATTTTGGTTGATGGACAGTTACTGGATTAAAATCCTTGGCACGCCCTGTATTATTTCTCTTTGCTGCTTGCCATGGGGTCGTCTGCCGTTGGTGCAGGGGCCTGGTAGGAATTTTTCCAGTTGGCTGATTGGCTGGTGCCTTCTGGTTTTCGCCTACTGCGTAGCAATTAGTCACAACTTGTAAGGTTGGCGGTTAGGCATTGGTTTCGTGTTCGTTGCTGGAGGGGTTATGATTGGCTGTGTCTGCCCCTCCAATGCTGCTGCTGCTGCGTGGGAATTCCGTTAAAGGAATCCAGGGGCTCGCAATGCTTTTGTCCGTATCCCCCGGTCGGGGGCCAGGGCCACGCAAGAGCCCCTGGGAGCATTTGGGAAGAGTCGTTGTGTCTGACCCCCCAGCTCCTATTCTCTCCCCAAAATGCTTTCCCTTACTGACTGTCGTCAGTTCTGTCCCCAGTGGGTCAGATAGTCTAAACCAATGCCTACGCAACCACTCACATATCTTGTATTTTAATAAAGTTGTGGCCAAAATTTATCCCAAAAACCAAACCAAAATTAATGTTTCTGGTGTGAGTTATTTACTGGAGGGTGGTTGGGGACCTCAACACGCAACCAGTATCAAAAACTGGCAGTGATCTGCCACTCTCCCATGGTCATTCTTCAACTTAAATATACTCTCCCCGTCCCCACCCCTTAACACATGTGCACTTTCTGTCTTTATTTTAGACCTCCTCCAGGCCAAACTGGCCTGTCTTGTGTGTCACACGTGTGGAAGGAGGTGGCTAACTGGAAACGGGGGGGGGGCGTTTAAGGGTGGGAGGAAGGCAAATGTTCTCTCTCTGAGGAGCTAGTTTTTTCCCTCCCTCCCTCCCTAAACCACCATGTGTAGAAAGAGGTGAAGAACTAGACACAGAAGGGGGAGTTTAAGTGGGAGGGAAGAAAGGGAGGCAAAAGTTCTCTCTCTGAGGAGGCCCTCTCATGGGCTGCTTCCCCGACTACTCTGTTTGCCCTGCACCATCCCACACACTCTCTGAGTATCTCACAGGCCTCAGAAAAGTGTGCAGGTCACTTACATTTCCAATCCTGAATTCTCAGTAGGTGGAATGCCAACCATCTAGGTGCATGTGGATTCCAAAACCCCAAGGTTGACAGATATATACCCTTCAGCAGTCAAATTAAGAAACTTTATCGGGAATAAAGATAGTGAGGAAACAGACAGTAAGTCAAAGCAGAATAAAAAAATATACCCAAGCACTGTGGGCCTCGAACAGCTAATCCTAGGCAAAACACAACACTCATTGGTCAAGTTTACTCACAAAGAATCAGCAATGCTGATTCTTAGAAGATCCCATCTTAGAACCCCAGTGCTGGAAAGGGAACTGGATCCCCTTCTGTTGTAAGGGGAATAAACTGCAAGAAGGAGCTCAGATTTTTAAAGGCTCACTCCGTCTCCCTTATATGTCAACAGACTCAGTGGGCTCTTTTGGGCAGAATCTCAGGCTTGCTTCACATATACACTCACCTCATATCATTGCTAGTTCTATGATATTTCAGCACTTAGTGACGTAATGGAATGCAGGGGAAAAACCTGGTTGTATTTCTAAACACAGGGGGAGATCAGGATTCTGTGGCCTTTTTCACATGAACATCTGCATGTCAACCCTAGATACTCCAGGGAGCAAACGGTGGTCCGACACACTGTTTGAATTAGACAGAAAAGTTTCATACTCACTTAAATGGTTGTCAGTTATACGAGAAAAGCAAAAGCCACCTTCAATTTCGCAATCTCCCTGTATGTATTCTGGGTTTTCAACCAAAGACTTGTGATGACAGATCACAGCTGTCACTGCTGTGAGGAGAGAGGAAGAAGAAACACTCATTGCTACCCCACTGAGCTGCTGATTGTGATCCCACTCGCAGTGCCCTCCACCCCCATGAGCAGGTAAATAGTATGAAGAATGGAACAGGATTTAAAATTGGCCACAACTTTATTGCTTCCATTACTGATCTGGGTGAGACTTGGCCACCTGCCCCTTACTTCCAGCACAGATGAGCAACTGTGCTTCCCTCAGCACAGGTAGGCTTTGGCATACACATTGAACATGTATCCCACTCAGGACCCCTGTCAGGGACTGAGGCATGGCAGGGTCAATCCTGGGATATATGAGTCCATTGCAAGATGCAGGTCTACAGAAATGGCCTTCCCACACTGCTGAAGAAAGCACTATGGCCCATTTGCCAGATGCCTGGCTCTTGGACAGAAACCTCCCTCTAGACCCCTTTAATGGGATACCCTGCAGACACACTGCTCCAAGATGGGGGTGAGACACCATTTCACCCAGCCATTCACCTGCCAAAGCATACACTATTACTATTGAGGAAGCATTACCTGCATTTCTGTCCAAATGTGGTGCCTGGGTGAAGGCCAGCCACCTTTTAAGCAGTGGAAGCTGACCAGAGTGAAGACTGCAGGTAGTTGGGTCCACTCCAAAGCCCCATCCCTGAGGCCTCACCCAACTGGGCAACTTCAAACATAGGTTTGGCAGGAACCCCCATGGTGCATCATGGCATGCCCAGGGGACATTCCAAACGGCCAGCGCCAAGATGGAGGAGGTTGTTCCAGGTGACTACATAGCTGAACGTGAGGGGCCATAATAATAATATATAATAGTAATTTATTATTTGTACCCTGCCCATCTGGCTGAGTTTCCCCAGCCACTCTGGACAACTGCTGTCCACCCAAAGATTGGGTTAAGCAGAAATCTTTTGCAAAATTGCACCTACAATCACAGTTAGAATATGACCATGATCTCATCCTTTGTTGGATGCAATCCATCAAGCCAGACTTGAGCAATTTTCATCATCACAGAAACCATATGAAATGGTGGGTTGGGGTTGCGCCATAGCAGTCAACCCTCCCTTTTTTTGCCTTCCCTTCTGGGGAGGCTGTCAACCTTCCCCCTATTCCAGGTATGGCTGGAATAAGGGAATTTCCTGCAAAAAAAGGGAAAGGTTGACAGCTATGGGTTGCACATGCACACACACATACATACACACACAAACATATTTCTTTTTTTTTTTTAAATAAGAATTTGTTAAATTTTAACAATAAAAGAAAACACACAAAATATAAAATACAACAAACACTACAAAAAACACTACAAAAAATACAAAAATCCTACAAACAAACACTTATTTAACTATCCTTATCCTATTTATAAACATTATTTTGGGACCTCCTCACATCCTCTCTTCTGCGTTCATTTCTAATCTTCTTTAGTAACTTTATAACATTGTAAAATCTTCTTTCTCACCTAATCTTAATCATTATAAACATTAATCAACATTTAACTCTATTTTTAATCCTAGTAAAAATCAACATAACATAATTCTAACTACTTCTTATATCCTATCTTAATCTAACTTCTGGCATTACTGTAGCCTTAAATGTCCTCTGATTTTAATTTCAAATGTCTATCTTTTCACGTCGTTTCAAATAATCTTTAAATTTCTTCCAATCTTCCTGCACCGTTTCTTCCCTCTGGTCTCGGAGTTTCGCGGTCAGTTCTGCGAGTTCCATATATTCAATCAACTTCATCTGCCAATCTTCCACTGTTGGTAATTCTTCAGTTTTCCAGTTTTTAGCTATCAGAATCCTAGCAGCTGTTGTGGCATACATAAAAATGTTCTGTCTTTGTTGGGGATTTCATAGTTGGTCATGCCCAGCAGAAAGGCCTCTGGTTTCTTAGTAAATGTGTTTTTCAACACCTTTTTAAGCTCATTATAAATCTTCTCCCAGAAGTCCTTTACCTTTGGGCACGTCCACCACATATGATAGAAGGTAACTTCTACTTGTTTACATTTCCAGCATTCATTACTCAAACCATGATAACCTTCTTCCCATTCATAATCACATAGGCACACAAACTTCCCCCCTCATTTCCCCCCTCAGATATGGGATGCACTCTGACATCTCCTCATTCCTTCCCCATCCCTACCAGTCAGTTGGGCGGGAGGTGCAGAATGGGATTTTGCAAGTCCTATCATACAACAATCTTACTGGTTTTCACGATCCACAGACAGAATGATCATGTTCACTGAAACAAACCTTCCCCCATCTCTCACACACAAACATATCCAGACACAGTGACAGACACACAAATAGTTTTAATTTCATTCATGCATTCACACACTCGAGAGAAGGTATCCCCTTCCCCACAACAACACATGGTAATAGGAAAATGTAAAGTTCCCTCAATCAACCTTCCCCCCCTCTGTTGCTCAGATAATTGACTGTGTGGTTCTCACTTCTTCCCAGAACCAATCAGTTGGACATTAAGGTGCACAGTGAGATTTCTGCACACAGCCAACATTATTGGAGCTGGTAAGTGTGCTCCCATCAGCCCAACAAACAGTTGTTGGGTGGATGAGCAGAGCATGAGGGCAATTGGCAGAAAGGTACACCAAGAAAGGCTTCCTCGGCCACCTTCCTCACAATGGAAATTGTGCACATCAGCTCTGTCAAGCAGCTACTTGGCCAGCTGAGGCCTAAGGGAAGCATGGTTGCTCACCTGTGCTGGAAGTAAGGGGCAGGTGGCCAAGTCTCACCCAGATCATTAATGGAAGCATGATTAGTGATGACCCTAATATCAAGCTCTACCAGTGATCCCTTTCCTTTTCATTCTACCCACTCCCTGTTTCCCATTTGGTATCACCAATCTTGGCCTCAGGAAGCCAAATTCTGGAAGATCCCTATTCTGAAAGAACTATTCCATTTGAAGATGAGGTTTGTATGGGGTACTTGTGGTACCATGAATGGCTACAGATCCTGGAAATATGGTGTGCTGGCCTTCTCCCACTCTGCCAAATTTAGTCTGGATTCCAACATTCTCTTGACCTTATCTGCTCTTTTTAGCTTCTTTTCTCCTCAATAAGCCTTACACAGTATTCCTAGCTTATTCCACTGTATATAACCTCACAGATAGGAAAAGACAGAACCCGGGATTTCAGGGTCCTACTCACCTGGAAAAAGCAGCACTAAGAAATGGCAGCTACTGAGGAAAGCCTTCATAGCAGTGGAGTGATCAAAAGCTGAAGAAGACTCAGAACAAGCAAACAGGTGACTTGTGGAGGAAGAGGCTGACTTTGGAGATATTTATAGGCCAAAGAGAGGAGCCTGGGGTAGAGGTGGGAAGAACTGATCCAGTGAGAGGCGGGGAATGATGGAAATAGATGTTGCATAGAAGGTTATATTGGAACGCAAAGTTCAGTGTTGAAATTTGATGAAATATGCTTTGGGAACTGGATGAGATTCTACCAGCTGCCTCTTCCGTACCATGTCATTAGCAGATTTAAGAAACATTTATTGTAAGCAGATGCCACCCTGGGGAACTCCATGAAATTTCACCAAATGACATTCTAGTTTATTTCCATCCCAATTTTGCCACAATGCTTCTGGGGAATGATGTCCATAATCAGGCACAAAATCATAATCAATTACTACTGGATGATTTTCTTCTACCTGGGTTCCACCAAAACCAGCAACCTCTCCATGGATTCCTGACTAGACAAGCATATTGACAAGGGAGCTGCAGCAATGGCTCACCTCTTCAAATGGATGTGGGACAACGCGATGCTGACCACCAATACCAAGTTGAAGGTCTACCAGACTTGCATGTGGAGCATGCTGGTTTATGAAAGAGTTGTGGGCAATTTACAACCACCAGAAGCCACACTTTTACACTTTCCACATGGACTGTGTCAGGAAGATTTGGGGGCATCATGTGGCAGGACAGATGTGCTCTCCAAAGCCCACATTGCCAACATGTTCACACTCCTCTCTCAGCAACGTATACACTGGCTTTGTCACATCCAACAGAATGGAAGATGGCAGTATCCCCAAGGATGTGCTTTATGGGGAGCTGGCTTCAGGCACCAGGCCTGTTGGCAGACCAACTCCGTGTTACAAAGATTTCTGCAAACATGACATGAAAACTGGCAACATCCACCCCACCATGCGACAATCCATTGCAGATGACTGCAATGCTAGAGGCAGGGAGGCATGTCATGCATCCATAGCAGTCCCCAGAGGAAGAATAACTGCTGGGAGGAGCGCAAAGAGAAGAAATGTCATGGTGTATCTTCAGAATTACAACCAGATGCTTTCATCTGCCCCAGCTGCAACAAAACATGTCTCTTCATTATCAGCCTCTACAGCTGCTGCAGGCGATGTAATCCTCCAACAGTTTGACTTCACCTGCAAATGCACACTTCTCCATTTTCTCCTGAAACAGACAGATGCCAGAGGGTCCTCATAGCATTGCAGCTCTCATAGTCTTCTCTCAGGTGTTGTATAGGAGGGATGTGTTTGCAAAAGAAGGGAGAAGCCAGGAAGCACACATTAGAATGAACAAAGGGCAAGCTAATGTAACACACCACCCCAATCTCTGAGGTCTTTGAGCTCTCAAGGGTACCAGGCACACTTACCAGGGTCTGTTTTACCTTACCAAAGGGGCACAGAAGGGCCTGCGGTGTCTTTATAATATATGGTTTATTTAAACATATACCGTGTTTTTCTGTGTATAAGACAATGTTTTTTGCTAAAAAAAATAGTCAAAAATTGGGAATCGTCTTATACACGGATGGTGAATTTACAGGAGTTAAGTCTTTGGTGTGGACAGCCCAGGCTTGGTTTTGGACTCTGTCCCAATTTCTTCATTTGCGGTAAAAAGTGGGGGGTTTTCTTATACATTGGGGCGTCTTATGCATGGAAAAATACAGCATACAACCTGAGCCTAGATGCAGAGACTGCAGACTGTTCCAAACTGTTCCAAACCAAAGTAGGCTCTTTTCTGAAGGGCTAAATTAGGGCTAAACCATGACGAGGAATCCCCTCTCTGGTGAAGTGCATTGTATCAATCTCATTATTGATTTTCAGAAGGAATTTTTTTAAAACCCTGTTCACGCAAGCATTGGAAGGCTGAGTCACTGCTCATTGGAGCCTTGAGCTTATTAGCTGGGTTGGGTTGTTACTCTTTTTCAATATCCTACTTCTAATACCTCTTCCCTGCGAGTACCATCCATTTATCCTGCTTCTTGCTCTTTAACCAGTTGCTGATCTGTAACTTGGAGCTGGCTCTAGACACCAGTTATAAACTATTATTCAGACATCAAAGAAGCATTTCGCTTTAAAGCATTGTAAATTTAAACAGGGAAGGCACAATGTTATATCGCATATACAACGCATATAAACCGTTTTTTTTTTTTTGTTTGTTTGTTTTTTTTTTTTACAGGTCTAGCTGAGTCCCAGATCTGCCTTCTTTATCCAGGAACAACTAAGCTTACTCAGGATTCTTCCAGAGGAACACTATGAAAAAGCATTTGATCATTATGCCTGCACTCCTTTGCTAGGAAAGGTAAGATAAAAATTTCGAAAAATAAAATAGATATGGTCCATATAGATAATAAAAAGGCTGCATTGTCTATCAAAGTTTCCCCTCTTTTGATTTCATGAAACTCCAGACAGAGGGACATGGAGGAGTCACAGGTAGATGATAGATAGATAACAGACATACTTTGGGGGAAATTAATTTAGAAAAAGGACTTTTGGGGATTTTTTGTGAAAACTTTTGAATCAGAGCATGAAAGCTAATTGCTCTGGCAATGTTTCATTGAATACTTTGCCTTGCCAAATACACAATGTTCCTAAGACATTGTAGACTTTAACTCATTATTAATTAAGTTTGTTAAATGACCTCTCTGAAGAAGCTACTGTTCCTGGAATTCTCTCCACTTAGGACTGAAATTGAAGAGGTGGTTCACTGTTTTAATTGTTAAAAAAATGTTATTGCTTCAACAGCATCATTTCCACATCAGTTGAGTGTGTGCCAAATGCATGGTGATATTTTTGCTTGTGCAGCATTGTCTTTTCCAGTCATATTTGACCCATTATGATGCACTTGAGCTCTACAATCACAGAGAGTAAAAGCATGTTCTTTCAGTGTTTTATTCAATGTTATCAACTGAGCAATTTCTTCCCCTCTTTCGTTGCTTCTGTCTGCAAACTTGAGAAATTGCTCTTGAATCTCATGCTGTGTTTCTTTCAAAGGTACATATCTCAAAAGCACTGTTGCCTGTTCAATATGGGAAGAGTCTGGTGTGGAATACTATTAATGCAAAGTACTTTGCACAAAATTCAAGCATTCTGTAATAAATTCATTTTGTGAGTCAGGGGACAGATAATGAACTTGAAGCCACTCACTCCTTTTCTGTGACTCCTCTACACTTAGCACGTGTTCCTGAAGGAAGGAGTCCCACCTGGAGAGCAGTTCACTGAGTCCTCAAAAGTTTTCATTGTTTGAATTACCAATTCGATAAGATGAACCACACAAACCAGCCTCTTACCTGTAGCTCTCCATTACTGCTTTGAAATGTCAGTATGCTTTCTGGGAAAACCTGAATGCAGGTATGTTTGGGGAATGTTTGAGGCAGAAAGAAGTGACCATTCATAATCTATGTTTCTATTTCCTTTGGAGATGGAAACTTGCCTGTGATACTTCCCGTGGCAAAGTCTACTCCTTTCACTTCCCAAAGTCATTTCCACATGTGTTTCATAGAGCCTGCTGGTTAACTAAATTAAATAGTTCAAAGTTGAAGTTAACTCTTTCTTGACATAACATGATCTTCAATGCAGCAAGGGCTCCCCTGCTAATTTTGCAGTTTGTTTCAAGTTGGCCAAAATAATTTGAGTTGTGGTCAGGGGTCAGAAAATGCCCAAATTAAAATACACGGCATAGAGTAATTTTGCAGTTTCCTATTTGCAGTATCAATAAAACAGAGCACTGGGAAATATATCTGGTGAGAGGATTTTTATTTTTATTTGATTGATTTGTATGTTTTTTGTTTCTTTTCTTTTTATTATACCTTTGCACATATAGTTTGAACTGACCCCTTCTTTTCCTTTACATTAGTACTAAATGTGGCAACACTGCATTAGGCTATCATAAAATAGGAAGAAGTTCAAGGTGTTTTATACTGTCTTTCACAAAATGTAAGTGCTAGTCTTCACACAATATATGCAGACCTTTTATGAGGTCTTGGGAAATTTCTGGCTCTACTCCTTAGACTCACAAGTCCATTTTTGGACCCCATTCAGGGGTATGATGTACCACCTGCACCCCCTTCTCCTGGGCCCTGTGGAGAAGCATGCAGTGACAGCATTTGGCCCCCAGGCTAGAGGTTCCATGCCCCTGGTAAAGATTACTAAAGGGCTCAGAATGTTGTAAGAATTTTAAGGTGTTTTATTTATATATAATAACTGTTATTAATGTACCAAAACAAATAAGGCCACATGTCTGAAAACCAGCACAGGAAGACAGGCCTCACTCCCAACTGACCAAGTATTTCTTTGTCTCAGGAACAAAGGGGGGGTTGCCCCTCCAGCTACTCAGCAGACCTCTGCCTGAGTGATAATCTCTGGCATCCTGATACCTGTGTCAGACAAAAGGGTGTGATTAACTTGGCTGGGAGATAGGGAAATGTAAATATCTTTTGTTTCACCTGATGGGTTTTTCGTGGAGGGCGAGAGGAGACATGGGGGCAGGGTCCAAGATGCTACCAGACCCTCCCAATTTGTGATGTAATTCTAATGTATGGAGGGGTGCTACCAGACCTCCCAATTTGTGATGTAATTCTAATGTATGGAGGGGTGGTCTTGAGCTGGAGGGGGGAATTTCAAAAGTCTATATAGGAGCTTGTGCACCTTTGTTCGGGGTCTTTTTGCTTGCAAAGACACCCTGCTGCAGCAGTTCTAATAAAGGGCTACCGCCTTGCTTTGGGAGATTCTGTATCGTCTCTATTTATTCATAAGTGCTCCTGAGAGGAGGGGAGCCCTACTAAGGCTCTCCTCCGGGTTCGTGGACTCCCTTCTGGGGTTGAACCTAATTTTTATTACAATATTCTCCCAATTTTTCTCTCCTTTGCCTTTCCTTACTCAGCCAAATGAACAGCTTGGTGATTTTTTTTTGGGGGGGGGAGGATGAAACCATGTTTCTTCAGCAATCACTCCTTCACAAGGCCTCCAATTCTTCATGGTTCAAGTTCAGTTTGTTGGCTGTCTTGCACCATGGCATCCAAGCACCAATCCAGAGTTTGTGTAATGGAGATTCTAGAGTTGGGTATCTTCAACATATGGATGACACTTCACTCCAAAACTCCAAATGACTCTTCCCAACAGCTTCATCTGGATGCTGAATAGCCCCTGCATGCCCTCCAATATTCCTGAGATAAAAACAGGGACATTTCTCACTCCCCACAACAGACATTTCTCAACCCTCCCATTTTTGTTTCCCCCACAGACACCCCATAATATTTTCTATCAGAAGAATGGCAAGGGCCACCACCAATTCACCAGCAGGATACTGCACACACACACCCTACCATCCTGAGAAAACCTCTTAATCCCAATTTGATATCATTTTATTCTATCATAGATTTACAAAATGAGTAACATGCCCCAATAAATAAATTTTAGAAAGCGGCAACATTAAACCCAGAAACAAAATAAATTGTTAGGAGTTTGGGGGGTGTTAAAACAGTCTACCTGATCTATCTAAATCCCTGCATCAAGGAAGTGTTAAAAGCTAATCAAGCCTCCTAATTCCTGGAGTAGCCATACCAGCTTTCTGGTGAGATGATGAGGGATCAAGGGGCTCCGTGCGAGGCAGAAAAGGGGGGTGCCCCCTCCCTCAAACGACAAAGCAAGAGTTGAGAGCAGAGTTTTTGCAATGATGTCAGCCAGATATAAAGCAGCAAACTAGGAGAAAGAGAAAGAGAGCAATCCTGATGTCTGCTTGAAACCAAGGCTGCTGCTATGGGAGAAACAAGACCGTTTTGGGTCTGCACTGTGCCTCATTTTCAAAGGAAACGGGAACCCTGGATATGCACTAGGGACCCCTGAACTCTTGCAGCTTTGAGACTTGGGTGCTATGCAACAATATAATAATAAAACAGCAGTGTGTGCCTGTGCCAGAGACAAAGGCATGATTTGTATAGACTCCAAGGCCTTTAAGGCATGTGGTTGAAATCCCAACCTGGAAATTTATTTAGATGTTCATTAAAGCAAATTACCGCCAAGAGTAGAATAGATTGTACCTTTGCTGTGCCATCTGATTTTCTTCGGCTGTGCTTTCCAGAGCTACGTCAAGCTGCACCCACTGCAACCTCATCCTTCAGAAGGAGCCTCATCCTTTGCTCTGTTTAGCAGAGATGGTCCCTGGGTTCTCTGTCATCTGACTATTGGGGAGAGCACCTATGAGTGACCACATGGTTTATTAATATACTTCTTCTTAACTGTATTTCAGTTCAACAATTACTTTGATAAAATATATTTTGTTATGTGCAAATGGCTTTAGATACCTATTAGGTCCATAAATTACCATATAGCATATATTCAACACAAAAAACCAGTGACAATTTGTTGTTGACAAAGGACAGCTGGACCTGTAAAGGACCCCCATTACCTTCAGTAGCTTAGGGCCTCATCAAACCTAAATCCGGCCCTGTCCCTGAGAGCAACTATGAGTGACCACATTGCTTATCATTTTTTCTCTCAATAATATTTTATTTTTTTCCAAGCTTAAAAGTTACATTTTGTCACTCAACAGTTGCATCCAATTCTACTATACTAATGATTTCCAGCTCATCCATCATCAATATTTATGATCAAAATTTCAGACAATTGCATGCTATAATTCCACCAAATCCATTTCCATCCGCTTAACATGTTCTGCTCCCCTCCCCCTTAAACTTCAAACCCCACTGTGGACTCACATATGGATCAAAACTTTTTTAATAGACTAGAAATGCTTCCCAGCCCTCTTTAAAGCATTCTAAATTTGTGTGTCTTATCAGTGCTGTCAGTTTTGCCATTTCTCCATATTCCAAGACTTTCAACATCCATTCTTCCTTTCAGGGCATACTCTCATCCTTCCGCTTCTGTGCAGAAAGGTTCCTTGCCGCTGTGATTGCATACACAAATAAAGTTGCAGCTTTCTTTGGAATTTTGCTGTGCAATAATCCCAGCCAGAAGGCTTCTGGACTCGGAAAAGTCCACCTTTATGGGTTTTTTTTAAAATATATATCCTGACCCAAAAGGCAGGTCCACCACATGTGATAGAATGACCCCTCACTATTCTTAAATTTCCAACACCTCTTTGGTACATCCTTATACATTCAAGTTAGCTTCTTTGGAGTTAAATACCATCTGTACATCATCTTATAACAATTATCTTTCAAGCTGTAAATTTATCATCTGTTTTCCAAAGCTTTTCCCAGGCAGCAATATCTACATTATGTCCAACATATTTTGCCCACTTAATCATTGTTGTTTTAACCCAGGGGTGCCCATTTTTTTTTCAAAGAGGACCAGTTTTGATGAAGGGAACATGCATGAGGGCCGACCAAAGTTGCTGAGCTTTTTTTAGGATTTTACCCTAGGACATATACTGCCACGGGGGCAGAATAAATTGACCAGAGGGCTGGATTAGGCCACCCCAAATGGAATTTGGACATGCCTGTTTTAAACATTTCACCCGTTGTTTCCCATACTAACAACGGTTTAAAACATTTTAGAAAAGAATTTCTTTTTTCCCCCACATAAACCAACTTCAGAGTTTCACCTTTGCTCAGTGAATCCATTCTTTAAATCCTTTTTATAGATTTCATCTAATTGGTGGTATTGAAACCAGTTACCCACTAGGTGAGGGGTCAGCAAACTTTTTCAGCAGAGGACCGGTCCACTGTCCCTCAGACCTTGTGGGGGGCCAGACTATAAACAGCTTGGTTGGTGATTTAGAAGAAGAAGAAAATTGTGCAACCATGTTTATTCAGCAAGAATATCTTGAATCCACTCATCTTCAACTGGTATGCTGGCTGAGCACCAATTTGAGGAAATCAAGACTTTGGCTGAAGTGAGATTTCACATGAGGTTCAACTGGCCAGAGCTTACATCAGCCTGATGAACCAGGCCCTGTTCTCACAATGGTCAACCAGGTGCCTGTTCTCAACAGACAAAGCACGAGTTGAGAGCAGAGTTTTTGCAATAAATGAATATATTGTTATGAGTTTGGGGGGGGGTGCTAAATACCGGTAGTCTACCAGGTCTATCTAAATCCCTGGGTCAAGGAAGTGTTAAAAGCTAATCACGCCTCCTAATTCCCGGAATAGCCAAACCAGCTTCCTGATGAGATGATGAGGAATTAAGGGGCTCTGTGCAAGGTGGAAAATGTGTGAAGCCCCCTCTCTCAACAGACAAAGCAAGAGTTGAGAGCAGAGTTTTTGCAATGATGTCAGCCAGATGTAAAGCAGCAAACTGAGAGAAAGAGAGAGAGAGCAATCCTGTTGTCTGTTTGAAACCAAGGCTGCAGCTATGGAAGAAACAAGACCCTTTTGGGTCTGCACTGTGCCTCATTTTCAAAGGAAACAGGAACCCTGGGTATGCACCAGAGATCCCTGGACTCTTGCAGCTCTGAGACTGGGGTGCGGTGCAACAATATAATAATAAAACAGCAGTGTGTGCCTGTGCCAGAGACAAAGGCATGATGAGTATGGACTCCAAGGCCTTTAAGGCATGTGGTTGAAATCCCAACCTGGAAATTTATTTAGATGTTCCTCTATTAAAGCAAATTACTGGCAAGAGAAGAATAGATTGTACCTTTCCTGTGCCATCTGATTTTCTTTGGCATTGCTTTCCATAGCCATGTCAACCTGCACCTCAACACCCACTGCAGCCTCATCCTTCAGAATGAGCCTCATCCTTCGCTCTGTTTAGCAGAGATAGTCCCTCGGTTCTCTCTCACTTGACTTTTGGGGAGAATTAAATCCAAAGTAAGTGGGCATAACATTTCATCCATGCAACTCTATCAATTGCCTTCTGAGAAAGTATATAGCCATGCAATCCTCTACATACTATCATGGTAGGGTTGCCATATTCCCAGATGTGAAAATCTGGACAGAAGGACACCATTTTTAACATGACACTCTCCTTTCAGATGGCACACTTTATAGTAACCTTGATTAACTTGCTGTACTAGAATCAATGCTTGGTGTGTCCAGGTGCCCTACACCCACCTCCACCTAGCGGACCATCTTAAACCATAAATAATGAGGCACAACTATTTCTTATTTTAGAAGAAACAGCCAAAGGATCTCCCTGAGTGCACCTATGAGTGACCACATGGTTTATCTTTTCCCCTCAATAATATTTTTTTTTCAGGCTTAAAAGTTACATTTTGTCACTCAACAGTTGCATCCATTTCTACGATACTAATGACTTCCAGCTCACCCATCATCAATCTTTATGATCAAAATTTCAGATAGTTGCATTTTATAATTCCCCCAAATCCATTTTCATCATCTTTCTTTTTTATCCTTTTAACATGTTCTGCCCCCCCCCCTTAAACTTCAAACCCCACTGTGGACTTCCCATATGGATCAAAACTTTTAAAATAGAGTAGAAATGCACCCCAGCCCTCTTTAAAGCATTCTAAATTTGTGTGTCTTATCAATGCTGTCAATTTGGCCATTTCTGCATATTCTAGGCCTTTCATCATCCATTCTTCCTTTTAGGTTATTCTCTCAACCTTCCTCTTCTGTGCATAAAGATTCTTTGCTGCTATGGTTGAATACATAAATACACTTGAAGCTTTCTTTGGATTTTTTCTGTCCAATATCCCCAGCAGGAAGGATGTTTCACTGCTGAGCCCTAAACTAGTGAGAGTCCCATGACAAAATTACTATCCCATTTGAAAATGAGGTGTGTAGGGGATACTTATTTTGCTTTGAATGGTTCTGGTAGTATGGTTTGCTGGTCTTCTCCCACCCTCCAAAACTTATATTTGGGTTCCCAGTTCCTTTTGGTCTAATCCACCTTTTTCAGCTTCATTTGTCTTCAGTGAACCTATCCCTGTCTCCCTAGCTTTGTCCATGGCATATCTCCTCCCAGATAGGGAAAGAAGTAATGCAGGATTTCAGGCTCCTACTCACATGGAGAAAGCAGGACCAAGAGAAGGCAGGTATTGAGGAAAGCCTTCATAGTGCTGAGAAACATTCAGAACAAAGCAGCAGGGGAGCTGCGGAGGAAGACACTGGCCTGGATGAATGGGGCTAGAGTTGGAAAGAGCTAATACAGTGAGGGATTGAAATGGTAAAAATAGAGATGGCATACAATGTTTTATTGGATCGCCTTTCCACAGAATGTCTGTAAACATGGCAGGATGACTGGCAATATCCACCCAGTTATTTGGGAGTCCATTGCAGAACACCATAGTGTCGGCATCCGGGGGTTGAACAGCCAGCTGGCTAGCCCCCAGCTGGATCGTCTCCTTCCAGTCGTCACACTGCAAAGATCCCTTAACCTCTGGTGTGACATAAATCAGTGACCCAAGTCTGCTGACATGGACAAACTTTACTTAGCAGAGCAAATTTCACAACAAAAGGGGCTTGAGCCTTGTGAAGACATACTAGCAAACTTGTTGTTGTTGTTGTTGTTCAGTCGTTCAGTCGTGTCCGACCCTTCGTGACCCCATGGACCAGAGCACGCCAGGCACGCCTATCCTTCACTGCCTCTCGCAGTTTGGCCAAACTCATGTTAGTAGCTTCGAGAACACTGTCCAACCATCTCATCCTCTGTCGTCCCCTTCTCCTTGTGCCCTCCATCTTTCCCAACATCAGGGTCTTTTCTAGGGAGTCTTCTCTTCTCATGAGGTGGCCAAAGTACTGGAGCCTCAACTTCAGGATCTGTCCTTCCAGTGAGCACTCAGGGCTGATTTCTTTGAGAATGGATAGGTTTGATCTTCTTGCAGTCCATGGGACTCTCAAGAGTCTCCTCCAGCACCATAATTCAAAAGCATCAATTCTTCGGCGATCAGCCTTCTTTATGGTCCAGCTCTCACTTCCGTACATTACTACTGGGAAAACCATAGCTTTAACTATACGGACCTTTGTCGGCAAGGTGATGTCTTTGCTTTTTAAGATGCTGTCTAGGTTTGTCATTGCTTTTCTCCCAAGAAGCAGGCGTCTTCTAATTTCGTGACTGCTGTCACCATCTGCAGTGATCATGGAACCCAAGAAAGTGAAATCTCTCACTGCCTCCATTTCTTCCCCTTCTATTTGCCAGGAGGTGATGGGACCAGTGGCCATGATCTTAGTTTTTTTGATGTTGAGCTTCAGACCATATTTTGCGCTCTCTTCTTTCACCCTCATTAAAAGGTTCTTTAATTCTTCCTCACTTTCTGCCATCAAGGTAGTATCATCAGCATATCTGAGGTTGTTGATATTTTTTCCGGCAATCTTAATTCCGGTTGGGATTCATCCAGTCCAGCCTTTCGCATGATGAATTCTGCATATAAGTTAAATAAGCAGGGAGACAATATACAGCCTTGTCGTACTCCTTTCCCAATTTTGAACCAATCAGTTGTTCCATATCCAGTTCTAACTGTAGCTTCTTGTCCCACATAGAGATTTCTCAGGAGACAAATGAGGTGATCCGGCACTCCCATTTCTTTAAGAACTTGCCATAGTTTGCTGTGGTCGACACAGTCAAATGCTTTTGCGTAGTCAATGAAGCAGAAGTAGATGTTTTTCTGGAACTCTCTAGCTTTCTCCATAATCCAGCGCATGTTTGCAATTTGGTCTCTGGTTCCTCTGCCCCTTCGAAATCCAGCTTGCACTTCTGGGAGTTCTCGGTCCACATACTGCTTAAGCCTGCCTTGTAGAATTTTAAGCATAACCTTGCTAGCGTGTGAAATGAGTGCAATTGTGCGGTAGTTGGAGCATTCTTTGGCACTGCCCTTCTTTGGGATTGGGATGTAGACTGATCTTCTCCAATCCTCTGGCCACTGCTGAGTTTTCCAAACTTGCTGGCATATTGAGTGTAGCACCTTAACAGCATCATCTTTTAAAATTTTAAATAGTTCAGCTGGAATATCATCACTTCCACTGGCCTTGTTGTTAGCAAGGCTTTCTAAGGCCCATTTGACTTCACTCTCCAGGATGTCTGGCTCAAGGTCAGCAACCACACTACCTGGGGTGTATGAGACCTCCATATCTTTCTGGTATAATTCCTCTGTGTATTCTTGCCACCTCTTCTTGATGTCTTCTGCTTCTGTTAGGTCCTTTCCACTTTTGTCCTTTATTATGGTAATCTTTGTACGAAATGTTCCTTTCATATCTCCAATTTTCTTGAACAGATCTCTGGTTTTTCCCATTCTGTTATTTTCCTCTATTTCTTTGCATTGCTCGTTTAGAAAGGCCCTCTTGTCTCTCCTTGCTATTCTTTGGAAATCTGCATTCAATTTCCTGTATCTTTCACGATCTCCTTCGCATTTTGCTTGTCTTCTCTCCCCCGCTATTTGTAAGGCCTCATTGGACAGCCACTTTGCTTTCTTGCATTTCTTTTTCATTGGGATGGTTTTCGTTGCTGTCTCCTGTATAATGTTACGAGCCTCCATCCACAGTTCTTCAGGTACTCTATCCACCAAATCTAAATCCTTGAACCTGTTCTTCACTTCAACTGTGTATTCATAAGGAATTTGATTTAGATTGAATCTTACTGGCCCCGTGGTTTTTCCTACTTTCTTCAGTTTAAGCTGGAATTTTGCTATAAGAAGCTGATGATCTGAGCCACAGTCAGCTCCAGGTCTTGTTTTTGCTGAGTGTATAGAGCTTCTCCATCTTTGGCTGCAGAGAATATAATCAATCTGATTTCGATGTTGCCCATCTGGTGATGTCCATGTGTAGAGTCGTCTCTTGTGTTGTTGGAAAAGAGTGTTTGTGATGACCAGCTTGTTCTCTTGACAGAACTCTATTAGCCTTTGCCCTGCTTCATTTTGATCTCCAAGGCCAAACTTGCCAGTTGTTCCTTTTATCTCTTGACTCCCTACTTTAGCATTCCAATCCCCTATAATGAGAAGAACATCCTTCTTTGGTGTCATTTCTATAAGGTGTTGTAAGTCTTCATAGAATTGGTCAATTTCAGTTTCTTCAGCAGTGGTAGTTGGTGCATAAACTTGGATTACTGTGATGTTAAAAGGACTGCCTTGGATTCGTATCGAGATCATTCTATCATTTTTGAAATTGCATCCCAGTACAGCTTTCGCCACTCTTTTGTTGACTATGAGGGCCACTCCATTTCTTTTACGGGATTCCTGCCCACAGTAGTAGATATGATAGTCATCCGAACTGAATTCGCCCATTCCTGTCCATTTTAGTTCACTGATGCCTAGGATGTCAATGTTTATTCTTGCCATCTCATTTTTTACCACATCCAGCTTACCAAGGTTCATGGTTCTTACATTCCAGGTTCCTATGCAATACTTTTCTTTACAGCATTGGACTTTCCTTTCGCTTCCAGGCATATCCGCAACTGAGCGTCCTTTCGGCTTTGGCCCAGCCGCTTCATCAGCTCTGGATCTACTTGTACTTGTCCTCCGCTCTTCCCCAGTAGCATGTTGGACGCCTTCCGACCTGAGGGGCTCATCTTCCAGCGTCATATCTTTTATATGCCTGTTGTCTTTGTCCATGGAGTTTTCTTGGCAGGGATACTGGAGCGGCTTGCCAGTTCCTTCTCCAGGTGGATCACGTTTGGTCCAAACTCTCCGCTATGACCTGTCCATCTTGACCTGTCCATAGCTTCCCTGAGTAATTCAAGCCCCTTCGCCACGACAAGGCAGTGATCCATGAAGGGGACTAGCAAACTACGGATTTATTATCATAAATCAGAAACAAAGAAACTTGTCATCTCTCCCCTTGCCATCTCTTCCAAGAGAGACAGTCAGAAGCAAAAGCAGCAGCAACACAACGAAGTTCCGCTTGCACCAGCAAACACTGCTGGAATGTAAACAGACACAGTCTGTAACTAAAGGTGGAATGGAAAATTCCAACACACAGTGCCTGGAGACAGGCAGTTGGGCCATGCATCCATAGCAGTCACCAGAGGATGAATGACAGCTGGGAGGAGCGCAAAGATTTCTTTCTAAAATCTATGTACTTATTTATTTCCTTGACATCTGATGGGAAGGCATTCCACAGTGAGGGCACCACTGCCGAGAAGGCCCTCTGTCTGGTACTGTCAGGATCTTCCCAGAGTGTTGCTCATGAGTAACGACAGAGCCCTTCAGTTGCTAAGACTATTTATTGTGCATTGCTATTTACAGTGTAGAGATAGTTCAAAACATGACTGCTCAGTCACTCGCAGAATCCGGAAGTGCCCCTCTTCTGTTTCCCGCCCAACATCACAATTTCAGCACCCTAAAACGACATCTGCGGTGTCTCCTGACCCCTCGATGCTGTGCTGGCGCCAGAAGCGGCGTTTCTTCCTCAGATCCTCTCTGGCTGGCGGTGCTGGGTCTTTGCCCAGAGTCTCCAAGCCCTTGCGCCTCCCTCTCCCCAGGAGACAGCTCAGTGGAAAGGCTAGAAAAAGAGGAGGAGTCTGTTGATACAAGAGGCTGCGGTTCCCTATAACGTAGAGAGCCCTCCTCCCTCGAAGAACTGCTTCCCCTGCCCTCCTCTAGTGCAGGACCTCCCCTCACCTACTCCTCCTTGCGAGGAGCCGGGCAATCCCTGACAGGTACCTTGTAACTTTACTTTTCGCAGTGAGGAAACCCCCAGAAGGCCCTCAGAGCTGGAACTTAGTGTCCTGACCAATGGAAGTGAAGATGCTCTTTCAGGTATGCAGGACTGGAGGGACTCATTTGCCATAGTTATATTTGGGAAGAGGATTGGGTTAGCGGTGAAAAGAGCAGATGGATCTGAGAATAAGAGACTAACAGAAATTGATATAAAATGTGCATGAGACAGGAAAGTGTTGTAGATTTCAGATTGGGGGGGCAGTTGTTTTTTTTAAAATCGTTTGTCATTTTCAGTGGGGGGGGCTGGACTCCAATGCTCTTTCTACTCATTACTGGAGACCCCAGGTATTGTGTACATGCCTTGTTTTCTGGGTTCCTTATAGGCATGTGGTTATATGGGAATATGGGAGCAGCATAGAGGGGTCTTTGGTGTAATCCAGCAGGGATCCTCTTATGTTCCTCTCTCCTGAGTCCTTCAATGTTCTCCAGAGTTCTACTAGACAGCAGTAATCTCCCCTGGCTGTCTAGTGCTGCGTGGCAATTTACCAGAAAATCGGCTACAGTAGCCCAGAGTCAGCTGCATTTTAAACCTTTCTTCAATGTTCTCCTCTGGATAAGTTGGTGGGAAGTTTTTTATTGTATTTGTTTGAATTTTTGATGATGCCCTTTTGATATTGTTAGCCACTTGGAGATTTCGTTGAAATATGGGGTGGTATATGCATTTGATAAATCAATAAAATAACTTATAAATTACCGGTACCCATTTGTTTCTTCTAAAGACAATGTATTTGCTGCTGCCACTGAAAAAATGTTCTTAGTTTGATAAATGCTGACACACAACAGTTTTTATTTGCTACACCAAATTATTTTGATTAAGAACAAAGCAAAATTTACCCATATAACATATTATCATGAGACAGAGCCCCCAAGCCCCACATTCCTACATTAGCTTTTCTACCCTCTGCATCTCATTCACCCTCCACAATATGCCAAAGACAGGATTCAGGAGTCCTGTGAATCCCTGTTGCTCTGCACTCCCACCACCAGGCAAGCAATATTCATCTCCATGGCTGCAACACATGGTAGAATCCAAAGGGAGAAGACATCTCCTAACTATCCTTCAAAGTTCTGATGAACGCAGCGTCTCACAGCATCGTGATTTGGTTATAGTGCCCGAAAAGTGTTCATTATATGGGGATTGCCTGGCCAAGTCACAAAATGATGGGGTGGCACAGCCTTTATAAATCTCATCAGGAATGGAACTGTCATCTGGTAAAGAGAAAGAAACAGGGTGTAATGGGTGCCTGGGTAGTAAGGGATGTGTTTGTGTGTGCAGAAGATACAGAATAGGAGCATTTTAACTGTTTTTAACTGCATTCCGCAAGTATAGAAAGCATGCCAGAATCACATCACGAGATTGTTGTTGCAGCTGATGCTGCTAGTAGTAGTAGTAGTAATAATAACAATACTAATATTAATAATGTTTTTATTATTTTTACCCTGACCATATGCCAGGGTAGCGCCAGCCGCTCTGGGCAGCTTCCAAGAAAATATAAAAGACAGTAAACATCAAATATTAAAAACTTCCCTATATACAGGTAGACCTGCCATCAGATGTCTTCTAAAAGTCGTATGGTTGAATATTATACACAATTTCTACATTTGGGAATAATGTCTCTTATAGGAAAGAGATTACTGGTATTATGGGAAATTGCATTTCAGATCAGAGCTTGATTTCTGCTTTTAGTTTTTTTTAGTTTTTTTTAAAGGCAAGTTAAAACACTCTTCTTTAAAAAAAAAAAAAACAGTTTTGCATGTAATTTAACAAACCCATTATTTCTCTCCCTTTCTCATCCCTCCCCTGCCCCCAGAAGATACAGGCTCATCTAAAGAAACACAAAGCAAAAGTGACTTTTACACTGTGATATTTTCAGAAAAAAATAAAACCTCTCCCCCCCCCCGCGGAATCTATTTTCTGGCCGCAAACAAAACAAGAAAGCAGCCCACCCACCCACCGCTAGCAGGCTGTGTTTTTCCTCTCCATTCATTGGCTGGCAGTGCTTACTTACTGTGAACAATAACAAACGAAATGCATTGAGTCTCAGCACCATGACACCTGATAGTATTCAAGTCCGAACATCCTTCTGAGACAGGAGCATGACAGGCCTCACACTTTCGCCCATTATACGGACCAAGCTCGGGCCCTGCCAAAAGCAATAACTACAGTAAACACATAAAAATATCTCCATAAAAATCCAGGGCCTCAATTCAATAATCCTCAGAGATGGATGTTGCATTCTCCACCACAACTCTGCTTCTGGAATTAATCAAGGTAGTGATGCAGATCTGCTTATTACATTGAAAAACTGGACTAAAGTGTTATATAATGTTATGCATGTTTATTATGTTGTTTGCTTTGTTACAAATTAAAACTATATGTTTGTATACGTAATATTTTAGGAGCCAACTCCTAGGGGTCAAGATCCCATTGCCTGCACACAGAATGTGCCTTTCAAATGGTGTGTGTACTCATGATTATGTGGGCCGGGGCTTACCTTTTATATTTTATTCAAGTTGGCCCCTGTGTTTATATCACGTTGTGCGGATGCCTGATTATCGTCTTCCAAAGCAACTACTCTATTCCAAACTTTAAAATGGAAAATGTAATGCTAGTGGTCAACAAAAGAGGGTTTAATGACGGTCTCAAGGCAAATTTAAAAATAGTAAAAAAATGTAGTATAAACACCGACAACTGGGAAACACTGGCCTGCGAGTGCTCCAGGTGGAGAACAGCCTTTATCAAAGGTGTCATGGGCTGTGAAGACACATGAACTCAGGACACAAGGGAGAAACGTGCTAAGAGAAAGGCACACTTGGCAAATCCACACCGTGATCAACTCGCGCCTGGTAACCAATGTCCCCACTGTGGAAGGACGTGTGGATCCAGAATCGGCCTCCACAGTCACTTACAGACTCATTGTTAAAACCGTGTTTACGGAAGACAATCTTACTTGGCTATGAGTGATCACCAAACACACATGAAACTGAGAAACTACAATAAAATAAAAAGCTATTTAAAAAATAACTGGAATACAATAAATTAAAAAAAATCTATTTAAAAACAAGGTATCAGCACAGTACATCCTTCTGCTCCACAACTGCACACAAACATATCATCTACCCAGTCATTTAAGAATATCTTACTCAGACACCAAACACTCATGCCAGAGACTCCTTCCACACACAAAAATGTACTACAAAAGCTAAGGAAAGAATGAAACTGTTCACTGGCTGAACCCTATAAAATAATAATGCAGATTGCCACCCATTAGTTACACAGATGTTCCCAACAGCAATTTCACTTCTTCCCAGCTGGCTGTCTCCCATTCCCTCACCTGACGATGTGAGGCAGTATACACCCCACTCCCCTGATACTCCTTCCTTTCACCAAGCAGTACACTCATCACAATCCCTCAGGACTGCTTTTGTAGTTCTCTGTCTGGGGGGCCATGAGCAGCAACTGAGGGTTCCACTCACTTCTTCCCCAGTTCTCCTCAGCAGGACAACTCCCAGGGCTAAGTGGGATAGCAAGGAGCATGGAGGAAATGTATTCTTCTCTCTCGTGAGCTTTCTCTCTCTTGCCAATCTCCCAGTACACCCAAAGTGTTGTCTTCCACACACCCAGGTGGCATCTAAAAGTTGTGTTTCAGGCAGGACACCTGCTTTCTCTTTGAAACACAGGTGGTGATGCTGTTTCTAACCATCTCCCATGTAAACTAGGAAAGGTAAAAAGGTAAAAGGTAATGCACCCCTGGTTGGTTAATTCCAGTCAAAGGTGACTATGGGTTGTACCTATTTATATACTTGCACTGGCATGTGTTCGAACTGCTAGGTTGGAAGGAGTTGCAACTGAGCAATGGGGGCTCAACCCGTAGTGGAGAATCGAACTGCTGACCTTCTGATTGGCAAGCACAAGAGGCTCAGTGGTTGAGACGACAGCTCCACACACGTTCCTTAAAAACTGAGGAAATCAATCTTTGACTAGAACAGTGTCGTTTGTTGAAAAGCAATTGAGAAAGAGATTTGCTATTAATGCTCTGGAAAATATATAATTCTAAAGACATGCAGCTACTTACAATCAAATTCGTAGGACTCGCATAAGTCTTCACAGCAGAAGATCCTACTTATTAAGAAAAAACCTCCTATTGTAGTGAAAGTGTAATTTCTATAGGGACAATTTTTAGCACATTCAATTTCATAGCTGCTCTCGAGAGTGTCATCTATAAGATAGAATTGGAAAGGAATAACCACATCTGCAAAAATTCAAATCCAGATTCTTCCTACTGAAATCCGCATTACCATTTAAATATTCTGGGATATTTCTATTAAAATTTGCACATAAATTGGAGAAGACGGGCTTGTTTCTCTACACACACAAAATAGTAAGGGCTCAAAAGAGATTGATCTACCAGCCATTTCTACCTAATAATCTTTTAGTTGATTGAGAGGCCAAAGTCAAGAAGCTGCCTCAAGCTATATTTTTGAGAGACAGAAGAAGACGTTATACATTTTTGTGTTCTCATATTGTAAAGCTCCCTGTGATCCACAGATGAAGCATGGTATAGAAATCTAATTAAGGAATGAAGAACTGGCAACCCTGGAAAAAGATATGGCTAATATGGGGTGGTGAACATTCACTTCACAAGCCAAGTTCATAGTTAATAATAAAATACAATGGAAGAAATAATGGAAATAAGAAAAGTACAATTAAAAATCACCCAGCATTCACCACATCACATTATAATTACTACAACAGGCAAGTGGTCTTTTGGGGGGGCAGGGGGAGTTTGGGGGCAGCTTCTGCAGAGCTCCCTAACTCAGCATCCCTTTGGCACAGAACCTGTGGGTACTGCCTCTTTGCTTACATTTCCAAACTGTGGTAGGTCAGTTAATTCACCTTACTCATGATGCCCCAGCAACATTGCATTCCTGTTTATTGTTATGGCCCGTCACTGAGGTACAAGGCCAGACACTTTTTAAAGCTTCACAAAAGATGATCCTTAGAGGATCCCACCTTAGAACCCCATTGGAAAGGCAACTGGGTTCCCTGACGTTTGGAGCAGAATGAGCTGCAAGAAGCTGCTCAGTTTTTTAAAGGCTCACTCCCCTTGGCTCAGGTCCTTCAAACAGGCCTTTTAAGTCTCCTCTTTGCAAAGAATAGGCTTGGCAGGAGAGACGTTACAACTTGACTTAGAGGAATGCTGGGCAGCTCAGGCCCTTTCTTCACAGCATGTGCCCTAGCAGCATTTCTTGAACCCCAACAGAAGAAATCTTCCAGATGCACCCTAGATCCCTTGAAGAAAGCAAGTCCCTTATATCTCAAAAAGACTCAACAGAGTCTTTTGGGCAGAATCACAGGCCTGCCTCACATATACAATCACCTCATATCATCTCCAGTTCTTTGCTTTTTCAGCACTTAGTGACTTAGCTGAATTCATTAAAAAGGGGTTGCGTTTCTAAACATAGGGTGAGATCAGGATTCTGTGGCCTTTTCACATGAGCATATGCAAGTCATCCCTAGATACTCCAGGGAGCAAATGGTGGTCCAACACACTGTTTTAATCAGACAGAAAAATTATATACTCACTTAAATGGTTCATAGTTACACGAACAATGCAAATGTCATTAAGCAAGCAATCAAGGTTTTTCGTCACATCAACGAAATCACGGTGAAAACAGAGCAGAGCTGTCACTGCTGTTACGGAAATTACCGGAGCAGAGGCTGCTCAGCTCCCGGTCCTACGGAGGAAGCCCGTGGTTCGCTGCGGAGGCAATGGAGACCAGCCGGAGATTGGAGCAAAAGCAAAGGAGTTTATTGCGCAACAAGGTTCAGGAGGATCCGAACCCCGAACAAAGGGTGTCACGGACTTTTAAAACTTCCCGCAATTGCCCAGGATACATAGCGAAATACATCATAGAAACGTCAGAGAAGGGAGGGGGAGAGGGGAGGTTCTAGCAAGATTTACATACAGGTAAACAAGTTTTACATATCAGGAAGGATGGCAGGAACCGGTGAATGGATTTAGGGTGGGTACAATATACATTGAGAGTTTCCACTGGGAGAGAACAATAGGAAACTCCGGAGAGGATGTCTGCTGCCATGGCAACTGATCGGAGGGTGCTTGGGTGGATTACCGGGATGGGTGCATTTCCTCTTGCACCTGGATGAGTACGTGATCCCTCGCTTAGAGGATTATGAAAGTCACTGGGATGGATGTCAGAAAATCATACAGTATCAGAATAATAAACTTCTGATGATCGGAGGATGGCGGGGACCGAGGGGCTAGAAAGGTTATTTCCTAAGGAGAAAATAGACACCAGAATCGAGCAGATCGGACATTGCGTTCCGGAGATATTGATTTTTATAATAATAAACGTTTTGAGCTGTCAAAACAGGCCACCCAGAGTCCAAATTGTCCAGTTGCAACATTGTAACAAGTTATAATTAATAACCTCCCTTGCTGGATACATTTTAGTTTCAGTTCCATTGTTCTCGCAGCAGGGAGCCTGTCAATACCCACTTAGCGAGCAGTCAAGCGTGAAGGTGTTGAGTACATCACAGTAGCTGAGCTGAACGTTCCATTTTGCAGGCTGGGCTGAATGCATGCTTCCGATTGGTGGACTTGCCGTTCATTGAGAAAATGGAGGATACGAGGAACGCTTGACAGGAGCGCTTCTCAGAGGCTTTTACAGTGAAAATCGGGACTTTTGGGGGAAACCCTTTATGGCGAGGGTTTGTGTGTATGCTTGTGCAACTAGTGTGTATGGGGAAGTCCAGATCAGGGTGGGAGGTGCCCGCTCATCGTCGGGAAGGGGTGAGAAAGAAAGAGGCTTCCAGGTCCCGCACTCGGCAGCACGGGAGCCCCATGGCGGGCCGCGCCGTGGGGAAGGTGACGGCCGGAACTTTTCCTTATCACTGCTGTGAGGAGAGAGTAGGAGGAAACATTCAGTGCTACCCCACTAGGTTGATAATTGTGATCCCACTCGCAGTGCCCTCCACCCCCATGAGCCGGTAAATGGTATGAAGAAAGGGACAGGATTTAAAATTGTCCACAACTTTGTTGATCACAAATGTAGCTAGGCTTTGGCATAGGCATTGGGCATTTATACCTCTCAGGACCCCTGTTGCGGAATGAGGCATGGCAGGGTCAATCCTGGGATATACTGTATGGGTCCATTGCAAGACACAGTTCTACAGAAATGGCTTCCCCACACCGCTGAAGGAATCACTACAGCCCATTTGCCAGATGCCTGGCTCTTGGACAGAAACCTCCCACTAGACCCCTTTAATGGGATACCCTGCAGATGCACTGCTCCAAGATGGGGGCGAGACACTGTTTCACCCAGCCATTCACCCCCTTGGAACTTAAGACTAAAGGATTCCAACCAATGCCTGAGGTTCCAAAGCATACATTACTGCAATGGGGAAGGCAAAACCTGCATTTCTGGCCAAATGTGTTGCCTGGGAGAGGAGCAGCTGCCTTTTAAGCAGTGGAAGCTGACCGGAGTGAAGGCTGGAGGTACTCTGGTCCACTCCCAAGCCCCATCCCTGAGGCCTCATCCAATTGGGCAACTTCAAACAGAGGTTTGGTGGGAACCCACATGGTGTATCATGGCAGGCCTGGGGGATTCTCAAACAGCCGGTGCCAAAATGGAGGAGGGTGCTCCAGGAGGCTACACACCTGGATTTGAGGGGCCGAAACCCCTGTCCACCCAATATGACCATGATCTCAGCCTTTGTTAGATGCAATCCACCAAGCCAGACTTGAGCAATTTTCATTATCAAAGAATACAGACACACACCTTCCCCCATCTCTCTAACACAAATATCCTGAAAAACTGGCAGATGCACAGCCTTCTTCCCATTCACAATCACATAGGCACACAAACAATCCCCTTCATTTCCCCCCTCAGAGATGTGAAGCACACTGAAATCCCATCATACCTTCCCCCTCCCCACCAGTCAGTTGGGCGGGAGGTGCAGAATGGGATTTTGGAAGTCCCATCTTTTAACAATCTTTTTTTTTTTTATAAAGAATTTATTGGCATTTTTCATAACAAAGAATACCATCACCCACCCACATTAATACAAAACAAATACAAACATAACCACGATTCTTCTTCTTGTTTACACACACACACAAAAAAAAATTCTAGTTCCGAATCTTTACAATTGACTTCCCCTGCCTTCTCTCCTTCGGTTCCAAATCCAGATTCTACTTTAATAACTTCATCTCTCTAAAAATTGAATTCATTTAAAGAAAATTCAAATCTAAACAATCATCTTAATCCATAATAATTAATAACAAAGCTTTATATCTTAACAAATTATTCTTATATCAAATCTAAGCAAACTTCTTCTATCCCTTAAACTGCTGCTAATAACAAAAAATTCAAAATATCCCTTTTCTTGTTAGAAAATAAAATAAAACTTAATGTCTTAACCCTCCGATTTCAGATTACCATAACAAACCATTTATATTCTGCACTTAATACACTTCACCCTATCCCCCCTCTATCCATTGTCCTTCTCCATCTTACACCGGAACCACTCCTCAAATTGTCCTCTTTCCTTGTACGTCCACAGATCCAGACACAGTCCCCAACAGTCCTTGCATCGAACATCAGGGTACACTGTTCATCTTCTTTCAGCTTCTCCCATTCAATGCTGCATTCTTCTTCTATTTGTAGATATCTTAATTTTTTGCCCTTCACTCCCGAGCTCTCACCTCGGGGGCTGGATATAACATTCTTCACCGTCCCGGGGCTGCCACCGCCGAAGGACGTTTCTTTTTCCGGGAGTCGCCAAGCCATCTCTCTCAGTTCTTCAATCATCCCCTTCAGCTCTTTGCCAAGGCTCTCTTCCATAGTATCGAATACCTGAAAGGTCTCCTCTGTGGGAAGTAAATTTTTCTTCATATCCCCACTCAAAACCTTCAATTTCTGATTAAGCAGTTCCAGTTTCAGAATAATAATCCTTTGTTCATCAGTTAGTCCAGAGTTCAAAACAAGTTCAAAAACAAAGCCCAACATGGTAAGAACGGGCATAGGTATCAAATTTCAGTTTCTATTTCAATGTTTTCCATCTTATACCAGTAGTTTTCCACTTCGGCTCAGACTTTTCGCAGCCATTTTCCCTGAAACCAGGGCGCAAAGACCATAACTTTAAAAAGGGATATTCTCCATCCTCTTCCTCCCCAAAGGGAGATCTAAATAGTCTCACTTGTGAAAAAATCCAAACATTGTAACCATCTTGGTAGCAACAGTATCATAAACCGTTATTTTCTTGCCGCCGAAGGGAGGGAGGCAGACTTCCTTTCCCTGAAACCTCCCGGATCGTTAAATCCACAAATTTAATCCAGTCAAGTACTCACAACCACCGGGCTTCATTTCCTTTCATCTTCTACAGGGAGAACGTCGTCGCTCGTCACGGCCAGCACTCGCCGCTTTTCCGCCCGGTTGGGGCATATCCCCTAATGGCCCAGCTCCGCGATCCCCTCTCACCCCCACTCCCCCTTTACAGGGGGAGCAAGGGAAGGGGACGGAGCTTAGCGGGCCCGCCGGGGAGCCCGAGGCGCGGGACGCTCTTCCCGCGCCTCACCGGAGCCCCGCTTAGCGGTAGCGGGGCTCCAACCCCCGGGCTGGACTGGGTCGCCTCGCTGCCGAGGCAACCCACGGCCGCCCGTGATGGCGACCTCGCCGGAAGTCCATCTTTTAACAATCTTACTGGTTTGCAGGATCCACAAACAGAAAGATGCGTGTTCACAGAAACACCTTCCCCCATCTCACACAAAAACATAGCCAGACACAGTGACAGATACACACAAATAGCTTTAATTTTATTCATGCATTCACACACTAGAGCAAAGGCGTCCCCTTCCCCCATCACAACACATGGTAACAGGAAAATGTAAAGTTTCTTCATTTCACCTTCCCCCCTCTGTTGCTCAGATAATTGACCGTGTAGTTCTCACTTCTTCCCAGAACCCATCAGTTGGGCATTAAGGTGCACAGTGAGATTTCTGCACACAGCCAACATTATTGGAGCTGTTAGGGTGCTCACATCAGCCCAACAAACAGTTGTTGGGTGGATGAGCAGAGCATGAGGGCAATTGGCAGAAAGGTACACCAAGAAAGGCTTCCTCGGCCACCTTCCTCACAATGGAAATTGTGCTCATCAGCTCTGCCAAGCAGCTACTTGGCCAACTGAGGCCTAAGGGAAGCATGGTTGCTCACCTGTGCTGGAAGTAAGGGGCAGGTGGCCAAGTCTCACCCAGATCATTAATGGAAGCATGATTAGTGATGACCCTAATATCAAGCACTACCAGTGATCCCTTTCCTTTTCATTCTACCCACTCCCTGTTTCCCATTTGGTATCACCAATCTTGGCCTCAGGAAGCCAAATTCTGAAAGAGCCCTATTCTGAAAGAACTATTCCATTTGAAGATGAGGTTTGTATGGGGTACTTGTGGTACCATGAATGGCTACAGATCCTGGAAATATGGTGTGCTGGCCTTCTCCCACTCTCCCAAATTTAGAGTTTGGATTCCAACATTCACTTGACCTTATCTGCTCTTTTTAGTTTCTTTTCTCCTCAATAAACCTTACACAGTATTCCTAGCTTATTCCACTGTATATAACTTCACAGATAGGAAAAACCAAAACCAGAATTTCAGTGTCCTACTCACCTGGAAAAAGCAGCATCAAGAAATGGCAGCTACTGAGGAAAGCCTTCATAGCAGTGAAGTGATCAAAAGCTGAAGAAGACCTAGAACAAGCAAGCAGGTGACCTGTGGAGAAAGAGGCTGACTTTGGGGATATTTATAGGCCAAAGAAAGGAGCCTGGGGTAGAGGTGGGAAGAACTGATCCAGTGAAAGGCAGGAAAATGATGGGAATAGATGTTGCATAGAAGGTTATATTGGAACGCAAAGTTCAGTGTTGAAATTTGATGAAATATGCTTTGGGAACTGGATGAGATTCTACCAGCTGCCTCTTCCGTACCATGTCATTAGCAGATTTAAGAAACAGCTATTGTAAGCAGATGCCCCTCTGGGGAATTCCGTGAAATTTCAACAAATATCAATCTAGTCCATTTCCATCCCAATTTCACCACAGTTCTTCTGGGGAATGATGTCCATAATCAGGCACAAAGTCATAATCAATTAGTACCTCACTTATATATTCAATGAATCTGATTATTTTGTTTGCTTGTTTCATGGTCCTCACAGCATCACACACACTTGAGGTAATGGATGATTTTCTTCTTCCTGGGTTCCACCACAACCAGCAACCTCTCCATGGACACTGAACTAGACAAGCATATTGGCAAGGGAGCTGCAGCAATGGCTCACCTCTTCAAACAGATGTGGGACAATGTGATGCTGACCACCAATACCAAGTTGAAGGTCTACCAGACTTGCATGTGGAGCATGCTGGTTTATGAAAGTGTTGGTGTCAATTTACAACCACCAGGTGCCACACTTTTAAAATTTCCACATGCACTGTGTCAGGAATACTTTGGGGCATCACGTGGGCAGGACAGAGTCTCAAACATAGATGTGCTCTCCAAAGCCCACATTGCCAACATGTTCACACTCCTCTATCTGTGACATCTACACTGGCTTGGCCACGTCCAACAGAATGGAGGATGGCAATATCCCCAAGGACGTGCTCTAAGGGGAGCTGGCTTCAGGCACCAGGGCTGTTGGCAGACCAACTCTCTGTTACAAAGATGTCTGCAAACATGACATGAAAACTGACAACATCCACCCCACCATGCGACAATCCATTGCAGATGACTACAATGCTAGAGGCAGGGAGGCATGTCATGCATCCATAGCAGTCCCCAGAGGAAGAATGACTACTGGGAGGAGCGCAAAGAGAAGAAATGTCATGGTGTATCTGCAGCATCACAGCCAAATGCTTTCATCTGCCTCAGCTGCAACAAAACATGTCTTTCCCTTATCTGCCTCTGCAGCCGCAGCTCATTATGTAGCCCTCCAACAGTTTGACTTCACCCACAAATGCACATTCCTCCATTGTCTCCTGAAACAGACAGATGCCAAAGGGTCCTCATAGCACTACAGCTCTCAGAGTCTTCAGGTGTGGGGTGGGAGGGAAGTGTCTGCAAAACAAGGGAGAAGCCAGGAAGCATGCATTAGAATGAACAGAGAGCAGGCTAATTTCACATGACACCCCAATCTCTCAGCTTTTTGAGATCTCAGGGATACCAGGCACACTTACCAGGTCTGCTTTACCTTACCAAAGGGGCACAGCGGAGACTGGGGTGTCTTTATCATATATAACAAAATAGAAAATTCTTTCCAGTAGCACCTTAGAGACCAACTGAGTTTGTTCTTGGTATGAGCTTTCGTGTGCATGCACACTTCTTCAGATACACTGAAACAGAAGTCACCAGATCCTTAAATATAGTGAGGGAGTGGGGAGGGGTATTACTCAGAAGGTGGTGGGAATGGGTGATCAGCTGATAGGTGTGGAAAACCTGTTGACGACTCTTATATCATATATGTTTATTAACACATGTACCATCTTTTTCAATGTATAACAATGGTTTTTTGCTAAAAATTAGTCAAAAATTGGGGGTCATCTTATACAGTACATGGATGGTGATTGCACAGGGGTTTGGGCTCTGGCACAAGCGGCCTGGGCTCGGGTTCGGTGTGGGTCCTGGTGCAGGTGGCTCAGGCTCAGGTTCGGGCTCTAACCCAATTTCTTCATTTTGATTTCAGAATTACAGTGGTACCTTGGGTTACAGATGCTTCAGGTTACAGACTCCACTAACTCAGAAATAGTACCTCGGGTTAAGAACTTTGCTTCAGGATGAGAACAGAAATTGTGCGGCAGTGGTGCAGCAGCAGCGGGAGGCCCCATTAGCTAAAGTGGTACCTCAGGTTAAGAACAGTTTCAGGTTAAGAACAGACCTCCAGAACGGATTAAGTTCTTAACCCGAGGTACCACTCTATAGGGGTCGTCTTATACATGGGGGTGTCTTATGCATGAAAAAAAACCAGTATTCAAACTTAGCCTACATGGAGAGAGTGCAGAGCATTCACATCCCACGTGGGCCCTGTTCCCCTGATTGATGCAGCCTCAGATCCCAAGAAATCCCAGAAAACATTACATCTGACCCTCTCTGCAGCATGATACAAATTGCCTGCCACTACAGC
The DNA here is from genome assembly GCA_900245905.1 of Lacerta viridis. Classification (NCBI taxonomy): domain Eukaryota; kingdom Metazoa; phylum Chordata; class Lepidosauria; order Squamata; family Lacertidae; genus Lacerta; species Lacerta viridis. Next base: position 150,489 of record OFHU01004237.1, on the reverse strand, counting down.
TTGCAAAAGGGGCACTTTTTCCTGTTCACTTACCTCATCTCCCACTGCAATTTTGTCTCTCCCTCCTGAACCGCTGGCCTTTTGTCTTCGCTATCTCTCATCTCTGGAAGGGCTTTTCTGTGGTCCAGAGAGTTCATGGCCTTGTTAATGGGTTAATGGCTCAGCCATTCCAGTGATTACTTCTCTATGGTTTTTCTGTCAGGTGGTTTCCTACACACAGGAAAAAAATAGTTTAAAATCCAGCCCCCACTAGACACAGGAATTCAGGGGTTCACCTATATTCCAACCCTTTACTGAATCCAGATATTTTAGGAGAGTCTTTCCCCAAAACCTACAACATTATTTGAGGTCAGAACTGTCAAAAGATGAGTTACAAACAGGCTTTATTTCCACAAAAGAATGAATGGGAGCGGAACAGTGTCTTGTTTTACTAAAGCAGGTTTGACTTTGGAGCCCAAATCAAGTTGGACAGACACCAAACTGTTTCTAACCAAAGTGGGGCTTTTTTCTGAAGGGCTAAATCAGGGCCAAACCCATGGTAAGGAATCCCCTCTCTGGTGAAGTGCACCTTCCTCTCTCATTATTGATTTTAGGAGGAATTTTTAAAATCCCTATTCACCCAGGCTGAATTACTGCTCCTCAGAGGCTTCAACTTATTGGCTGGGTTTGGTTGCTACTGTTTTTAAATATCCAACTTCTAATGATAGATACATAGATGATAGATATAGATAGATAGATAGATAGATAGATAGATAGATAGGTAGATAGATAGATAGGTAGATGATAGATAGATAGATAGATAGATAGATAGATGAGAGAGAGGGGGGAGAGAGAGAGAGAGAGAGAGAGAGAGAGAGAGAGAGAGAGAGAGAGAGAGAGAGAGAGAGAGAGACTTCAGAAAAAAATGACTACAGAAAAAGAACTTTTTGTGAAAACTTTTGAATTACAGCATGATAGCTACTTGCTCTGGGAATGTTTCATTGAATACTTAGCCTTGCCAAATCCACATGATGTTCCTGAGACATTGTAGACTTTAAATAATTCTTAATTAACTTATTCAACAGCATCATTTCCACATCAGTTGGGTGTGTGTCAACCGCATGGTGAAAAAAATGCTGTTGAGCATTGTTCTTGTATCTTTCCTTGTACACCATTGTCTTTTTCAACCATATTTGACCCATGATGATACACTTGAGCTCCACAATCACAGAGAGTAATAGCATGTTCTTTCAGTGTTTCATTCAATGTTATCAACTTCCCCTCTTTTGTTGCTACTGTCTGCAAACTTGAGAAGTTTCTCTTGAATCTCATACTGTGTTTCTTTCTAAAGAACGTATCTCAAAAGAACTGTTGCTTGTTCAATATGGGAAGAATCTGGTGTGGAATAATATTAGTACAAAGTACTTTGCATATTGCCTTTCAAGCAAAATGTGCTGCTTCACAAAATTCAAGCATTCTGTAATAAATTCATTTTGTGAGTCAGGGGACAGATAATGAACTTGAAGCCACTCACTCCTTTTCTGTGACTCTTCTACACTTATCGCATGTCCTTGAAGGATGGGGTCCTGCCTGGAGAGCAGTTCATGGAGTCCTTAAAAGTTTCATTGCTTGAATCACCAATTCGATCGGATAAACCACACAAACCAGTCTCTTACCTGTAGTTCTCTATTACTGATTTGAAATGTGCAGTATGCTTTCTGGGAAAACCTGAATGCAAGTATCTTTGGGGAATGTTTGAGGAAGAAAGAAGTGACCATTCATAATCTATGTTTCTATTTACTTTGGAGATGGAAACTTGCCTGTGATACTTCCCGTCGCAAAGTCTACTCCTCTCCCCTTCCAAATTCACTTCCACATATGTCTGTATGTGTCACAGAGCCTGTTGGTCACTAAGTCATACAGTTGAAAGTTGGAGTTAACTCTTTCTTGGTAAAACACAATGTTCAATGCAACAAAAGCTCCCCTGCTAAATTTGCAGTTTGTTTCAAGTTGGCCAAAATAATTTGAGTTGTGCTCAGGGCTCCGAAAAGACCCAAATTAAAAAACATGGTGTTGAATAATTATGCAGTTTTCTATTGATAGTATCAATAAAACAGAGTGCTGGGAAATATATTTGGTGTTAATAATAATAATAATAATATTTATTATTTGTACCCCGCCCATCTGGCTGGATTTCCCCAGCCACTCTGGGCGGCTTCCAACAAAAATCAGATACAAAAATATCACACATTAAAAACTTCCCTAAAAAGGGCTGCCTTCAGGTATTTTCTGAATGTCAGGTAGTTGTTTATCTCCTTGACCTGTGATGGGAGGGCGTTCCACAGGGCGGGCGCCACTACCGAAGAAGGCCCTCTGTCTGGTTCCCTGTAGCTTTGCTTCTGGCAGTGAGGGAACCGCCAGAATGCCCTCGGAGCTGGACCTCAGTGTCCGAGCTGAACGATGGGGGTGGAGACGCTCAACACTTTGAATTCTGCTCGGAAACGTACTGGGAGCCAATGTAGATCTCTCAGGACCGGTGTTATGTGGTCCCGGCGGCCACTCCCAGTCACCAGTCTAGCTGCCGCATTCTGGATTAATTGCAGTTTCCGGGTCACCTTCAAAGGTAGCCCCACATAGAGCGCATTGCAGTAGTCCAAGCAGGAGATAACCAGAGCATGCACCACTCTGGTGAGACAGTCCGCGGGCAGGTAGGGTCTCAGCCTGCGTACCAGATGGAGCTGGTAGACAGCTGCCCTGGACACAGAATTAACCTGCGCCTCCATGGACAGCTGTGAGTCCAAAATGACTCCCAGGCTGCGCACCTGGTCCTTCAGGGGCACAGTTACCCCATTCAGGACCAGGGAAGTCCTCCACACCTGCCCTCCTCCTGTCCCCCAAAAACAGTACTTCTGTCTTGTCAGGATTCAACCTCAATCTGTTAGCTGCCATCCATCCTCCAACCGCCTCCAGGCACTGGAGAATTTTGGTTGAGTGTTTCTTTTTGTGTTTTACTTTTATTATACATTTAGATGTAGTCAGTTCTTCGTCTGTTCACGATGATCAATGATCATGGCAGCAATGAGCTACAGTACTTAGTCCTTCTCTGCGTCAGTGCCAACACCTGCTGCCTTTCTCATACCAACGGAAAACCCCTCAGTAGGTGGAGCATGTCGCCTGCAGGAGACCCAAGACAAGCCCTCCTTCTTGCCTCTTTCACTGGGACTTCAGCACCACCTCTCTGGGTCACCCTTCTCTAATTGAAGGTGGGCTCTCTGGGTTGCCTGCAACAAGTAGGTGGCGGCATGTTGACAGAATAGAAAGGGGGCAAAGGAAGAAGTGTCAAGGTGTTTTATAGTTTTACACCAGTGGCACCCACCCGGTGGAACACCTTCCCATCAGATGTCAAGGAAATAAACAACTATCTGACTTTCAGAAGACATTTGAAGGCAGCCCTGTCCAGGGAAGTTTTAAAGTTTTAAATATGTTTTTATTATTTTGATGGAAGCCACCCAGAGTAGCTAGGTAAACCCAGCCAGATGGGTGGGGAATATATGGCTCTCCTGGGCCCTGTGGAGAGGCATGTAGTAGCTACATTTGACCTCCAGGCCAGAGGTTCCACACCCCTGGTATAGATTACTAAATGGCTCCATAGTCTCCCAATTTTTTCTCTCCTTTGCTTTTCCTTACTCAGCCAAATGAACAGCTTGGTGATTTTAGAAAAAATAGTAATACTTGTGAAACCATGTTTCTTCAGCAAGGACATTGTGAATCCACTCGTCTTCAGAAGGTACACTGGGTGATCACCATTTTGAAGCCATCAAGATTTTGGCTAATGTTGGATTTCCCATGAGCTTCAACTGGCCAGAGCTTACATCAGCCTGACCCAGGCCCTGTTCTCACAATGGCCAACAAGGTGCCTGTGAAAAGCTGAAAAGCAGGGATGCTAGTCAGAAAGGCTAAGCTTTCCTCACATTGTTGGAGGCAGTATGCTTCTATCAATTGCTGGGAATCACAGGTGGGGGAAGCCTGCTTTTGCACTCAGGTCCTAATTTTAGGCTGGTCTGAACTGATGGCTGAATCAGGGGTGTAGGGAGCTATAAGAATTGTTCCATCAAAGAATCTTAGTGCTTGAGGTAGAAAATAAGGGACTTGACACTACTTAAGGAACTTTGGGCTCACATTGTTCAGGAATTTTTGGAAATATAAGGAAGTACAGTCAAACCTCGGAAGTAATCGGTTGCGGAAGGATGTTCCTGAGGCGTGGCTTCTGATTGCCTCTTGCAATCTGGGGAATGTGCAAAAAAACGGAACACTTACCTCCGGGTTTTCTATGTTTGGGAGCCAAAATATTCGGCAAAGGAGCAGCTCAAGAACCAAGGTTTGACCGTACTTTAAATGTGGCCTGGCAACAAACTGTCTCAGCAGCGTAGTGACATGTTCCCAGTAGCCTACTGCTATGAGGAGTGTGGCTCTTGAGTTCTGCATTAGCTGCAGCTACCAGACCTGATACAAGGGCAGCCCCACTGCATGTTGCCATAATCAAGGCTTGAAGTTACCACTACATGAACCACTGTGTCCAGTCTGCCAAGCAACTGACCTATCTCCAAGACCCAGAAATCACTCATTCACAAGGCCTGCACTTTCTCATGGTTCAAGCTCAGTTTGCTGGCTGTCATGCACCAGGGCATCCAGGAACCAATCCAGAGTTTGCATAATGGAGATTCTAGGGTTGGGTATTGTCAGGGGTTGCCCGGCTCCTCGCGAGGAGGTCCTACTCGGGAGGAGAGCCAGGGCAAAGGTATTCCTTGTGAGGAGCGAGGGGAGAGAGATCCTCCTCTCGAGGAGGAGGGGGACAGGAGGACTACTCGAGAGGAAGGGCTGGTTGGAGGTCCTGCTCAGGAGGAGGGCAGGGAAAGAAGTCCTCCTCGGGAGGAGGACTGGGAGAGCAGCTCTTCGCGAGAGGAGGGCTCTCTACGTTACAGGGAACCCCAGCCGCTTCTGTCAACAGACTCCTCCTCCTCCTCTAGCCTTTCGCCTGAGCTCTCTCCAAGGGAGGAGGAGCTGCAGAGGCTTGGAGACTCTGGGCAAAGACCCAGCACCGCCAGCCAGAGAGGATCTGAGGGAGAACTGCCACTTCCAGCGCCAGCACAGCATCGGGGGGGGGGTCAGGAGGCACCGCAGATGTTGTTTTAGGGTGCTGAGACTTTGGTGTTGGGTGGGAAACCAGAGAGGGGCACTTCCGGATTCTGCAAGTGACTGAGTGGTCATGTTTTCAACTAGCTCTACACTGTAAAATAGTAATGCACAATAAAGAGTCTTAGCAACTGAAGGCTCTGTCGTTACTCATGAGCAACACCTGGGAAAACCCTGACAGCTGTCTTCAACGTATGGATGACACTTTACTCCAAAAGACTGTTCCCAACAGCTTGATGTTGAATATCCATTGCAAACCCTCCAACATTCCTCAGATGAAAATAGGGACATTTCTCACTCCCCACAACTGACACTCCTCAAACCACCCCCCATTTTTGTTCCCCCCCCCAACCCATAGCAGTTTCCATCATAAGATGGGTAAGTGTGACCACCAATTCACCAACAGGATAAAGCACGCACATCCTCCACTGTCCTGAGAAAGGCCCTTAATCCCAATTTCATTTTCTTTATTGTTTTGTAGGTTTACAAAAAGAAAAGCATGCCCCAATAAATAAATTTTAAGAAGTGGCAACATTGAACATGGACACATAATCTGTAAGACCTCTTTAGGGTCACATGAAGTTCGGTGAGTCTTGTATAATGGAGTGCAGCTAGGGCCCCATTTGCATTAAGCATTTAAAGCAGTGTCATGCCACTTTGAAGAGTCATGGCTTCCTACAAAAGATGCTGGGATACTTAGTTTATTAAGGGTGCTAAAAGTTATTAGGAGACCCAGGTTGCCTCACAGAGTGTCAGGGATGGGAAGGAGACCAAGAAGTACGGATGTATGGGTGGGGAGGTGGGCAGAGGAGGATGATATAGAGGAAAGGGGCTAGTGATTTCTGAGTTTCTTGTCCTGGAATTCTGTGCCTGTTGATTCCATTTTCTCCATGGAACACCTTAAAAGGTTTTTGTTTATACAAGCCCATTCAGATATGGATACACTCTATTCCCTTTTGCTGTTCGTTCTAATGATTTTTAAATATTTTAATGGTTTTAAGTGTTTTTATTGCTAATGTTAATATTTCTTTTTTGATGTAATTTTTTATTTGGTATTACAAAGTAATGTTTACATTCAAAATCATAAACAAAAACAAATACACAAGATTTTCCTTAATCCTTTGACTAGCCTCCACCCCTCCATAGCTTCCATACCTGTCCTTTTCTACTTCATATTTTAAGTCATCCAATTATTTGATTATCAATTATATACAAAGTTCTTGTTACCTAACAAGTGTTATCTAAGTCCTCCTAAAGAGTTCAATTGTTTACAGTGGTCTCCCAAATATAATATAAATTTCCTCCATTCTTTGTTAAAATTTTGATCTTCCTGGTTTCTGATTTTCCCGTAAACCAAACCAAATCACCACAAACTGGCTAATAGATATAAAAGGGGATTTACTAGCAAATAACTGAATAAAGATTGACTCGTAACCATTCAAACAAGCAAAAACATATTACAAGGCCATGTGCAAAACAATATTGGTACTGTCAAGACCATGGAATAAATTATATGCACAGGGAACTTATCAATGTCTGAATAACTGAACCATTCAACACGTGGCTAAGTATGGAACAATATTCTGGGGCCAACAAGGTGCAAAACAGTTTGTAAAAGATGAAACAAGCAGGAAGTTCTTCAGTGGGTCTGTGGTAAACACCACCCTGGTGAAATGAAAGTGGATGGGAAAAGGATGGAATAAGATGGACTGCTCTCCAGTAGGTCCTTATGTAGCCACCCTCATGACGGAATAAACACAGGTGGGCAAATAACCGAAGACCTGTCCTCCGGATTTGCAACAGGTTTCGCCACAAAGCTTCATCAGTTCAAGGCTAATCAGACAGAACAGTTAACACAAAATAAGAAACTATTCACAGGCACTATTTAATTGCTCTTCTTCTAACATTGTGTATGGAATCAAATGCCAACAGTGCCCTTCAGCTCTCTATATTGGACAAACAGGCCAAACCCTACGCCAAAGGATAAATGGACATAAATCTGATATCAGGAATCACAAGACAGAGAAACCAGTAGAACACTTCAATCTCCCAGGACATTCTATACAAGATCTCAAAGTAGCTGTCTTAATACAAAGGAATTTCAGAAATAGACTGGAAAGAGAAGTTGCTGAATTGCAACTCATTACCAAACTCAAAACCACGGAGAGACCTGGTCTGAACAAAGACATTGGATTCTTATCTCATTATACATGACAAAGCTATCTTTAGCCATCTCACCCCTTGCTTTTTCCTTTAGGACTAATTGCAGTCGTTAACAGTCATCAACAGGTTTTCCACACCCATCAGCCAATCACCCATTCCCACCACCCTTCTGAGTAATACCCCTCCCCACTCTCTCACTATATATAAGGGTCTGGTGACTTCTGTTTCAGTGTATCTGAAGAAGTGTGCATGCACACGAAAGCTCATACCAAGAACAAACTTAGTTGGTCTCTAAGGTGCTACTGGAAGGATTTTTTTATTTTTTATTTTGTTTAGGCACAGCTTACTCAGCCAAATGAGCTGCTTGGTGATTTAAAAAGAAATTGTGAAACCATGTTTCTTCAGCAAGCACCCTGTGAATCCACTCGTCTTCAGCAGGAACAGTACATGAGTACCACTTTGAGGCAATCAAGATTTGGGCTAATATTAGATTTCCCACAAGCTTCAACTGGCACAGCTTGCATCAGCCTGCTGAACCAGGCCAGCTGTTCCAGAACCACGTTGTCACAATGGCCAACCAGATGCCTGTGCAAAGCCTAAAAGCAGGACTTGACAGCAACACCAGTCGTCTCCATCCCCACCCCACCCCACCCCCCACTTGTGATTCCCAGCAACTGACATTCAAAGGAATACAGTCTCCAACAATTGAGGAAGAACATGGCCAGCTTGGTTAGTAGCCACTGGTAGCCTTATCCTCCATTGTTTTCTTCTAATCCTCAATCAAACACATCCAGGTTGTTGCCCCTCTTTACTTCCTGAGAGCAAATTCCAGAGTTTAGCTAGGTGCCATTTCAAGCAGCACTTTCTTCCATCTTTCTCGAATCTTCCAGCATCCACTGTCATTGGCTGCCCACAAATTCTAGTGTTATGAGAAAGGAATAAAAGCTTTTCTCTATCCTGTTGCACTAAAGGTTTCCTGTGAATTGTTGTTGTTGTTCAGTCGTTCAGTCGTGTCCGACTCTTCGTGACCCCATGGACCAGAGCACGCCAGGCACGCCTATCCTGTGAATTAAAGGCTGACTAAACCTCAGGGGTGTAGGGAGCTACAAGAAATGCCCAAATAAAAGAAACTTAGTCCTTGGGGTGTAGCATAAGGGTCAAGGCACTTTGGGCTCACATTGTTTAAGAATTTGTGGAAATCAACATAAGCACCTTGAATGTGACCTGGCAGCAAATTGGCATCCAGTGCCACTGTCTTAGCAACAGAGGGACACGTGGTCAGTAGCCTGCTGCTGTGATCACTCTGGCTGTTGCGTTCTGCACTTGCTGCAGCTTCTGGACTTGATATAAAGACAGCCCCACTGCATGCTGCCATAATCAGGTCTTGAAGTTACCTGTGCATGAAACACTGTGTCCAGGCTGCCAAGCAATTGACCTATCTCCAAGACCCAGTAATCACTCATTCACAAGGCCTGCACTTTTTCATGGTTCAAGCTCAGTTTGTTGGCTGTCATGCACCACGGCATCCAGGCACCAATCCAGAGTTTGCGTAATGAAGATTCTAGAGTTGGGTATCTACAACATATGGATGACATTTCACCCCAAAACTCCCATTGACTCTTCCCAACAGGTTCATCTGGTGTTGAATAGCATCTACACTCCAACATTCCTCAGGAAAACATGGGCATTTCTCACTCCCCACAACTGAATCCCCCCATTTTTGCCCCTGCATGCCCTCCAACATTCCTCAGATGAAAACATGGGCACCACAACCACATTTCTCACTCCCCACAACTGAAACTCCCCCCATTTTTGCCCCCCCAATGCCCACACACAGCATTTTCTATCAATCCCAGATGAAAACATGGGCATTTCTCACTCCCCACAACTGAAACTCCCCCCATTTTTGCCCCCCCCCAATGCCCACACACAGCATTTTCTATCAGAAGAATGGCAAGTTCCACAACCACATCAAGAACAGGAAACAGCATTTACATCCTCCACTGACATGAGGATACCCCATAATCCCAGTTTTATTTCACTTCATATTTGGTACATTTACAAAAAGAAAAGCATTCAGCAATAAATAAATTTTAGAATGTGGCAGCATTAGACACAAACACAAAATATTTTTTGGGGGGGTCTATACTCCTTGCACTCCCCTCTCCATGCCACCCAGGGAGGCCTTGCCCTCTGCTTGCCCCTCAGATCCAGTGCATTATGTGGGGAAAGGCCTCGGTTGTAGCAGCCTCTCCTCCTTTACCTTTCCCATCTCTGCATATTCTAAGGCTTTCACCATCCATTCTTCCTTTCAGGGTATTCTCACAACTTTCCACCTCTGAGCATAAAGATCCCTTGCCACTGTACCTGCATACATAAATACAGCTGCATACATAAATAGAGTTTGGAATTTTGCTGACCAATATCCCCAGGCAGAAGAGTTCTGGATCCTTGGAAAAATCAGTTTGATTCCCTTCCCCCCATTATATATCATGCCCCCAAAAACCTTAGCCTTCCTACAGATCTACCACATGTGATAGAATGACCCCTCGCAGTTCTTACATTTCCAATATTTATTTGGTACATTCCTATACATTCAAGCAAAGCTCTTTAGAGTTAAATACCACCAGTACATAATCTTATAATAATTCCCTCATATAAGATGAAGAAGAAGATGGTGAAGGAAAAGGACATGAGCCCAATGTCACTCTCCCAACCCCCTCCATTGTGATTGCCAACATCTGGGAGTCACTGGTCTCTAAGGTGCTACTGGAAAGATTTTTTTTTTAGAAGAAACAATGTGAAGAATCTAAGCTTGTTGTTGTTTAGTCGTTTAGTCGTGTCCAACTCTTTGTGACCCCATGGACCAGAGCACGCCAGGCACTCCTGTCTTCCACTGCCTCCCGCAGTTTGGTCAAACTCATGTTAGTAGAATGTTCAAGTTTATTATTAAATTTGTGAGGTCCATGCCTTTACACAAAATGCCATATAACATTAAAAAGATAAACAATAAAATTATTAAAATAAGTTAAAATTCCTGCCGCGCTGTCCCAGCAAAGGAGACAAAACCCAAATCCCCCCACCATACAGGAAAGAGGATACAACAACAGGTTAGGAGAGCGATGGGAGGGCCCTCACTACATCATCCATGAACCCTACCCTAGTTTTCATAGCCCTCGCCACAAAGACCGCTACCACGTGGGAAATCCGTGGGTCAGCGTCCACCAGCAGAAACTTTACTTGGTCCTCAGAGTTGACTATTGATTTGGGAATAGTTTGTAAGATCACATCCCTGAAGGCCGAGTAGATGGGACAGTACAACAAGTAATGTGTGAGATCCTCTTTGGTTCTCATGTGACAAGGACATATACGGTGCTCTACCGGGATTTTTGCAAATCTGCCTGACAGATAGGCCGTAGGGATAGTTTGAAAACGGGCCATGGTGAAAGCTCTCCGAAGGGTGGGATCGGTGATATTCGCCAAGTAATTGGCGCAGGTTTTGACTGTTTTCAGTCGGGGAAACCAGTGGGAGGACCCTGGGTTCTGTATTTTTGTGATGTCTAACAGGGCGTCTCTCTCCAGGATCCATTCCCGAACTTTGTCCGGGCTCCACAGTTTGAGTGTATTAAACTCCGGTAGGGTGTATCTAACCAGGATATCAGATAGGTTTTGACGCCAAGTGGTGTTCTTTTGAAGAGATACAAAGGCTTGTTTGGCCAATAAGGTGTTCGAGGTGTTTGCAAGATTGATGTAAAAACGTAGGAATCTTAAGTGGGCCCTGGCAGACACAGAAGGTAATTCTACCTCCACTCTCAAGAAAGCTCCTGGAGTTCCTTGAGGAAGGCCTAGGATCCTCTTGAGATAGTAATTTTGCAAAATTTCAAGCCGTTCCAACAGCCTCTGGTTCCACCCCCAGAGTTCTACCCCATATAACATCTGGGGAATAGCTTTCCCAACAAAAGCTCTTAATGCCGGGATCACCAATTGTCCTCCCCGGGTATGGAAGAAACTAAGCAGGACACCAATTGTTCTTCGTGTTAGGAGGGTTACAGCCTTAAAGTGGGCCAGCCAACTAGATGTAGCCTGGAATGTAACACCCAGATATTTAAAAGAAGGGCACTGTTCAATTACATGTTCGTCTAAAGACCATCTAAAAGTGTGACGAGCTCTAGTGAACACCACAATTTTAGTTTTGTCGTAGTTTATCTTTAGTGCTTTATGAGAACAGGCTGCGATCCCCTCCAACCTGTCGCGTAAGCCTCTTCGGGTGAGTGCCATTAAAGCCATGTTATCGGCATATAACAATATATTCAGCTGTTTGCCTTCGAGGGCTGGAGCCGATGACTTGTGCTTTGCCATGTGCTGGACAATATTGTTTATATAAAAGTTAAAAAGAAATGGGGCTAGCAGGCATCCCTGTTTGACCCCTTTCCCCAATGGCAGTGGGTCCGTAAGGTTTCCCGATGGCCCAGTTCTGATTTTAACTGTGGTATCTGTGTGTAACTCTCTGAGAATTTTTAAATCAAAGGCAGATGTCAAGTCTACGAAAGCCACAAAGCAGGCAAAAATCCCATACTATTTTAAACCAAAAGCAGAAGAAATAAAAAATACGGAGAGCCTGCATCCGCACGAATGGTCTGTCGACCGTACCTGGCTTGGGAGGGGTATGGAAGCAGAGGGAGGAGGAAAAGGAGTCAACTTGGCAACCGAGTTAAAGCAGGCAACTACAGAAAATACATGTTAGTAGCTTCAAGAACACTGTCCAACCATATCTTCCTCTGTCGTCCCCTTCTCCTTGTGGCTTCAATCTTTCCCAATATCAGGGTCTTTTTCCAGGGAGTCTTCTCTTCTCATGAGGTGGCCAAAGTATTCTCAGCTTCTTTACCCCAAACACAAATGCATTTAATGGGACTGAGGAAATCTAGATTGTGAGTCACGGTGCACTTTATTACTATACAACAAACGAAACTGGACAGACACTTGTCTCCTCTTACCGATGATGATGATGATGATGATGATGACGACGACGACGACTATCAGGGAAATCTGGCAAAATTGCCTCGACTTCTGGAATTCTAATTCAACTTCACTGCTGAGCTTTGAATTCTGGTGTAACCTGATAAGTCTTCACTTCGTGGGTGGTGAAATAGAGAATGGCACAGGTTAAGGGGGGGGGACATGTCCTTGGAGGGGGGAGCGGGAAGAGATTTATTTACCCCAAATGCAACTGCATTTAATGGGAGTGAGGGGATCGAGTCACTGTGCATTTTATTACTGTACCACAAAGGAAACTGTGAACAGACCTTTGTCCCCCTTTCAAAAAAGTTCAGGGAAACTGCCTTGGCTTCCAGAAACCTACTCCAATTTCAGTGCTGAAACCTAATGGCACTTGTTTCCCCACATCCAGGGTGGTGAAATTGAGGCTGGCACAGATTAGGAGGGACGTGTCCTTGTAGTTCTTGGAAAGGGGGAAGAGATTTAACTGGTTTCCAACACTGCTTTACATTCTCTTATAGCATGATTAGAATTCTAGCAATTTATGACACTGCCCTGAATCCGTTGTTCCTGGGTGCTGGCAAAGTGTTCCTTACAATCCTGTATAAATTCCTCCAACTAAACCTCTTCATGCATCAGTTCCTTGTTCGGCCCAGTGCTGTTCTCAAACTCATTCCTGGCTCTTCAGCTCTGTAGAATGATGAAGACACTCCTGATCTCCTGCCTTCTCTTGGCCCTGCTTCCTCCAGGTGAGCAGAACCACAGCTGCTGTGCTGTTCATCATGGTTCCAGGAAGGAACTAAGTGGGGGGTCAGCCATTAAAGGAGGAGAAGAAAGGAACAAGGACTTGTGGTTCCTTTGAAAGGGAGAGGAATAATGCACAAGGCCAGATGACAAAGGATCCTCAATGATAGATATTTTTTTTGTTCCCAATATTTATTTTTATTTAACCAACTGCGTAGAGAGAGGTTTGGTATCCCCAAGTACATTTAAACAAAGAGTAAGTTTCTTGCATTTATAGAAATCTGAGATAGGAGACAATGTATAGGCACAATTCTTCTCATATTTTGGAGTGGAATTTTCCTGCCCCCACATGCAATCTTTTACTTTGCTGGTGTTACACGCCACCCCAATCTCTGAGTGGAGTCAGGTTCCAAGGTACCAGATGTGCTTAAAAGAGTATTTCATGTTTGCTGGAGCTGATGGGAGTTGTAGTACAACAACTTCTGGAGGGTTGAAGGTTTTCCCACACCTTCTCTACTGGTCCTCTCCCTCAGCCTGCAGGAGCCATCCTGGACAATCATTCTCTGGTCTATGCAAGGCCCACCCTCATTCACAGAGTTTAAGAACTACAGAGGGAATATACAGGTACTGTATTTTTCACTCCATTGGACGCACCAGACCACAAGACGCACTTAGTTTTTAGAGGAAGAAAACAAGAAAAAAATATTCTGAATCAAATGTACTAAACTACCGTGTTTAATAAACAACCAGTATAGCAGCATAATATTTTAACCATGTAAACTGAACTGCAGTCAACAGTGGCATTAAGAACCATCATCACTGATGGGCATGTGAGGTGGGGTTTACCGGTATCTGCCCCCAAGCCCGATATTTTATTAAAGTTGGAAGAGAGAGGAAGGGAAGGAAGGAAGGAAGAGAGAGGAAGAACTCACATTTGTAGGTGCCTGTGGGTTATACTGGAACTCCGGAGAAAGAGGACGAGGAGGAGAGAGACGGGAACACCACTGCTTTTATAACTGTGCCTATCAAAGTCTTTTTTCCTTATTCGCTTCCTTGTGGCTGTGCAGAGCCACTTTACCCAAATGGAACACTCTGCATGCCTCATTAAAATGCCAATAGAACTCCTAACACCTCATTAACAACTGATAACACAACAAATCTTGTCAAATCTTGCCTGAAAGGGGATATAAATGTACAGTACCTTAATAAAACTCTGAACCTCAAGGAAAACATGTTACGCTTGGGTTATAAACATGGACACTGTATCTCCGAAATGTATCCCTTCATTCCACTTTTTGTCTCCCAGAATAATGTGTTACTGTTTCCTTTAACTCTGGAAGGGTAGGAGGCGGAGGCCGATGGGCCAGTGGAGGGCAGCTGAGAGGAAGTTTTGACAGCTCCTCCAGCTGCTGCTGAGGGAAGGGAATTTACAAGTGGAAAGTGCCCGAGGAGGCAGGGAGGGTGAAGGGCGAGGGAAGGTGTTGCATGGTTAACGGACACCCTCCTCCCTGAAGTGGCGACAGTGGTCTCCGTGTTACAGCCTCTGAGGCGCACTCGGATCCCTGCTCTTGCGAGTGTCAGAGGGGGGCAGCGGCAGAAGCGGGGGCAGATGGACGAGCAGCCAAAATGGCTCCTTTCGGCCACTTGTCCATCTGCCCCCGCCTCTATCGCTGCCCCCCTCTGATGCTTGCAATAGCAGGGATAGGAGCCTGCGGAAGAGGCACAGCGCAGTGCGGAAAGAAAAGCAGCAGCCACTTGCATGCCATTGCCGCTTTCTTTCCATACAGCGAGCAGGGAGGAGGGACACACAGCAACCCCATGCCTCCCTCCTCCCTGTACAGCAAGAAAATTGGCTGCCGCTTTTCTTCTTGTACAGGGAGCACAGGCGGATGGAGCTTCTCGTTCCCGCCCACCCCTTTGGGCTGTTTGTTCCACTCCGCCTCTTTGCCACTGTCGGCAACGGGGGGGGGGAGAGAAGAGCAGACAGCCCGAAAGCAGTGCTTTTGAGCTATTCATTCCCCCACCCCCACCCCTTTGCCGCTGTCGGTGACAGGGGGAGAGGAACGGAGAGCCCGAAAGCAGCACTTTGGGGCTGTTCGTTCCACCACCACCACCCTTTTGCCACTGTCGGCGACGGGGGGGGGGAGGAATGGACAGCCCGAAAGCAGCGCTTTTGATCTGTTCATTCCCCACCCCCACCCCTTTGCCACTGTACATAAGACGTGCAGACTTTCCCCGTCCCTTTTTAGGAGGGAAAAAGTGTGTCTTATGTAGCAAAAAATACGGGCAGCATTATGAAGATGAACAACGGCCCCTCTAGTCTAGCATCTTGTTCTTGCCATCGGTCCTATGGGAAGCCCATAAGCAATAGCTCCCTTCCTGCTATTTCCAGAAACTAGTATTCAGATGAATAGTGCCTCCAATGTTGCAGAAAAAAAAAATATCAATTGAGGATGGTAAACATGAATTTATCTATTCCGCTTTTGAAGCTATCCCAGTTGATGGCCTTTGCTGCCTCTCGTAAGATATAGTTTGTAGCAGAAAGTGTTGTGTTAATGTACCTTGATGCAGACCTATTCCCCCTACCCAATTACTAAGGTTTTCAAACCCATTTCCCCCTGTCTGCAGTGGCATCTCTGACATGTGTGTCTTGTTGGAATGAAGGAAACGATTGCATCAACCCCACCACTGTGGAGTGTAACGAGTCCAGTGACCAGTCCTGCATGTCTGCCCTTGGAGAAGGCAATCTGTGTAAGTGAGAAGAACTTTCAACCTTTTTGACCACCAAAACGTAAACCCCCAGACTCACTTTCCAAGGTCAAAGCTTAGCCACAAGCCACAGAACATGACTTTTCATAAAGTATTGTTCTAGGTTCTGCATTGCCTGTAGGACTAGCAGGGAAGAAATTCAAGTCAGTTCATATTTAAAGGTGTTTACTCAATTGGTAGAGCAAAACAAAGCCATCCTTCAGAATCTGCACTTCTCCCATTTTTGCAATTCAGTTGTCCAGCCATGTAATCAATAGACAAATGAACATACTAGGGTAAAGTGTGCCTATAAGAACCTACAACAAAATCCAGCAACAGCCACATAATTCATAAGAAGAGGTAAGAATAAAGATATAAAATATTGATATCAGTAACAGCAACTAAAAAGCCAAACAATACCCCAACTCAACTGTCCATTCAGCAGCCTCAGCTTTTGTAGTTGGAGTCAGTCTGTCAGGTTCCCATCTCCCAGGCCAAGTGAAAAATGACCTGCAAGGCAGAGAGCTAGTCTGCAAGGATTCACAGCCAAGATGGTTAACAAACTTCCTGTTCCCCTCATGGGTGGAAACCATAGCTGTTTAAGTCAGTATGAACCTGCAGATAGGACCTAAGTGTAAAAATGACATTCACACTAAATGTTGATGGATGGAAAAGTTGGAAACTGATATGAAAATGTGGAGAAATGAACTTAAAATAAGAAACCAAGAGAAACTGATACTGACATGTTGCTCCTTCCTAATTGCCTATGGTACATGCTCCCTTTATGAGCTCCAGCATTGACTCTCATTGGTCCAGTTACAGAGTGGATTTGATTTAAATCAAATCAGTTTAAATCACAATTTAAATCACTAGTAAGCAAGAGTTGATTTAGATCTTTTCTTTTTACAGAAAGAAACATTCTTGCTGGTTTAATCTTAATATTTACAACTACATGAAGGTTTCGTTTTTGGAATAATAAATTTTCAGAGTGGGTTTTACATTTATGTCAAAAATTACTGATTTGGTTATACTATTAGAAATACATTGACAGATAATTATGAAATTATTGTGAGGTTTAATAAGTTAACTGTTTATATTTGGACAGTTTTTCTGCTGTACTTTATTGGAAGGAGAAAAATAACCATTTCCTTTTTTGGAATATTATATTTGTTGAATATAATAACAACATATAATCAAATACAAGCAATCAAATACAGTTTTCCCCTATCCCCCCAAAGAGCCCCAACTACATCCAAGTAATTACATTAGTAATTTGTTGTTGTTCAGTCATTCAGTCGTGTCCGACTCTTCGTGACCCCATGGACCAGAGCACGCCAGGCACGCCTATCCTTCACTGCCTCTCGCAGTTTGGCCAAACTCATGTTAGTAGCTTCGAAAACACTGTCCAACCATCTCATCCTCTGTCGTCCCCTTCTCCTTGTGCCCTCCATCTTTCCCAACATCAGGGTCTTTTCTAGGGAGTCTTCTCTTCTCATGAGGTGGCCAAAGTACTGGAGCCTCAACTTCAGGATCTGTCCTTCTAGTGAGCACTCAGGGCTGATTTCTTTAAGAATGGATAGGTTTGATCTTCTTGCAGTCCATGGGACTCTCAAGAGTCTCCTCCAGCACCATAATTCAAAAGCATCAATTCTTTGGCGATCAGCCTTCTTTATGGTCCAGCTCTCACTTCCGTACATTACTACTGGGAAAACCATAGCTTTAACTATACGGACCTTTGTCGGCAAGGTGATGTCTTTGCTTTTTAAGATGCTGTCTAGGTTTGTCTAGGTTTGTCATTGCTTTTCTCCCAAGAAGCAACGCAACAAGAATCTATCTCGGAGAGCGAGTAAGAGAGTTTTAATATAACAGTGCACAGTTGAATAAAATAAAATGAGTCTCAAAATACTATCGTGGAATGTGAATGGTTTAAATAATAAAGCAAAAAGAAATAGAGTAAGACATATACTGCTGAAACAAAAATTAGACATCATTTGCCTACAGGAAACCCATATTTAAAAAGACCTTAAAAGAATGTTAATAGACCCGAAACTAGGAATAGAATTTATTGCAGCTGATGAGAAAAAGAAAAGAGGAGTAGTAATTTATGTAAAACCTAGCCTAGAGCCACAACTAATGTTTACAGATGTAGAAGGAAGAACAAATGAAAAAAAGCAAAATGAAAATGAAATGAAAAAAAGCAAAATCCAAATGAAAAAAAGCAAAATACTTTAAAATGATCGAAACAAAAATGATGGAGTTTATAGAAGGGAAAATGATGATGATGGGCGATCTAAATGGGGTAGTCAATCCGCTACTTGACAGAACAGGGAAAGGAGAGGGGAACAAGCACGGGAAATTACCACAGTCATTTTTCAGAATGGTGGAGAAATTTGACATGAAGGATACGTGGAGGTTTAAAAATGAATTGGAAAAAGGGTTTACATACTTTTCGCATGCAAAGAAAATGGCAAGTAGAATAGATGCAATTTGGTTATCGAAAGAACTATTAAATAGAGTTAAAGAAATAAAAATAGATCCAAGGACAATTTCGGACCATAACTCAATCTTAATACAATTGGAACCAGAATCGATTTCGGGAATAAGAAGGTGGAAATTAAATGACTCCCTACTGTATGATGGAAATTTTTTGGAAGGTGCAAAAAAAGAATTAGCGGAATTTTTCAAATTAAATAACAGCAAAGAATTGGATCCAGGAATAATATGGGATACAGGAAAAGCAGTTATTAGAGGTTACTTTATAAAGCAAAATATCAGGGGGGAAAAGGGAAAAGGAAAAGGAAAAAAGAAGGTTAATCGAGGAACTGAATAGAAATGAAAGGGAGCTACACAAAAACCCGAAAAATGAAAAATTAATAAAGGAGATCAATATGCTAAAAACAGAATATAGAACTAAAATAGAGCAAGAGATGGATTGGAACCTAAAGATCTGGAAACAAAATAAATTTGAATTTGCAAATAAACCAAGTTCCTTGCTTGACAATTAAAAAAACGGAAAAATGAGAAAACGATAAAGAGAATAAAGATTGGAGATAATTATATAGATAAACCACAGGTGATAATTGAAAATTTTGTAAAGTATTATGAAGAGCTATATAAAAAAGGAAGAGGATAATAATGAAATAAATCAGTATTTAGAAAAACATAAACTAGAGATCAATATAGAGGAGAAAGCGAAAGAAATAGACACCCCGATAACAATGCAAGAAATTAAAAGTGTAATGAGAAAATGCAAAACCGGAAAATCACCAGGCCCAGACGGACTCCCAATAGAATATTATAAAAAAACTGGAAGAAACACTGCTTAGCCCACTGAAAGATCTAATGAACCAAATATTAGAAAAAAGGAAATATACCGGATTCATGGAAAGAAGCATATGTTACACTCCTACCGAAACAAGATGCAGATCTTGATATGATGTCAAACTATAGACCAATCTCGCTTTTGAATAGCGATTATAAGCTATTTGCAGGAGTAATCGCAAACAGGTTAAAACAAGTAATTAAAGAAGTAGTACATCCCAATCAAACTGGATTTATACCAGGAAGGCAACTATCAAATAACACAAGAAATATAATAGACATATTAGAGTATTTAGAGTTTAAAATCGATAAGAAGGCAGCATTATTGTTGCTGGATGCTGAGAAGGCATTCGATAATGTCTCCTGGGAGTTCATGAAAGGACAAATAGAAAAAATAGGCCTAAAGGAAAACATGAGAAGAGCAATAGATGCAATTTATAAACATCAAAGAGCTAGGCTTATAATAAATGGGAGTGTAACAAATAGCTTCCCAATAACCAAAGGAACAAGGCAAAGGGCTCCAGTGTTTTCAGGCTAGGAGTTGCCGCTACCGCGCAGCGGGCTCCGTAAAAACCTCAGGAGGAGCGTCCTGAGGACCTAGGATCCAGCTGGTACTAGAAGCGCCATCCTTGCTCTTGAGTAGACTTAGTAAAGTCTGCTCAAGCGAGCGGGGCTCTGGCGCAGTACTGAGGCTATACCCACTCTCCCGATTACACAAAGCAGCGGTAACTGGCAGTAATGAGCGCTTCACATTTCCCTAATTGGATTACAAAGAAGGACTCTGTAAGTACTGAGCACAATTGACTTGTAAATTCTATTGAAATTCGGCTTACGGAGAGAGATCAAAAGAGGAGGTCCATCTCTCTCTGACAGCAGCAAGATCAAAGTAAAAACTAAAAAGCTGCAGCCGCGAAAGACTGATTTTTAAGGAGATCCTGATTTCACAAACCGTAGAATACCCTGTTTGGGGATAAGACTGGGCATTTAATTTACCTTTTCTTGTGGATTATAATGTAAAAGGAGAAATACCGTTAACCCCTTGGGTTAAGGAGTCTGGAATGGGAGCTGTATGGCGGCCATCAGGCTGAATTGAAATGCATTGTAATGGAAAGTTACTGAGAATTCCCCATCTCCATTTCCTGTTTACCAACCCCATGGAGTCCTTGAAGTTGAGATGGATGACTTAACGACATCTTTTCAACAGAGACTGCTATTAGAGCTTGAATTGCTTCAACAGAGGATTACTGATAAGTTTGCCAGGATTGGAACTGCTCTTGCTAATCGTTTCATGAATATATTAGATGAAAAGGCTGCAGAAGTGGAGGAATTTGTGGAAAAAGAGGTGGCTTGTACGGTTTCGCAAGTACAAAAACAAGAAGGGCTTTTCAAGTGTGAGAGGCTTGGTGCCCAGGGATTGGACAGAACAAAGAACTCTTGGTGTGAGAGACCAGGGGTTCAAGGACAGCAACCAAGGAAATTGCAACATGTAACAGAAGAAGAGATATGTTATGGTTTTGTTAGAGCAGCTACCTGTCAAGAAAAAGGATACAATTTGGAAAAGAGGAAGTTACAACTAAGACTGGCAAGCTTAAAATTGAGCATGAGGAAAATAACAAGAGAAGATGAAAGAGTTGGAAAGATTGAACTTTGGGGGGGAGATCTGCGGGGGTTGGGAAGGGAAGGGGGAAGATGGTTAGGAAAGGTATCGGGTGAAGGAAGATTGTATAAAGGGGATATAAAATTGGATGACCACGGAACTCCGAAACCAGAAGGGAAAAACGGTGTATGAGAATGGCAAGAAATATCTAATTAATTGATAGGATGTGATTAATTAATATCTGAAATTGGAATCAGAAGAGATTAAGGCTATAGTGTTTAGAAGTATAGTTAAGAGAGGACATAAGAAGATAGAGTTGTGTAAATGTTTATCTGTTAGGCATAAGATTTTAATTATATGATGATTAGGAGTTGGGAGATTAAGATTAGTTGTGAGAAAGAAGATTTTATAATGTTACAAAGTTACCAAAGAAGATTAAAAATGAACGCAGAAGAGAAGACGTGAGGAAGTCCCAGAACAATGATTATAAAGAGGATAAGGATTGAAATGGGAGTGCCAGATCACCTCATTTGTCTCCTGAGAAATCTCTATGTGGGACAAGAAGCTACAGTTAGAACTGGATATGGAACAACTGATTGGTTCAAAATTGGGAAAGGAGTACGACAAGGCTGTATATTGTCTCCCTGCTTATTTAACTTATATGCAGAATTCATCATGCGAAAGGCTGGACTGGATGAATCCCAAACCGGAATTAAGATTGCCGGAAAAAATATCAACAACCTCAGATATGCTGATGATACAACCTTGATGGCAGAAAGTGAGGAGGAATTAAAGAACCTTTTAATGAGGGTGAAAGAGGAGAGCGCAAAATATGGTCTGAAGCTCAACATCAAAAAAACTAAGATCATGGCCACTGGTCCCATCACCTCCTGGCAAATAGAAGGGGAAGAAATGGAGGCAGTGAGAGATTTCACTTTCTTGGGTTCCATGATCACTGCAGATGGTGACAGCAGTCACGAAATTAGAAGACGCCTGCTTCTTGGGAGAAAAGCAATGACAAACCTAGACAGCATCTTAAAAAGCAAAGACATCACCTTGCCGACAAAGGTCCGTATAGTTAAAGCTATGGTTTTCCCAGTAGTAATGTACGGAAGTGAGAGCTGGACCATAAAGAAGGCTGATCGCCGAAGAATTGATGCTTTTGAATTATGGTGCTGGAGGAGACTCTTGAGAGTCCCATGGACTGCAAGAAGATCAAACCTATCCATTCTCAAAGAAATCAGCCCTGAGTGCTCACTAGAAGGACAGATCCTGAAGTTGAGGCTCCAGTACTTTGGCCACCTCATGAGAAGAGAAGACTCCCTAGAAAAGACCCTGATGTTGGGAAAGATGGAGGGCACAAGGAGAAGGGGACGACAGAGGATGAGATGGTTGGACAGTGTTCTCGAAGCTACTAACATGAGTTTGGCCAAACTGCGAGAGGCAGTGAAGGATAGGCGTGCCTGGCGTGCTCTGGTCCATGGGGTCACGAAGAGTCGGACACGACTGAACGACTGAACAACAACAACAAGGATTGATAAGTGTGTGTATTTTTGAAGTGTTTTGTAGTTTTTCTTTTTTGTAGTTTTTGTATTTTGTAGTTTTAGTATTTTGTATGTTTTTATGGTTAAAATCCAATAAATTCTTATAAAAAATAATAAAAAATACCATTCCAAATGCTCCCATGTGTCATCAGTGGTTTAAATGCATGTTCTTTCTTTGATACATATGTAATAAAGAACGACCACGTTATGTAAATGTTATGTAATTTCTCACATTGTTTTCTTTCATGCACCCTTTCTGTTAACTTTTCCATCAAAATTAATTCGCAGACATAAGCATACCAAACTTCATATAGGTTGACATTTAATGTCCTCGTGTCTAGCAACAGCAAGATGTGCTGCAGTTATAACATTAAGTCTTTGTCTCTAAGATTTTGTGCTTCATCTGCAAATATAGAAATCAATGCTATTTTGGGATCTAAATTGATCGACTGAGATCTAATTTGTTCCATTTCCTGAAATATTTTTAACCAGAAGTTTTTATCAATGGTCATTTCCACCGCATGTGTATAAATGTTCCTTCATTCCCACAATTTCTCCAACAATGCGGGGAAATATTTTTGTCTATTTTGCTTACCAATGTGGGATGCAAGTACCATCTGTGGGTTAGCTTTAAGTAAGTGTTTTCTCTTATTCAGGTGGAAATAGCTTGAAAGGGGGCTTTTTGCCACATTCCTTCCCACAAACCATCATCAATCTCTTCTCCCAACTCTCCTTCCCATCAAGTCTTCAACATGGAGGGCTTTGAGGTTCAGAAATTTACAATCGCTTTATAGATTAAAACAGTTACAGGTGGGTAGCCGTGTTGGTCTGCCATAGTCAAAACAAAATCAAAAATTCTTTCCAGTAGCACCTTAGAGACCAACTGAGTTTGTTCTTGGTATGAGCTTTCGTGTGCATGAGCTTTCGTGTGCATGCACACTTCTTCAGATACACACAATGTATGTATCTGAAGAATGTATCTGAAGAATGTATCTGAAGTATCTGAAGAAATGTATCTGAAGAAGTGTGCATGCACACGAAAGCTCATACCAAGAACAAACTCAGTTGGTCTCTAAGGTGCTACTGGAAAGAATTTCCTATTTTGTTTCGACTATGGCAGACCAAAACGGCTACCCACCTGTAATTTTCAAATGCAGTTAGTGACTTCATCCCTTGTTTGTGGATTTCTGTGCTACTTATAAAATGGATGACTTGATTGATTACTATCCAATTGTGGGAAAAGTTTCGAACCATTTCTTGTAGTATTAATCCAGACAATGGGGTGTTTTCTTTGTAAAAGTCTTTAAGCCAAAACAGGCCCACATTTTCCCATTTTTCAAAGGGGAATGTTATGTCTCTACTATAGAAAGTAGGGGGAAATGCCAATGATATTACAGGAGAAGGCTGAGAGGCCATCCATGGAAACCATTTCTTCCAAACTTTTAGATTAGATAAAAAAGGGGTTTTCTATCTCAGTAAATGTCTTTTTATTATTTTGCCAAAATGGGACCCTGCTTATTGAATTCTGTTCATTTGGGTTTTCCATATTTAGCCAAGCTATTTGTTGAGATCCTTGAATTACCAGAAAAATGCTATGTAGATGGGCTGCTGCATAGTACCACATGATATTATGTACTGCCACGCCACCTCCTTTGGCTGGTTGATATAACGCTTTATATGGTAACCTTGGCCTTTTATTCTGGTGTATAAATTTTAGAAGCATGTTTTGCCAATTTTGTAATTTTTTGTCTTCTATGGCTATTTGTAAGACTATAAAGAGATAGAGGAGGTGCAGCAGCACCATCATTTTTTTAGTGGTGATTCGGCCCAACCATGACAGCGAACCCTTGCTCCAAGTTTTCAGTTTTTGTCTAATCTCTCAGATCATTGGACCAAAATTAAGTTTTTCCACATTTTGAAGGTTCCTGGGGATAATAACTCCTAAATATTTAAAATATTTCTGACAAAGTTTTATTCCAGTGGAACGCTGAAGCTGTAGTTGTGAATACATAGCAGGTCTGATTTGATATAGTTAACACAAAAACCAGAGACCTTTGCGTAAGCATCTAGAATTTGCTGGGAGACTTGTTCCAGGGTGAGACAGCATCAAAGCTACGTCATCTGCGAACATGTTCACCAGATGACTCTGCCCATTAATTTGTATTCCAGACACCTCAGGGTCTCCCCTAAGTGCAAGAGCCAAGGGTTCCATGGCCAGGGCAAAAAGCAGGGGCGCCCCGGCACATCAATGTAGGCTCTGAGTGTATACCATTTATCAAAATATTTGCGGTGCAATCCTGATATAAAGTACTCAGCAGTGCAAGGAATGGGGCTCCCATGCCAAAACCTCGCAAGGTTACAAAAAGAAAATTCCACTCAAAAGACGGTCAAATGCCTTCATTGCATCCAATGTAAGGATGGCTGTTGGTGCCGATTGGTTTGATCCCCAGTATATTGCATTGAGGATTAATCATTTCCTTAATAACAATTTAAACAATTTATTTAACCAGAACAATAACAATTATAGCATATGTATCCATGTTTGTTAACTGATGTGGTTAAATGATTTTTTAAGAAAAACCTTAGAGGGAGTTATAACACACATGGAAAACTTAAAACAAATCCTTATTTCCTGATGAGGATAGCCTTTGGACTATAATGTAACTTAACTAGAAAACTATCTTTAGAAAGATTTTTCTTCCAAAAGCATTTTATTTTAAAAATCCATTTTAAATTTAAAAACGTCCAGTTTAATTAAAAAAATCTATTTAAATAAAAAAATCTGATTATTTTTATTTATTTATTTATTTTAAAAAATAATAATTGATTTTTATCCACCCTGTCCAGTTACCTGGGCAGCCCCAAAACTTATTTCATAGATGAATTGCTTCCCATGAAGCTTCCAGAACTGATCCCATTCAATAAGGAGATGGGTGGTAGCAACCTCTGGAGGGCCAAAATTTCTTCATTCCTGACTCACATTCAACAAACAGATTAAACTGGAGACCTCTCTTTCTGCTCCAAGCAGGGCCAGCTCAAGACAACCGGATACCTGAAGCAAACCACCCCACAGACAGGGAAGAAATGATGACTGAAGATTAGGCCTGGGCTATTTATTGACATATCACCCCAGGACGGTATGAGGGGCAGACCGTGATGACAGCTTCACTCAGCAGTAAATTGGTGGGGTAAACACCACCAATCCTGAGTCGCTCTGCCTCCAGCACCCAGCACACTAAGGAAAAAACAATGACCATTCCCCACATCAAATGGGGGGCAACGTTTGCGTGGTCGCACACAGCCCCTTGAGCTCCTAGGCGACACCTGGTAGTTCGGACTGGCTGTGCTTTCCCCAAGGAGGGATACCTGGGGTCTCCGCCTATCCCAGCTAAGCGCCCAATCCCACCTGGGGGAGGCGTTGCCCAGGGGATTGGCCAGGTAAGGGGAGGGACTACCTAGCCCACACAATAGAAGGTGTAGCTTACCGGGAAGCAGCAGTCGGGCTCCAGAGCTTCTCCCACCCTCCACTCCCTCAATTAACGCTTATTTTGCAGGTTAACCTCTTCTCCACAGGTACGCAGGCACTGCTATGTCAAGGCCACTGTTGAAGGGCCGGAAAGGAATTTCCCTGCATTGGCAGGTTTCACCTTTCCCGTAGCAATTCATCACAACTTTGGCGGTTTCAGGCCTTGGGCAGAATCCTTTAGTCATCTTCCTAAATGGGGGGGGGGGCGTGGGGTGGTGACCCCATGCCCCCAGTGCGGCGGCGATACCACGGTTTCCCATTAAAGGGGTATTGGGGGAGGCATTGACCATACACCAAGAGGTTGTCATTGCTGTCCCCCACCAGTGGCAGCAAACGGGGGGCGGGCTATCTTCTTGAACATATGAGCAAGTAGTCGGGCGGGTGCTCTGTTAAAGTGCTCCTCCTCCCCAACTGCAAGAGCCCCACCCCCGCTCCTGCTTGCACACAAGTAGAAGCGGTATCTCAGCTGCTCAGCAGGGGAACTGTGGGCCCCACCACACTTTCCCATTAAGGGGGGTATGGCTGCCCACCGCTCAATGGAGAAGTTTGAAGGAGCCACCACCTTGTGTGAGTCAACAGTGGAGTGCAGGCTTCGGGCTAAGACAGCCTTGGCTGCCACCTGGCTGCCTTTTTCAGCACAGGAGGAAAGACGGGGCCCACTCTGCCAGTTGAAGGCAGCCAGTCAGTGCAGGCAGCCCTGCAAGGCGCAGATAGGGTGGCTTTGCAGTCTGCGCTTTGCAAACAACCACCCCACAAGGAAAGAGGCAGTGTGCCTGCATGGGCACTAGCGAGGTGGAGGGAACCTCAGAAAGGAGCTCCGAGGTGGTATTCGATACAACTAAACTTGCTAAAATGTATAGAACTCAAGATAAGGTATGTTGGAAATGTAAGGAAAAGGAAGGGAATTTCTTTCATATGTGGTGGACGTGTCCTAAGATTAAAGCCTACTGGGATATGATATATAATGAACTGAAAAAAGATTTTCAAAAATACTTTTAGTAAAAAACCAGAGGGTTTTTTTTAGTAAGGGATAACAGGTGAAGAAATTCCCCAAAAAGACATAAATATATTTATGTATGCTACCACGGCAGCAAGGATACTTTTAGCCCAGAAATGGAGGCAGCAGGAACTTCCAACGTTGGAAGAATGCCAGATGAAGATGATTGAATATCCCGAGGAAATCTGAAACCAGCATGATGAACTGTTTGAAAAGGACTGGAGTAAATTTTACAACATATGAAGGAACACTGCAAACATTTTAAAACATTTGCAGGATTGATTTAAAATATTTTGTTAGGTTATGATTTGATACCTGTTTATAGATATTAGAAATAATTCTTTTAAGTATGGAGATAAGGTAAATAGGGTGATTTAGAAATGTGAAGATAAAAGTGATTGCATATGGAAGTCAGGGAGGGGGGCGGGAGGAAATCAAAGCTCAATTTGAGCAAAGATATATGTGATGAAGAAATTTTATTTGGATGTTATAAAGGAAAAAAGAACATTTAATAAACATTGTATTTAAAAAGAAAAAGAAAGGAGCTCCAAGGTCCCTGCCACAAACAACAGGGACATTGGGTGGCTCAGCTGGGGGAGAGGAAGTGACAAGGAGGTGGCAGAGCTTGCCTCCAAGGATCACACCACAGCTTCAAAGGCAACAGCATCAGGCGATGCTTTTCTTGGCAGTCAGATCTCCTGCCCCTGTGGATCCTGCCACATAAGGCAATCATCAATCCTTTCCTCATGGGTAGTCCAGCCCTATCTCCAGGTCTAGTTATGTCCTTTTCCAATTCTTTCTTTTATAGCACTTTTTGGGTCAACAATAGCTTTCAAGGGCTGCACCAATACAGAGTTGTGCGATGCAGAAAATCCCAGTGCCTCCATAACCTCATCAATGTACATCCACTACAAGATCTCCTGCTGCAAAACTGATATGTGCAACAGCGGACCTCCCGAAAGTAAGTATCATCAGGAAAGATGGTCTCACAATACTCAAGTAATGAGAGAGGTCCAGCTTGGTGAAAATCTTGCCCTTCCGCGCTCTTGCCAACAAGTCGTCGATACGAGGCATAGGGTACGCTATCGGTTTAGTCAGGGAATTCAAGAATCTATAATCACACAACAGGTGGTGCTGTTGCGTCTGCTTCTTGTCGACAAAAAACACCGGGCTGCCCCCGGCCGCCTTGGACTCCCTTATGAAACTCCTCTGCACGTTCTTGCCCGAGTCTAAAAGCACTGGTACTTCCACGGGATACCCATTGGGGAGCTCCAGCACCACTTTAATTACAATCCCTGCTGCCAGTGCATTGGGTTGGGGCTCTTTTATTGGTTCTGTGACTGGCTACGGCCCCCTCTCTGCTGCCAGGCTCCTTCATTTCCCGCAACCGTCTCCTGCTCCTCACTGGCTTCCTTGACCGTTGTCTGAGCCATTCCCTGCCATTCCTTGCACTGCGGGCAACTCCTTGTGAAATGGTCAGGCTGATTGCAGAGGAAGCACCTTTTGGCTTCCTTCCAGCCCTTGCTCTCTGCCCTCTTGGGGAAAACAGCATTTGAAAGCTGCTTGGCGCAGGCTCCGCTGATTTCCATTGGCTCCTCCTCTCCCGCTCTGGGCACCCCGCCAAATGGTTTCTAAGGAATGTGGTTGCCTTGCCAACGCTCTCCCTGCGTTTCCCGCTTCTCCACCAACCTCGCTTCCTGCCTGACTCCAATGGCGAGGGCGGAGTGTATCAGTTCATCCATGGATCACACCTTCAGTCCCTGAGACAGCTCACCCTTGACTTTGGAGTTTAGCCCGCTCCTGAAAAGGGCTTCTACCAGCCCAGAGTTGAGATCCCACCCCAGTTTATGTTTTTTCCCCAAAAAAAATTTTAATTGATTTTTAAGAAAACACAAACGAACAGCACATACAACAAAAAACATTACAACAAAATACACAACAAAAAATTAATTAAATCTAATCCTCTTTTATGACATTCTATATTGACTTCCTCACACCCTCTCCGTCTGCTTTCCTTGTAAATCATCTTTAGTAATTTCTTTACCTTTTTATAATCTAATGTTAATATAAAAAACAACTTTCTCTTAATTTTTAACGCCTTAACATTACTTCATCTATAACTACGTCTTATCTAACTTCCATATCTGCTGCCTATCTATTTCTTCCTGGTTGTTTTAAATACAAATCTTAGCATAATTCTTTAAATATACTTTAAATTTATTCCAGTCTTTCTCCACCGTTTCATCCCTCTGGTCTCGGAGTTTCCCGGTCAGTTCAGCAAGCTCCATATAGTCCATCATTTTCATCTGCCATTCTTCAATCGTTGGTAGTTCCTCTGTCTTCCAGTTTTTAGCTAGTAAGATTCTTGCTGCTGTTGTGGCATACATAAAGACTGTTCTATCTTCTCTTGGGATTTCGTGGTTTAAAATACCCAGTAAAAAGGCTTCTGGTTTTTTACTAAATGTGTTTTTCAACACCTTTTTCAACTCATTGTATATCTTCTCCCAGAAGTCTTTTACTTTCGGGCACGTCCACCACATATGAAAAAATGTCCCTTCTACTTGCTTACACTTCCAGCATTTATTACATTGTCCATGATACATTTTTGCCAACTTAACCGGTGTTAAATACCACCTATACATCATTTTCATGACATTTTCTCTCAAGCTATTTTATACCTGTTTTCCATAGTTTTTCCCAGTCCTCTAGCATGATGTTGTGCCCTACATCCTTTGCCCAATCAATCATTACAGTTTTTACCATTTCATCTTTTGTATGCCACTCAAGCAATAAATTATACATTCTGGATAGATTTTTAATCTTTGGTTCTATCAATTCCGTTTCCAACTTGGATTTCTCTGACTGAAAGCCATACTTCTTATCCAACTTATACAATTCATTAATCTGATAATATTGCAGCCAGTCAGATACTTTCCCTTTCAACTGATCATATGAAGATCCCACCCCAGTTTATGGATCAGCATGGTGAATTGGGACCAATATTCCTGGACCGAGCTGCCCCCCTGCTTCAGGCTGAGCAGCTGTTGTGACATGACCTCCCCTTCCACCTCACTCTGGAACATAGTGTCTATTGCCTCCAGAAACTGCACCCGATTTTTCAAAGCAGCATTCTCTTGCGCCATCAGAGGAAGCACCCATTCTCTCGTGGGACCCTCCAAATGGGCAATCACAAAGGCGACTTTTTCCTCCTCCAACGTAAACTCTTTCCCTTGCAGATCGAGGGCATATTTGATCTCAGTCCTGAAACCCTGATATTGCTGGCTGTTACCACTGAAATTGCTCACAAGCGCCGGCACCTTTTTACAAATCTGCACTGCCTTTCCTGCTCCCTCCTGCCTCCTCCTTTCATCCAGCCTTGCAGTGAGGTCACTCACCTGCAATTGCAGCTCCATGTTCCGGTGCCGGAGATCATCCAAAGACATGCCATGTCCCGTTTCTTCATGCCCTCCAACAGCTCCTTGCTGCGAGACGTCACATCCCTCCGGGGCTGCTGTCTCCTTACTCATCTCTGTGCTGGCTTTTCCCACCCATGGAAAGCTTCAATGACTTCCAGGATGCTGTCAGGGCGTAGTGGTGCTTCCCACGAGTAACGACTCTCGACTCCCGATCTGTATATTTACATCGATTTATTATACAAATATGTACAAGTCAGAGCTAAAGATCTAGTGTCTATTCAGTCACTTTCAGATCCCGGAAATGGCGCTTGATGGGAACGCCTCCCACACAATAGTTGGGGAACCCCAAAACTCCTCCGCTCTTCCTTCCATTAAATTCCCCTATGTTGTTGAGGCGACTGGGCTGACACCTCCCCCTCTGTTCCTGAGCTGCTCAGTTGGCTGCTCAGGTGGTGTTTGGGCTCTCTAGAGTCTGACAGCCCCTCCACCATGCCGCCCTGTTCCTGCTCGTCGCTGTTGCATGACGTGCTCAGACTCTCCAGGCGTTGCTCAGACACCTCAGCATCCGAAACCCCTCTCACCCCCTCATTGTGCTCTCTGCTGACCCCTGGTGGTCCCCTGACAGTTGGTAATAACAAGGTTGTGCGCTGCACATACCATCAAAAGTAAGATTCCGTTCTGGATGCTGTTGCCAATTCCTCCTTTCCCAATAGTCCCAGGCCACAGATCGACATCTCACCCAACTCCTGCCCAGGAGGATGATTTTTATCTTTCTTAGGCGTCTCTGATAGGGTGGTATCCAGCTGAGAGTAAAAATTTTCTTAAATGTCTTCATTGGCATCCAGTGTTGGTGCATAAGCACTTCTAAGAGTAGCCTGTTGGTTTTTGGTGAGCTTCATTCAAAGGGTTGAGAGTTTAATGCCCGTAGGGACTTCTGACAGGAGCTTCACAAGATCGTTTTTGATGGTGAAGCCTACCCCATGTATCCAATGTTCTTGTTCAGATAGACCTTTCCGGAAGAAAGTGTGGTCTCCTTTTTCTTCTTTCAGTTGTCCCTCGCCTGCTGTTTGAGTCTCTTGAAGTGTTGCAATATCAATGTTAAAACATTGCAGCTCTCTTGCAATCATGGCAGTTCTGTGTTCAGGACATTCGTTGTCCGTGTTATCTGACAAAGTCTGTATATTCCATGTTCCAAAGTTCAATTGTCGACCGCTAGGTGTTGACCCCACTGAGCGTGGTAATCCAGTCAGGGGGAAAGGGAGGCAGACTATGTTTAGGGCACCTTTTCTAGCCCCTCCCCTTTTCGGGGTGAGCAGAGTGGATCCTAAAAAGGGCTGCTCAGTCATGGATACAGCTGCCTAGCTGCTCAACTGCCTCGTTCCTTGAGTCAGAATGACTAAATCTTTATCCACCACCCAAGTGCTGGTTCATGACCAGGAGCTTCCACATTTCACAATCCTGCCCCAGTTACCATTTGCCGATTGCCACGGGACTTTTGAGGTTTGGGTTTGAGATGCGTTTTTGGAAGATTCCTGTGTGTGAATTTGTCTTATGTGTGTAGATCAGTGCACGCTACGCACAGTCTTCGCAGTAGGGCTCTGTTCTGATGGCATGAGTAGTCACGACGAACGAGTAGATTCCTATCCGCTGCAGCCTTCATCTGCCTTCACAGCCGTTGTAACATACCACTTGTTATCATCCACCTGTTCTGCAGTTCAGGACTTCTTGGATCATTCTTTCTCTAGCTCCTTCGCTTTGACCTTACCGCCTTGGGTGACCCTGCTGGGACTAGGAGATTTCCAATGGCTTCACTCACAAGGGTCATAGGAATGTGCAAGCCCACTCAGCACGACAAAGTGATGATCCAGTGAGTGAGAAGGCAGTATGATACCTCTGGATTGGCCAGGCCTTCTACAAACATCCACAATGTGGGCCCCTGCCTTCAACAAGAGAACAGTGCTTTTTAAGGGGATATCTGCATTATTTAATAACATAGCATAGTAAAAGAAAAACTGCAGATAGAACAAAACCAAAAACCATGCATCAATAACAAGATTACTTGAACAGCATGCAGCATTCATGAGCAAAAATTACAAGGGAGCTTTACAGTTTTACCTTATTCCTAGAAACATTCCTTGTGTGATGCTACTTGCAGCATCCTTCTCCTGCAGCATCTTCTGATATTTTCTTCCCAACTTTTTCCTTGAAAGAGCTTGAGGTGGCATGTCTGGCTCTCCATTTCAGCCTCAAACACCTGTGTGAAATAAGTCAGGCTAAGGGGCAGTGTCTGGCCCCAGGTCACCCAGCAAGTGTTGTGGCTCAAGTATGGATTTGAACCCTAGAACAATGAGATAAAACAATAAATTAAAACAACAAAACGAAGTATTAAATGAGTTAAGAAGTAAAAGGAAGAGAGGATAAGAACAAGTGCTAAGCGTTGGTTATAGAGCAAAAACTTGCCTTAGAGTTGGCCTTAGAGCTCAAAAATGCAAAAATCCCCTGGTGAATCCGAACTTCAGTGTCTAACATCCTAAAAACTAAAAACTAAAATCCTAAAAACTTAGTCACTAAAAATATTTATTCTTTTGTAATTGTTGCTATATTTGTATTGTCCCTGTTGTTGTTGTTGTTGTTGTTGTTGTTGTTGTTGTTCAGTCGTTCAGTCGTGTCCGACTCTTCGTGACCCCATGGACCAGAGCACGCCAGGCACGCCTATCCTTCACTGCCTCTCGCAGTTTGGCCAAACTCATGTTAGTAGCTTCGAGAACACTGTCCAACCATCTCATCCTCTGTCGTCCCCTTCTCCTTGTGCCCTCCATCTTTCCCAACATCAGGGTCTTTTCCAGGGA
The DNA here is from genome assembly GCA_900245905.1 of Lacerta viridis. Lineage (NCBI taxonomy): Eukaryota > Metazoa > Chordata > Lepidosauria > Squamata > Lacertidae > Lacerta > Lacerta viridis. The sequence goes on along the minus strand of OFHU01004237.1, from coordinate 117,417 downwards.
GTCTTCTCTTCTCATGAGGTGGCCAAAGTACTGGAGCCTCAACTTCAGGATCTGTCCTTCCAGTGAGCACTCAGGGCTGATTTCTTTAAGGATGGATAAGTTTGATCTTTTTGCAGTCCATGGGACTCTCAAGAGTCTCCTCCAGCACCATAATTCAAAAGCATCAATTCTTCGGCGATCAGCCTTCTTTATGGTCCAGCTCTCACTTCCATACATTACTACTGGGAAAACCATAGCTTTAACTATATGGACCTTTGTCGGCAAGGTGATGTCTCTGCTTTTTAAGATGCTGTCTAGGTTTGTCATTGCTTTTCTCCCAAGAAGCAGGCGTCTTCTAATTTCGTGACTGCTGTCACCATCTGCAGTGATCATGGAACCCAAGAAAGTGAAATCTCTCACTGCCTCCATTTCTTCCCCTTCTATTTGCCAGGAGGTGATGGGACCAGTGGCCATGATCTTAGTTTTTTTTATGTTGAGCTTCAGACCATATTTTGCGCTCTCCTCTTTCACCCTCATTAAAAGGTTCTTTAATTCCTCCTCACTTTCTGCCATCAAGGTTGTATCATCAGCATATCTGAGGTTGTTGATATTTTTCCGGCAATCTTAATTCCGGTTTGGGATTCATCCAGTCCAGCCTTTCGCATGATGAATTCTGCATATAAGTTAAATAAGCAGGGAGACAATATACAGCCTTGTCGTACTCCTTTCCCAATTTTGAACCAATCAGTTATTCCATATCCAGTTCTAACTGTAGCTTCTTGTCCCACATAGAGATTTCTCAGGAGACGGATGAGGTGATCAGGCACTCCCATTTCTTTAAGAACTTGCCATAGTTTGCTGTGGTCGACACAGTCAAATGCTTTTGCGTAGTCAATGAAGCAGAAGTAGATGTTTTTCGAACTCTCTAGCTTTCTCATAATCCAGCGCATTGCAATTTGGTCTTGGTTCTGCCCCTTCGAAATCCAGCTTGCACTTCTGGGAGTTCTCGGTCCACATACTGCTTAAGCCTGCCTTGTAGAATTTTAAGCATAACCTTGCTAGCGTGTGAAATGAGTGCAATTGTGCGGTAGTTGGAGCATTCTTTGGCACTGCCCTTCTTTGGGATTGGGATGTAGACTGATCTTCTCCAATCCTCTGGCCACTGCTGAGTTTTCCAAACTTGCTGGCATATTGAGTGTAGCACCTTAACAGCATCATCTTTTAAAATTTTAAATAGTTCAGCTGGAATATCATCACTTCCACTGGCCTTGTTGTTAGCAAGGCTTTCTAAGGCCCATTTGACTTCACTCTCCAGGATGTCTGGCTCAAGGTCAGCAACCACACTACCTGGGGTGTATGAGACCTCCATATCTTTCTGGTATAATTCCTCTGTGTATTCTTGCCACCTCTTCTTGATGTCTTCTGCTTCTGTTAGGTCCTTTCCACTTTTGTCCTTAATTGTGGTAATCTTTGTACGAAATGTTCCTTTCATATCTCCAATTTTCTTGAACAGATCTCTGGTTTTTCCCATTCTGTTATTTTCCTCTATTTCTTTGCATTGCTCGTTTAGAAAGGCCCTCTTGTCTCTCCTTGCTATTCTTTGGAAATCTGCATTCAATTTCCTGTATCTTTCACTATCTCCCTCACATTTTGCTTGCCTTCTCTCCCCCGCTATTTGTAAGGCCTCATTGGACAGCCACTTTGCTTTCTTGCATTTCTTTTTCATTGGGATGGTTTTTGTTGCTGCCTCCTGTATAATGTTACGAGCCTCCATCCACAGTTTTTCAGGCTCTCTATCCACCAAATCTAAATCCTTAAATCCCTGTTATACCTAATTGCAAATTCAAATGTATCCCTATCGTGTTCTATGATTTCCTTGACATTATATGTGGGCAGGAAACTGGCCAGTGACCTTAATAATAAATTCATTCAACTGAACCCCAGGCTCTAACCACCCTTGTTCCAGATGTAGACCTTCACTCAGCCCTTCTTCCTTGGTGGGCGGAGGCATCATTTTGTGGTTCGCCTTAGCATTCCCAACACCCGGGTGTGTGCTTTTATTGTATACACTATTATAACACTAGGACAAATAATTCTGGGAGTGGTAGTTTCGTAAAGGTGCTGAGATCTGTAGCTAACATTTTGTCTCTCAGAATGCCTCTCAATGGTGCTCCGTGTTAAGCCAAACTGCTTAAAGCAGTATCCCTGTGCTTGAAATGTATGCTGTGAATGTGGCCCCAGACAGAAATCTCTTGCACCTTGCACTAATGTAGCCATGAATGTATGGAGCATGGCTGAAGCACTTCGCTTGGAGAAGTGCTGGAAGGTGGTACACATCCCTCTTTGAAGGAAGAGTACCATTCCCACCCCTCGCAACCAGCCAGATGTGGTTTGCACCTGCAAAAGAAATACATTAACTGCAACGTTGGGGTGGGGTGGTGATTGTTTTACAGTGCCTGAGCCTGAGAAGAGGAAGCCCAATGGGCTGAAGTGCCCGAGTTGCTTATCCATCTTGTCAGATGAGTGCGAGAGCTGGAAGACCGTCAGCTGCAGAAATGAGGAGGATCAATGCTTCTACTATGGGGGTCGCATGAAGTTCGGTGAGTCTTGTATGCTGGACTGCAGCTAGGGCCCCATCTGTGCTATGCATTTAAAACAGTACCACACCACTTTGAGCATTCATGGCTTTCCCTAAAAGACTTAACTTTTTAAGGGTGCTGAAAGTTATTAGTAGACCCACGTTGCCCTCACAGAGTGTCTGGGATGGGCAGGAGCCCAAGGAGGAGGAATGTGTAGGCAGGGAGGTGGACAGAGGAGGAGAATACAGGGGAAGGGGCTAGGGATTTCTGGGGTTCTTGCCTGGAACCCTGTGCCTGTTTATTCCATTTTCCCCCAGGAACATCTTTAAAGCCTATTCAGATAGGGATATGCTCTATTCCCTTTTGCTGTTCATTCCATTGAGTTTTAAATGTTTTAATGGTATTAACTGCTTTTATTGCTAATGTAAATATTTCTTGTAAACCCCTAGCAGTTTTTACTGCAATCAAGCGGTATATAGATTTTGTTAAATAGAAATACATCTTAAAATTTGCACTTTAAATTGGGGGGGGGGCAGGATGGAGACCCGCATGCCCAGAGGCCAAAGGCGTCTCTCTCTCTCTGGCACTTGGGATCCTCCTTAGCCACACCTCCTCTCCCTAGGCCACACCCCTCATAAGCCCCACCTTCATAACCTACCCGAATGTTTTGGCCTGGCTGGATTGTGGCCCCTGAACTCTTGGTTCCATGGAGGGAGGATGTATCTAGAAAACAGCCTGCCGTGTAAAGGTGAATTTTACATAAGTTTCCATTGGCATGTGGCCCTCTCAGAAATCACCCATCCTGGAAAAAGGCTCTTGGTCTGAGAAAAGTTGCCCACCCTTCTGTTTGAGGGAGAGGGTTTTGGATTCAAAAAGTATATGTGGTCTTTTTTCTCAACAGGGGAAAGCAACCTGATGATCGCTGTCCGAGGCTGTGCAACAGCTAGTATGTGTGACTACGGTGAGGGGTTGATGCAGGCTAATCTTGAATCATTAGGAATTGAGTTCACTCAAGCAGAGTGCACCAAAGCAATGGACGATGATGGCAATGAGATGTAGCTGAGGGAAGGCAAACCTACTCCGCCCAGAAAAACCCACCATTTATAGAAACTGGCAGCCGAGAGGTTGAAGCAGGGGAGGTCTCAGCCTGAGGACTTCCAGGCTTTCTTTCCAGAATTCTAGAAGCTCCTCCTCAAGGACAGGCTGTATTTGACTTTCATGTGCAAATGAAGTCATTGAATCATGTCCAAAATAAATATATATGGCAAATCATGTGTGTTGTATCATTTTACCAAATGCAACATTTGTTGGGGAAAATAATAGTGCTTGGAGATGAGAGTTGGCTTTGGCAGCGGGCAAGGGTGAAATTCCTGGCCAGACTTCCATGTCCAATTTTAATCAATAATTTGTCGACTGGGTAGTGCATCCCATTTCTCCACTTAAGGTAAAATGGGGAGAAAAAAGAAATGGAACAAAGATAAAGTCCTAACCAGAGAAGAATGGAATACTTTGGGCTGCCTTGTTGTCAAGAGTGGTGTATCCCGTTTCGCCACATGAGGTAAAATGGGGAGAACCATAGCAGCTGTGCTGCACAACCTCCACCAAAGCGTATACTTCAGTAATTGCTTTAAGAACCAATCAGAGTACAGCATATTTTCTTCTGCAAAACCATGTAAATATTCTAAGGTATTTACTTTAAAATTTGTTGTGGCCTGTCCTTCATGTACAAATTCGGATACTTTAAAAAGTGCCGTTCTGAAATTCCTGGGGGAGATTAATCAATCACAGTCATATACTGGGACACATTTCAGTCATGTAACAGCTCTGACTGCATGTTGAGGCAGACAATTCGGTCTCACAGTTAAAGAGAGCCAGCAAGCTTTGCCTCCATTTTTTAGGGGGACTCAGGTTTCTGCTGGTTCCACAAAAGTTTGAGTTAACTCTTTCTTAGTAAAAACACAATTTTCACAGTGCCAGGCCTAATGAGCACAACAGCTCATTTCCTGTGGTTTTACTCCATGAAATCAGTTGCCAAGACGAAAGATCCCCAAAGCCTCGCATGTGCCTATGTTTCCTCCTCTCCAGGGCTTTTTCCCAAGACTGAGACTGTGAGCGGCTGATCCCTCTGCCCTTTTCAAACCCCTCCTGGGAGGTATTTTGGGGGGAGAAGGGGAGTAGCCTGTTGGAGGAGGAGGGGAAGTCACCTGTGACCAGAGGCACCAACCTGGGCCCCAGAATGTGGGTGCCAACCAGACTCAAGCACAACATGATGGTATGACGTTACGTCATGCGATCACCTGCTGCCATTCAAGTAGAGATGTTTATTGATACAAGGAGAGGTTGTATTTATTAGATATTAATTATCCTCCCTTCCTCATGCTTGTAAGTTCAGCACAGTGCATCTCCTTGCTACTTAAAAAGTCTTTCCTTTTTCCCCCCTCCCCCTTAAAACAATAATCACACAGATTATTGCTTGTAAAAGGTAAAAATAGCATATACTGGCTCAGAATACTTGTTGAAGAGTAACAGATACAGCAGCTTTGTCCATAAAATCATGATCCAGTTACAAAGACATACTTTGGTCAAGCTTATGATGAGGTCTGGGTAAAAAAAAAGACAATCACAGGAATATCGAAATTAAAAGAAAAAATCAACACCGTGGAAGATCCATGTAACGAGATGAGCGTATGTATATATATAGTAATACTTAAATAACAAAGTAGAATAGCTCAAAAACACTAAAAAAGTTGTGAACTAATCCAAAGGAAAATAATAATTTAACAAACTTAACAAATGACTCCGAATACCAAAAATAACTACCAAAACAACCTTGACGAGTTGCCGGCTAAAAATCTCGTTTCACTGTTGTGATCTATCAGTTTCCTCAGAAGGGAAAAAAAGAAGAAATTATATTTTGTGTAACTCAAGACAGCTTAGTTGCTGTTAAATATAGGGGGAGGATAAGAAACTTCAAACAAAAAGAACACTCCCAGATAGTGAGTGGTAATATTCCAACTCGTGACTTTAATTAAGCTTCATTCCAAAGGTAGAAACCTAAATTTAAGTTCTAAAACAACCTCCATAGCTTGTAAAATACTTCAACAAAGGGCTATGCAAGCTCCCACGATCTTATTGTTACGAAGCTGTTGCAAATACTGATGGAAAGCATTCCTAATCACTGACTTATATATCAACTGGTACTTAATTCTTAAAGGCATTGTGCTCGCATGTTGTAGGGTGTGTCCAAACTTACCTACACATATTGTAATAATACAGTAAAACATATAAAAAGTTATATAAATGTAGGAAAAATTATCTCAACCTTTCAGAATAGACCTGATGGAGCCTTTCGTTGAATAGCTGTACAAGAATGCCAATATACGTGGGACTAAAAAGGGTTCGAACCGAATAGTTTCACAAAAAAGGGATATAATCCATGTTCGTATTAAGGCCTGTTGGTGACAGGGATGCAAATCTATGTATCCAGTACGTTTCTTTCCCTAGTAATTTTTTTTGTGAAATGTCTATATTAGGTACGTTAATGCTATGTTTATAAATCATGAACCATCTGAAATCTGTAGCTTTGTGATTAGCTTCCATGAAGTGGGATGGAAGGGGGGCTTCTATGATTTTGTTATTGATGCGGTTTTTGTGCTCCAATAGTCTTGTCCTGACTGTTCTAATAGTGCTGCCTATGTACCAAAGGTTACATTTACATTGAATGGCGTATACCACTCCCTGGGAATTGCAATTGGTGAAATATTCTAATTGTATCTTTTGATTGGTTCTAGGGACAATAAACTCCTTTTGTTCAATGGTTAGGTTGCACATAACACATCTTCCGCACCTAAAGTGACCTCTTATATAACTTGTTTGAGGTTGGCTTTTAGCTGTCAAATCCGCATGTATCAGAATGTCTTTGATATTCTTTGTTCTTCTAAAGCCAATACGTGGAGGTGTAGATGAAAATCCCGGAATATCTTGTATAATGTGCCAGTGTTTTCTAATAGTTCTGGCTAATGAGTTAGATAAGGCTGTGAAATCTAAGGACCATGTCAAGGGGTAGTCATCAACCTTCGGTCGTTCTTCGAACAATGTGTATCTCGGCCTATTGTTTGCTCTTGATATAGCTGTCCTTATCACCGAATGGGGATAGCCTCTATTGTTGAATTTTCCCGCCATTCGGTCCCGATTCCTGGTGTAATCATCCAAAGTAGTTGAGTTTCTTTTAATTCGCAAAAAAATGTCCATATGGTAAATTACGTTTAAGGTGAGATGGGTGGAATGATTTATAATGCAGGTAAGACGGTCGGTCTGTAGGTTTTTTATAAGGTCAAATGGCTAGTGTGTTGGCATTGGTTCGATAAACCATCGTGTCTAAAAAGGTAACCTGTTGGCTATGATAATATGTAGTAAATTTGATACTGGGATGTATCTCCTGACTCCATGCAAAAATACTGTTGACCTTATCAAAGTTATTAAATATTATAAACAAATCATCAATATATCTTTTGTATAATATTATGTTTTCAAAGAAAGGGTTCGTTAAGTGGTTGTAAAAGAAATCTTCCTCGAGTTTGCCCAAAAATAAGTTGGCCATATTAGGTGCACATGCACTTCCCATAGCAACCCCTCTGATCTGTAAATAAAACTCCTGTTGGAATCTAAAATAATTGTGTTCAAAAATCAAATCTACTAATTCCATCAGAAAATAAGTGGGGGGATATTTGTATATAAAGCGGAAACATCCATCATGACCAATACAGCAGTAGTTGGAATATTAAGGCCCTCTACTTTTCTGATGAAGTCTCTTGCGTCATGTAAATATGATCGTAATTTAGACACTTTAGGTTTCAAAAAAGAATCAAGAAATTTGGATAAGGGTTCCAATAAGGAATTCGTGCCCGATACTATTGGTCTGGGGGGGGGAACCTTCTTTATGAATCTTAGGCAAAACATAAAACAAGGGTGTTCGATGGGTTGTTATTCAAAAGGAACTGCTTTAAGGATGAATCAGTGATGCCCATAATTTCAGCCTCTTCCACAACAATATTGATAGGTCGCATAATATGTTTTAATGGATCCAAGGGAAGCTTCTTATAATAGGTTTCATCATTTAATTGGCGTGTCACCTCCTGGCAATAATCCTTTTTATCCATCACTACTATGGTGCCACCCTTATCTGCTGGTTTTATAATAATTTCTTTGTCTGCTAGAAGACTCTTCAAGGTCATATGTTCATCTTAAGTTAAATTCGACCATTTATGTTTGGCCTGTTGTTCTAATCTGGTTATGTCCTTATTTACTAATCGTTCAAACACTGTAATGTGTGGGTCTACTATATTTGGGCAAAAATTAGATCTATTCCTGAAAGTAGGCGGTGGTATGGTGTTGGAGGTGTTATGAAAGAACTTTCTTAACTTAATCAGTTTAATCAATTTGAACAAATCAACCCTGGTGTTGAATGTGTTATATGATGGTGTAGGGACAAAACCCAAACCCAAATTCAATACTTTTTTCTCTAAGTTATTCAATGGACGTGTGGATAAATTCAAAATTAGGTCCTCATCCTGTTCCGTTTGTAACGTGATGTGGAAAAATTCTGCTGAAAGGTTATATTTCTACTTCTATTTCTAGATCTTAAGGGGTATCCCAAAGTGTGTTCATTGCCCGAAGTCACAATGGACTCCAAGCTTTCTCCCTCCGTAGTATCTAAATCTGATTGTTGTACGGGTCGAGCCCAGGATACCTTCTTCTTCGAATTAGTTGCAGATTCTGACCACCATTGGTACACCCTCCCAGTATCGTAAGCATTTCGATCTCTATTGAACTTTTTAATTTTTAACTCCTTGAGATTGTTTTCGAACTCTCGCACTCTGTTCTCAAGTTCACAACTTTTGTTATTAAAACTCCCATTTCTTTCTGGCGTATTTAGGTGTGCTTCAATCTTTTGAATCTCATCAACCTCCTTTCTAGATCTTTCTATAATCAGGAGCATTAAATCTAGGGAACACTTGTTAAGAATAGAAGTCCATTTGGATTTGAAATCATTATCATTCTGAAACATAGCGGGTGGCTTATTAATTCTTATGCCCCTAGGGATCCTATTGTTCTTACAATAACTGGTAAGGGAAACTGCATGTAATTGAAAACGGATTTCTTTTTTATGCAATTGAAGTAATCTGTCCCATTCATCAGTAGTGCTGCCTAATGCAGTATCAAGCATGGAAGGCATATCTGAAAAGTATCCGGTTTCTATCTTCTTCCAAAAAAGCAAAAGTGCTAACATCTTCATTCATATTGATTGTCTAAGACAATATAACTAGGCAAAAAAAAAGACAATCACGGGAATATCCAAATAAAAAGAAAAAATCAACACCGTGAAAGATCCCTGTAATGAGATGAGCGTATGTATATATATATATATATATATATATATATATATATATATATATATATATATATATATAGTAACACTTAAATAACAATGTAGAATAGCTCAAAAACACTAAAAAAGTTGTTCACAACTTTTTTTAGTGTTTATGAGCTATTCTACATTGTTATTTAAGTATTACTTAATATTTAAGTATTACTATATATATATACATACACTCATATCAGCGCCACCTCTCTGGATCCATGGGTAGAAGTAGGCAGGGGCATGTTGGCAGAAGAGGAAGCAGAGGGAGGGAGAGGCATCATAGCATTTTAGGCAGTCTTCCACAAAATGTTAATGCTAGTCTTCACACAATATATGCAAACATTTTTGGAGGACCCCCTTATGATCCCAAGCAGAGGAACGATGTACCACCTGCACCCCCTATCCTGGGCCCTATGGAGAGGCAGGCAGTGGCTGCATTTGGCCTCCAGGTCAGAGGTTCCTCACCCCTGGTACAGATTACTAAAGACCTCCATAGTTTCCCAATTGTTTTCTCTCCTTTGGCTTCCCTTACTCAGCCAAATTAGCAGGTTGGTGATTTAAAAAGAAATTGTGAAACCATGTTTCTTCAGCAAGGACATTTTGAATCCACTCATCTTCAGAAAGCACAATCGGTGAGTACCACTTTGAGGCAATCAAGATTTGGGCTAATGTTAGATTTCCCATAAGCTTCAACTGGCATAGCTTACATCAGCCTGCTGAAACCAGGCCGGTTGTTCCAGAACACTGTTTTCACAATGGCCAGCCAGTTGCCTGTGCAAAGCCCAAAACAGGATTTGACAGTAACACCAGTCTCTCTCTCTCTCTCTCTCTCTCTCTCTCTCTCTCTCTCTCTCTCTCCCCCCCCCCCATGTGATTTCCATCAACTGACATATAGAGGAATACTGTCTCGAAACCCTTGAGGAAGAACATGGCCAGCTTAGTTAGTAGTCACTGATGGCCTTGTCCTCCATTCTTTCCTTCTAATCCTCATAAAATCATAGAGTTGGAAGAGACCACAAGGGCCATCCAGTCCAACCCCCTGCCAAGCAGGAAACACCATCAAAGCATTCCTGACAGATGGCTGTCAAGCCTCCGCTTAAAGACCTCCAAAGAAGGAGACTCCACCACACTCCTTGGCAGCAAATTCCACTGTCGAACAGCTCTTACTGTCAGGAAGTTCTTCCTAATGTTTAGGTGGAATCTTCTTTCTTGTAGTTTGAATCCATTGCCTGTGTCCGCTTCTCTGGAGCAGCAGAAAACAACCTTTCTCCCTCCTCTATATGACATCCTTTTATATATTTGAACATGGCTATCATATCACCCCTTAACCTTCTCTTCTCCAGGCTAAACATACCCAGCTCCCTAAGCCGTTCCTCAATCAAACACATCCACGTTGTTGCCCCTTTTTACTTCCTGAGAGCAAATTTCAGTGTTTAACTATGTGTTATTTTGAGCAGTACAGTGGGCCTTCAGGTAACATTCCTTTCGGGTTGCGGACGCAGCAAACCTGGAACTGCGTTTGCCGCTTGCAAACACGCAGAAGAAGCATTCTGCGCACCTCACATATGTGCAGAACAGGCACCTCCGGTTATGGAAATTTCGGGATACAGCCGGGCCTCTGGAACCACTGTACTTTCTTCCATCTTTCTCAAATCTTCCAGCATTCACTGTAATTGGCTGCTGTATATCTACAACATATGGATGATATTTCACTCCAAAACTCCAATTGACTCTTCCCAACAGCTTCATATTGATGTTTAATAGCCACTGCATACACTGCAACATTCCTCAGATGAAAACATGGGCATTTCTCACTCCCCACAACTGACACTCCCCCATTTTGCCCCCCCCAATGCCCACACACAGCATTTTCTATCTGAAGAATGGCAAGTTCCACAACCACATCAAGAACAGGACACAGCATGTACATCCTCCACTGACATGACGATACGCCATAATCCCAGGCCTTGCCCTCTGCCTGCCCCTCAGATCCAGTGCATTATGTGGGGAAGGGCCTCGGTTGTAGCAGCCTCTCTTCCTTTACCTTTCCCATCTCTGCATATTCTAAGGCTTTCACCATCCATTCTTCCTTTCAGGGTATTCTCACAACTTTCCACCTCTGAGCATAAAGATCCCTTGCCAATGTACCTGCATACATAAATACAGCTGCATACATAAATAGAGTTTGGAATTTTGCTGACCAATATCCCCAGGCAGAAGAGTTCTGGATCCTTGGAAAAATCAGTTTGATTCCCCTCCTCCCATTATATATCATGCCCCCCAAAACCTTAGCCTTCCTACAGATCTACCACATGTGATAGAATGACCCCTCACAATTCTTACATTTCCAATATTTATTTGGTACATTCCTATACATTCAAGCAAAGCTCTTTAGAGTTAAATACCACTGGTACATCATCTTATAATAATTCCCTCATATAAGATGAAAAAGAAGATGGTGAAGGAAAAGGACATGAGTCCAATGTCACTCTCCCAACCCCCTCCATTGTGATTGCCAACATCTGGGAGTCACTGGTCTCTAAGTTGCTACTGGAAAGAATTTTTTTAATTTTGTTTTGAGAAGAAACAATGTGAAGAATCTAAGCTTGTTGTTGTTTAGTTGTTTAGTCGTGTCCGACCCTTCGTGACCCCATGGACCAGAGCACGCCAGGCACGCCTATCCTTCACTGCCTCCCACAGTTTGGTCAAACTCATGTTAGTAGCTTCAAGAACACTGTCCAACCATCTCGTCCTCTGTCGTCCCCTTCTCCTTGTGCCCTCAATCTTTCCCAACATCAGGGTCTTTTCCAGGGAGTCTTCTCTTCTCATGAGGTGGCCAAAGTATTCTCAGCTTCTTTACCCCAAACACAAATGCATTTAATGGGACTGAGGAAATATAGATTATGAGTCATGGTGCACTTTATTACTATACAACAAAGGAAACTGGACAGACACTTGTGTCCCCTTACCAATGATGATGATGATGATGATGATGACTATCAGGGAAATCTGGCAAAATTGCCTGGACCTCTGGAATTCTAATTCAACTTCACTGCTGAGCTTTGAATTCTGGTGTAACCTGATCGGTCTTCACTTCCTGCGTGGTGAAATTGAGAATGCCACAGGTTAAGGGGGGGGGACATGTCCTTGGAGTTCTTGGGTGGGGGAAGAGAGTGATTTACCCCAAATACAACTGCATTTAATGGAAGTGAGGGGATCCGAGTCACTGTGCATTTTATTACTGAACCACAATGGAAACTGTGGACAGTCATTTGTCCCCCTTTCAAAAAAGTTCATGCTGTCAGGGAAACTGCCTTGGCTTCCAGAAACCTATTCCAATTTCACTGCTGTAACCTGATGGCACTCATTTCCCCACAGCCAGGGTGGTGAAATTGAGGCTGGCACAGATTAGGAGGGACGTGTCCTTGGAGTTTTTGGAAGGGGGAAGAGATTTAACTGGTTTCCAACACTGCTTTACATTATCTTATAGCATGATTAGAATTCTAGCTATTTATGACACTGCCCTGAATCCGTTGTTCCTGGGTGCTGGCAAAGTGTTCCTTGCAATCCTGTATAAATTCCTCCAACTAAGCCTCTTCATGCATCAGTTCCTTGTTCGGCCCAGTGCTGTTCTCAAACTCATTCCTGGCTCTTCAGCTCTGTAGAATGATGAAGATACTCCTGATCTCCTGCCTTCTCTTGGCCCTGCTTCCTTCAGGTGAGCAGAACCACAGCTGCTGCGCTGTTCATCATGGTTCCAGGAAGGAACTAAGTGGGGGGGGGTCAGCCATTAAAGGAGGAGAAGAAAGGAACAAGGACTTGTGGTTCATTTGAAAGGGAGAGGAATAATGCACAAGGCCAGATGACAAAGGATCTTCAATGATAGATATATTTTTTTGTTCCCAATATTTATTTTTATTTAACCAACTGCATAGAGAGAGGTGTGGTATCCTCAAGTACATTTAAACAAAGAGTAAGTTTCTTGCATTTATAGAAATCTGAGATAGGAGACAATGTATAGGCACAATTCTTCTCATATTTTGGAGTGGAATTTTCCTGCCCCCCCCCCACGCAATCTTTTACTTTGCTGGTGTTACACGCCACCCCAATCTCTGAGTGGAGTCAGGCTCCAAGGTACCAGATGTCCTTAAAAGAGTATTTCATGTTTGCTGGAGCTGATGGGAGTTGTAGTACAACAACTTCTGGAGGGTTGAAGGTTTCCCCACACCTTCTCTACTGGTCCTCTCCCTCAGCCTGCAGGAACCATCTTGGACAATCATTCTCTGGTCTATGCAAGGCCCACCCTCATTCACAGAGTTTAAGAACTACAGAGGGAATATACAGGTACTGTATTTTTCAATCCATTGACTCACCAGACCACAAGACGCACTTAGTTTTTAGAGGAAGAAAACAAGAAAAAAATATTCTGAATCAAATGTTGTACTAAACTACCGTGTTTAATAAACAACCAGTATAGCAGCATAATATTTTAACCATGTAAACTGAACTGCAGTCAACAGTGGCATTAAGAACCATCATCACTGATGGGCATGTGAGGTGGGGCTTACCGGTATCTGCCCCCTGCTCACTGTATGGAAAGAAAGCGGCAATGGTGTGTAGGCGGCTGCTGCTTTTCTTTCCGCGCTGCGCTGTGCCTCTTCTGCAGGCTCCTATCCCTGCTATTGCCGCTTTTCTTGTTGTACAGGAAGCACAGGCGGACGGAGCTATTCGTTCCAGCCCTTCCTTTGGGCTGTTCGTTCCACTCCGCCGCTTCGCCACTGTCGGCAATGGGGGGGGGGAGAAGAACAGACAGCCCGAAAGCAGCGCTTTTGAGCTGTTCATTTCCAACACCACCACCACTTTGCCACTGTCCATAAGACGTGCAGACTTTTCCCATCCCTTTTTAGGAGGGAAAAAGTGCATCTTATGGAGCGAAAAATACGGGAAGCATTATGTACATGAACAATGGCCCATCTAGTCTAGCATCTTGTTCTTGCCATGGGTCCTATGGGAAGCCCATAAGCAGGATCTGAGTGCAACAGCTCCCTTTCTGCGATTTCCAGAAACTAGTATTCAGATGAATAGTGCCTCCAGTATTGGAGAAAGAATATATCAATTGAGGGTGGTAAACATGAATTTATCCATTCCACTTTTGAAGCTATCCCAGTTGGTGGTCTTTGCTGCCTCTCGTGAGATGGAGTTTGTAGCAGAAAGTGTTGTGTTAATGTACCTTGATGCAGACCTATTCCCACTACACAGTTACTAAGGTTTTCAAACCCATTTTCCCCTGTCTGCAGTGGCATCTTTGACATGTGAGTCTTGTTGGAATGAAGAAAAAGACTGCAAAAACGCCACCACTGTGGAGTGTGACAAGTCCAGTGACCAGTCCTGCATGTCTGCCCTTGGAGACGGCAAAATGTGTAAGTGAGAACTTTCAACCTTTTGACCACCAAAACATAAACCCCCAGACTCACTTTCCAAGGTCATATCTTAGCCACAAGCCACAGAAAATGACTTTTCATAAAGTAGTTTTCTAGGTTCTGTGTTGCCTGTAGGAGCAGGGAAGAAATTCAAGTCAGTTCATATTTAAAGTTGTGTTTACTCAATTGGTAGAGCAAAACAAAGCCATCCTTCAGAATCTGCACTTCTCCCATTTTTGCAATTCAGTTGTCCAGCCATGTAATGAGTAGACAAATGCCCATACTAGGGTAAAGTGTGCCTATAAGAACCTACAACAAAATCAAGTAACAGCCACATAATCCATAAGAAGAACTAAGAATAAAGATAGGAAATATTGATATCAGTAACAGCAACAAAAAAGCCAAACAATACCCCAACTCAAGTGTCCATTCAGCAGCCTCAGCTTTTGTAGTTGGAGTCAGTTTGTCAGGTTCTCATCTCCCAGGCCAAGTGAAAAATGACCTGCAAGGCAGAGAGCTAGTCTGCAAGGATTCACAGCCAAGATGGTTAACAAACTTCCTGTTCCCCTCATGGGTGGAAACCATAGCTGTTTAAGTCAGTATGAACCTGCAGATAGGACCTAAGTGTAAAAATGACATTCACACTAAATGTTGATGGATGGAAAAGTTGGAAACTGATATGAAAATGTGGAGAAATGAACTTAAAATAAGAAACCAAGAGAAACTGATACTTACATACTGCCCCTTCCTAATTGCCTATGGTACATGCTCCCTTTATGAGCTCCAGCATTGACTCTCATTGGTCCAGTTTCAAGGTGGATTTGATTTAAATCAAATCAATTTCAATCACAATTTCAATCACTAGTTAGTAAGACTTGATTTAGATCTTTTTTTACAGAAAGAAACATTCTTGCTGGTATAATCTTAATATTTACAACCAGATGAAGGTTTCATTTTTGGAATAATAAATTTTCAGAGTAGTTTTTACAGTTATATCAAAAATTACTGATTTGGTTATACTATTAGAAATACATTGACAGATAATTATGAAATTATTGTGAGGTTTAAAAAGTTAACTGTTTATATTTGGAGAGCTTTTCTGCTGTACTTTATTGGAAGGAGAAAAATAATCATTTCCTTTTTTTTGGAATATAAGAACAACTTATAATCAAATACAAGCAATCAAATACAGTTTCCCCCTACCCCGCCCAAAAAAACAGCCCCAACTACGTCCAAGTAATTACATTAGTAATATAATCAACTAAAAATTATTTCTACAGTTGCTGGTTTAAAAAATACCATTCCACATGCTCCAATGTGTCATCGGTGGTTTAAATGCATGTTCTTTCTTGGACGCATATGTAATAAATGAGGACCACATTATGTAAAAGTTATGTAATTTCTCACGTTGTTTTCTTTCATGTACCCTTTCTGTTAACTTTTCTATCAAAATTAATTCACAGACATAAGCATACCAAACTTCATATAGGTTCACATTTAATGTCCTCGTGTCTAGCAACAGCAAGACGTGCTGCAGTTATAAGATGTACAATTAAGTCATTGTCTCTAAGATTTTGTGCTTCATCTGCAAATATAGAAAGCAATGCTATTTTGGGATCTAAATTGATCGATTGAGATGTAATTTGTTCCATTTCCTGAAATATTTTTAACCAGAAGTTTTTAATCAATGGGCATTTCCACCACATGTGTATAAATGTTCCTTCATTCCCACAATTTCTCCAACATTGTGGAGAAATATTTTTGTCTATTTTGCTTAGCAATGTGGGATGCAAGTACCATCTGTGGATTAGCTTTAAGTAAGTGTTTTCTCTTTTTCGGGCAGAAATAGCTTGAAAGGGGGCTTTTGCCACATTCCTTCCCACAAACCATCATCAATCTCTTCTCCCAAGTCTTTTTCCCATCTAGTCTTCAACATGGAGGGCTTTGAGGTTGAGAAATTTACAATCACTTTATAGATTAAAGCAATCAGACCTTTACCTCTTGGGTCAGTGGTTGTGAGCTTCGCCCAGAGATTGGGAGGACACCTCCGGCCTCTCTGGTTCGCTCAAAAGTGAAAGTAAGACTGAACAGTGGTATATAAAATATTTTCAAATGCAGTTAGTGACTTCATCCCTTGTTTGTGGATTTCTGTGCTACTTATAAAATGGATGACTCGATGGATTACTATCCAATTGGGAAAGTTTTGAAACATTTCTTGTAGTATTAATCCAGACAATGGGGTGTTTTATTTGTAAAAGTCTTTAAGTCAAAACAGGCCCACATTTCCCCATTTTTCAAAGCGGAATGTTATGTCTCTAGTATAGAAAGTAGGGTGAAATGCCAATGATAGTACAGGAGAAGGCTGAGAGGCCATGCGTGAGAACCATTTCTTCCAAACTTTTAGATTAGATAATAAAAATGGGTTTTCTATCTCAGTAAATGTCTTTTTATTATTTTGCCAAAATGGGACCCAGCTTATTGAATTCTGTTCATTTGGGTTTTCCATATTTAGCCAAGCTATTTGTTGAGATCCTTGAATTACCAGAAAAATGCTATGTAGATGGGCTGCTGCATAGTACCACATGATATTATGTACTGCCACGCCACCTCCTTTGGCTGGTTGATATAACGCTTTATATGGTAACCTTGGCCCTTTATTGTGGTGTATAAATTTTAGAAGCATGTTTTGCAAATTTTGTTATTTTTTGTCTTCTATGGCTATTGGTAAGACTCTAAAGAGATAGAAGAGGTGCGGCAGCACCGTCATTTTTATAGTGGCGATTCGGCCCAACCATGACAGCGAACCCTTGCTCCAAGTTTTCAGTTTTTCTCTAATCTCTCGGATCATTGGACCAAAATTAAGTTTTTCCACATTTTGAAGGTTCCTGGGGATAATAACTCCTAAATATTTAAAATATTTCTGACAAAGTTTTATTTCAGTGGAATGCTGAAGTTGTAGTTGTGCTTCAGTTAGCATATGAATACATAGCAGGTCTGATTTGCTATAGTTAACACAGAAAGGAGCTCCGAGGTGGTATTCGATGCCAACTAAACTTGCTAAAATGTATAGAACTCAAGATAAGGTATGTTGGAAATGTAAGGAAAAGGAAGGGAATTTCTTTCATATGTGGTGGACGTGTCCTAAGATTAAAGCCTACTGGGATATGCTATATAATGAACTGAAAAAGATTTTCAAAAATACTTTTAGTAAAAAACCAGAGGGTTTTTTTAGTTAGGGATAACAGGTGCAGATACAGTATTCCCCAAAAAGACATAAATATATTTATGTATGCTACCACGGCAGCAAGGATACTTTTAGCCCAGAAATGGAAACAGCAGGAACTTCCAACATTGGAAGAATGCCAGACGAAGATGATTGAGTATGGCGAGCTGGCGAGACTGACGGGGAAAATCCGAAACCAGCATGATGAACTGTTTGAAAAGGACTGGAGTAAATTTGTACAATATATGAAGGAACATTACAAACATTTTAAAATATTTGCAGGATTGATTTAAAATACTTTATTAGGTTATGATTTGATACCTGTTTATAAATATTAGAAATAATTCTTTTAAGTATGGAGATAAGGTAAATAGGGTGATTTAGAAATGTCAAGAAAAAAGTGATTGCATATGGAAGTCAGGGAGGGGGGCGGGAGGAAGTCAAAGCTCAATTTGAGCAAAGATATATGTGATGAAGAAATTTTATTTGGTTGTTATAAAGGAAAAAAGAAAAATTAATAAACATTGTATTTAAAAAGAAAAAGAAAGGAGCTCCAAAGTCCCTGCCTCAAACAACAGGGACATTGGGTGGCTCAGCTGGGGGAGAGGAAGTGACAAGGAGGTGGCAGATCTTGCCTCCAAGGATCACACCACAGCTTCAAAGGCAGCAGCATCAGGCGATGCTTTTCTTGGCGGTCAGATCTCCTGCCCCTGTGGATCCTGCCACATAAGGCGATCATCAATCCTTTCCTCATGGGTGGTCCAGCCCTATCTCCAGGTCTAGTTATTTCCTTTTCCAATTCTTTCTTTTATAGCACTTTTGGGGCCAACAATAGCTTACAAGGGCTGCATCAATACAGAGTTGTGCAATGCAGACTATCCCAGTGCCTCCGTAACCTCATCAATATACATCCACTACAAGATCTCCTGCTGCAAGACTGATATGTGCAACAGCGGACCTCCCGAAAGTAAGTATCATCATCAGGAAAGATGGTCTCACAAAACTCAAGTAATGAGAGAAGTCAAAGAAAGACAAACAAGTTTTTGGCAGTATCCTCATGTCAGGGACTGGCTAGGCAAGGAGGGGTGATGGCAGCCAGTTGCCCCAGAATGTGCCTGAGGGTGACAATAGGAAAATTTTCAAACCTGATTCAGACTGGTGGGACAGGGAGGAGCCATTGACAGAAGGAACCAGCAGGGAAGAATTGGAGCCATAGTACGGAGGTGGTGGAAATTAATAAAACAAAACCCACAACACCAATAAGATTACGTGAACAACATGCAGCATCTATTAGCCAAAATTACAAGGGAACATCACAGTTTAACCTTAGTCCTAGAAACAACCCTCCCATAATGTTACTCACAGTTCCTTTCCTGCAGCAGCTTCTGATATTTACATCCTACTCTTTCCTCCTAAAAGCTTTACCTCCTGCTCACCATTTCAGCTTCAAAACATCCTGTGAAATAGGTTAGGCTGAGAGATAGTTCCTGGCCCCAGGCCACTCAGCAAATGTCATGGCTACAGTGGAATTTGAACCCTGGTATCCTAGATTCTAGTGCAACTCTCTAACCACTACACCTCACAGGCTCATTGGTTTCCCAGAGCTCTAGCCCCCAAACCTACACCAACCCACTTTCTTTGGTGCATTTGCATTTGTAGAGATACTTTTTAGCAGGATAGGCCTCTGTCTTCCTTATGTGGGTAGGAACGGATTTCTTGTAGGTTTGCATTCAGGGAATTAATATCTTCAAGTTAAAGCAAATGCTAATAAAGATCTACTAGATGCAATGGGCTTCAGTGCCACCTAATTACCAAGTTATAGAGGAACACTATCTACACAAAGTTGAGAACAAGCAGGTGGTGCAAAAAGTAGAAAGTTTTTTTAAAAAATACATTTGTTACTCCACTCAATTTTGCAACAGGCCCTGCCACTGGATTGTGGCCCTGAGAAGCTTTCCCAGAAGGAAATGTGGCCATCATTGAAAACAGTTAATACAAAGGTTCAATCTGTAAGCCCCAGCCAGGCCCCTGACGTGCACCAGCTGCTGACGCAGGCCTATATCACTATCCTTTTCAAACTAGAGACAGAACCGGTAGATTCCTATCTGCTACAGCCTTCATCCGCCTTCACTGCCATTGTAACATACTGCTTGTTATCATCCGCCTGCTCTGGGGTTGAGGACTTCTTGGATCATTCTTTGTCTAGCTCCTTCCCTTTGACCTAACCGCCTTGGGTGACTCTGCTGGGAGTACGAGATTCCCGACGGCTTCGTTCACAAGGGTCATAGGAACGTGCAAGCCCACTCACCATGACAAGGTGATGATCCAGTGAGTGAGAAGGCAGTATGATACCTCTGGATTGGCCAGGCCTTCTACAAAAATCCACAACGTGGGCTCCTGCCTTCAACAAGAGAACAGTGCTTTCTAAGGGGATATCTGCATTATTTAATAACATAGCATAGTGTTAGGACGTTCAGTGGTTGCTCATGAGTAAAGCGCCAGAATGCAGAACTTCTAAAACTAAGTTCTTTATTGTGAATGCTATGTACAGTGCAGTAAAAGTTCAAACGTCCATCTCAATCCTCAGCAGAGTCCCGGAATGAAGTCTTCTGGTTCTTTGTCCAGCAAAAAAGCCACGGGATTCTAAACCCCCGCCTCCCTCTCCCACGTCCTTCCTGCATCCGACCCCGGAGCGTGGGAACTTGACCTCGATCCCCACTTTCCCTGCGGTGCTGAGGCTCTCTGACCCCTTCCAAGCCCCTGCACCGCCTTCCTGGCTCCACCTCCCCTTCCCTGCTTGAGGAATGGTCGCTTCCTGCCGAGGAGGGGGAGGAGCTGCTCGTGAACAACGGACGTTGGTCCCTGTATTCTACATGCTGCCACGACATCGGCAGCCGCGGGGAGGGGGTTTTCCTGACACATAGTAAAAGAAAAACTGCAGATAGAACAAAACAAAAAATCATGTTTCAATAACAAGATTAGTTGAACAGCATGCAGCATTCATGAGCAAAAATTACAAGGGAGCTTCACATTTTTACCTTATTCCTACAAACACTTCTCGCATGATGTTACTCACAGTCTTTCTCCTGCAGCAGCATCTGATATTTACATCCCTACTCTTTCCTTCAAAGAGCTTGAGGTAGCATGTCTGGCTCTTCATTTTAGCCTCAAACACCTGTGTGAAATAAGTCAGGCTAAGAGGCAGTGTCTGGTCCCGGGTCATCTAGCAAGAGTCGTGGCTCAAGTACTGATTTGAACTCTGGTCTCCTCCCACCCTTGGTTCCAGATGTAGACGTTCACATTCCCGTGTTCCTGATGTAGACCTTCACTCACCCCTCCTTCCTTGGTGGGAGAAGGCACCATTTTGTGGTTTGCCTTAGCATTCCCAACACCCTGGTGTGTCCTTTATTGTAAACCCGAGGACAAGCAATTATGGGAGTGGTAGTTTCATAAAGGTGCTGAGAGTTAATAGGAAAACCCCTATTCCCCTCACAGAGCTATGGATTAGCAAACAAACCTCACACAATAGCTCTTATAAGCTAGCATTTTTTCTTAGGTAAAATCATGATTTTACCAAAACTAAGCACAGGTTTTCTCGGAAATGTTGTTTAAGGATAAAACTACTAAGAGCTTTCTTTCTCTTTCCCACTCTAAGAAAGAGGGACATTTTGTAGAATTATCTTCTTCTTTTTTGAAATAAATTTTTATTATTTTTCCAAATACATCAAATTACAACCAATTCAACATCTAATATAAAATACATTCACCATTGCTCTGCCGAGCTACGACTCCCCTCCCTCACGTCAGCAGGTTTTCTAGTCCATTCTCAACACGCAGTTTTTATCACTTCATATTAAACTATGTCAAAGGTCTATTCCAGTCCTACTAGTGTTTTTAAACTTCCACGGTTCAATCTTAAGTATTCCACAAATTTACTCCAATCTCTTCGAAACCTCGAGTCATCCTGGTTTCTGACCCTACCGGTCAGTTTTGCAAGTTCTGCATATTCCACCATCTTCGTCTGCCACTCATCAATCGTTGGTAATTCCTGTAATTTCCACTTTTGAGCAAGCAGTGTTCTTGCTCATTTTTGTAGAATTATCATCGTTTGTGTGCATCTGTAGCTAATATTTTGTCTCTCAGAATGCCTCTCAATGGTGCTCAGTGCTAAGCCAAACTACTTAAAGCGGTATCCCTGTGCTTGAAATGTATGCTGTGAATGTGGCCCTAGTCAGAAATCTCTTGCACCATGCCTTAATGTAGCCCTGAATGAATGGAGCATGGCTGGAGCACTGTGCTTGGAGAAGTGCTGGAAGGTGGTACACATCCCTCTTTGAAGGAAGAGTACAGTTACCACCCCTCACATACAGCCAGATGTGGTTAGCATCTGCAAAAGAAATACATTAACTGCAAAGTTGGGGGTGGGGTGGTGATTGTTTTACAGTGCCTGAGCCTGAGAAGAGGAAGCCCAATGGGCTGAAGTGCCCGAGTTGCTTATCCATCTTCTCAGAGGAGTGCGAGGGCCAGAAGACCGTCAGCTGCAGAAATGAGGAAGATCAATGTTTCTACATTGGGGTTCGCGTGAAGATCGGTGAGTCTTGTATGATGGAGTGCAGCTAGGGCCCCATCTGTACTATGCATTTAAAGCAGTATCATGCCACTTTGAGCTGTCATGGCTTCCCCTAAAAGACGCTAGGATACTTAGTTTATTAAGGGTGCTGAAAGTTATTAGGAGACCCACGTTGCCCTCACAGAGTGTCTGGGGTGGGGAGGAGCCCAAGGAGGAGGAATGTGTGGGCAGAGGGGTGGGCAGTGGGGAAGGGACTACTGATTTCTGGGGTTCTTGCCTGGAACCCTGTGCCTGTTTATTCCATTTCCCCCCAGCAACACTTTAAAAGCCTATTCAGATAGGGATATGTTCTATTTCCTTTTGCTGTTCATTCCATTGAGTTTTAAATGTTTTAATGGTATTAACTGCTTTTATTGCTAATGTAAATATTTCTTGTAAATCCCTAGCAGTTTTTACTGCAATCAAGCGGTATATAGATTTTGTTAAATAGAAATACATCTTAAAATTTGTACTTTAAATTGGGGGGGGGGAGGATGGAGACCCTCATGCCCAGAGGCCAAAGCTATCCCTCTAGGACTCTCTCTCTCTCTCTCTCTGGCCCTTGGGATCCTCCTTAGCCACACCTCCTCTTCCTCACACTTCATACCCTACCTGTATGCTTTGGCCTGGCTGGATTGTTGCCCCTGAACTCTTGGTTCCATGGAGGGAGGACAGAGAGTGGGGTTTGAATGTATCTAGAAAATAGCCTGCCGTGTAAAGGTGAATTTTACATATGTTTCCATTGGCATGTCGCCCTCTCAGAAGGTCACCCAGACTGGGAAAAGGCTCTTGGTCTGAGAAAAGTTGCCCACCCTTCTGTTTGAGGGAGAAGGTTTTGGATTCCAAAAACATGTGTGTGTGTGTTTTCCCAACAGGGGAAAGCAACCTGATGGCCGCTGTCCGAGGCTGTGCAACAGCTAGTATGTGTGACTACACTAAGGAGGTGATGGGGAATGATCTTGAATCATTAGGAATTGAGGTCACCCAAGCAGAGTGCACTGAAGCAATTGATGATGATGCCAATGAGCTGAGGGAAGGCAAACCTCCACTGCCCAGAAGAACCCACCATTCATGGAGATTGGCAGCCTAGTGGTTGAAGCAGGGGAGGTCTCAGCTTGATGACTTCCAGGCTTTCTTTCCAGAATTCTAGAAGCTCCTCCTCAAGGACAGGCTGTATTTGACTTTCATGTGCAAATGAAGTCATTGAATCATGTCCAAAATAAATATATATGGCAAATCACGTGTGTTGTTTCGTTTTACCAAATTAAACATTTGTTGCGGGAAATAATAGTGTTTGGAGATGGGAGATAGCTTTGGCAGCAGGCAGGGGTGAAATCCCTGGCCAGACTTCCATGTTCAATTTTAATCAATAATTTGTTGACTTTGGGTAGTGCATCCCATTTCTCCACTTAAGGTAAAATGGGGAGAAAAAAGAAATGGAACAAAGATAAAGTCCCCACCAGAGAAGAATGGGAGACTTTGGGCTGCCTTGTTGTCAAGAGTGGTGTATCCCGTTTCGCCACTTGAGGTAAAATGGGGGGGGGGAGAAATGGAACAAAGATAAAGTCCCCACCAGAGAAGAATGGGAGACTTTGGGCTGCCTTGTTGTCAAGAGTGATGTATCCCGTTTCGCCACATGAGGTAAAATGGGGAGAGCCACAGCAGCTGTGCTGCGCAACCCCCACCAAAGCTAATACATCAGCAATTTCTTTAAGAACCAATCAATGAGTACAGCATGCCAAGAATGCCAATATACGTGGACTAAAAAGGGTTCGAACCTAATAGTTTCACAAAAAAGGGATATAATCCATGTTCGTATTAAGGCCTGTTGGTGACAGGGATGCAAATCTATGTGTCCAGTACGTTTCTTTCTGTAGTAATTTCTTTTGTAAAATGTCCATATTAGGTTCGTTAATGCTATGTTTATAAATCACGAACCATCTGAAATCTGTAGCTTTGTGATTAGCTTCCATGAAGTGGGATGTAAGGGGGGCTTCTATGATTTTGTTATTGATGTGGTTTTTGTGCTCCAATAGTCTTGTCCTGACCATTCTAATAGTGCTGCCTATGTACCAAAAGTTACATTTACATTGAATGGCATATACCACTCCCTGGGAATTGCAATTGGTGAAATTTTCTAATTGTATCTTTTGATTGGTTCTAGGGAGAATAAACTCCTTTTGTTCAATGGTTAGGCTGCACATAACGCATCTTCCACACCTAAAGTTACCCCTTATATAAATTGTTGGCTTTTAGCTGTCAAATCCGCATGTATCAGAATGTCTTAGATATTCTTTGTTCTTCAAAAGCCAATATGTGAGGTGTAGATGGAACTCCCGGAATATCTTGTATAATGTGCCAGTGTTTTCTAATAGTTCTGGCTATTGAGTTAGATAAGGGCGTGAAATCTAAGGACCGTGTCAAGGGGTAGTCATCAACCTTCGGTCGTTCTTCGAACAATGTGTATCTCGGCCTATTGTTTGCTCTTGATATAGCTGTCCTTATCACCGAATGGGGATAGCCTCTATGGTTGAATTCCCCCGCCATTCGGTCCCGATTCCTGGTGTAATCATCCAAAGTAGTTGAGTTTCTTTTAATTCGCAAAAATTGTCCATATGGTAAATTACGTTTAAGGTGAGATGGGTGGAATGATTTATAATGCAGGTAAGACGGTCGGTCTGTAGGTTTTTTATAAGGTCAAATGGCTAGTGTGTTGGCATTGGTTCGATAAACCATCGTGTCTAAAAAGGTAACCTGTTGGCTATGATAATATGTAGTAAATTTGATACTGGGATGTATCTCCTGACTCCATGCAAAAATACTGTTGACCTTATCCAAGTTATTAAATATTATAAACAAATCATCAATATATCTTTTGTATAATATTATGTTTTCAAAGAAAGGGTTCGTTAAGTGGTTGTAAAAGAAATCTTCCTCGAGTTTGCCCAAAAATAAGTTGGCCATATTAGGTGCACATGCACTTCCCATAGCAACCCCTCTGATCTGTAAATAAAACTCCTGTTGGAATCTAAAATAATTGTGTTCAAAAATCAAATCTACTAATTCCATCAGAAAATAAGTGGGGGGATGTTGATGTTCTCTCTCTTGGAGGGTATCATCTATGATAGAATGGGCTACGTCCAGGGGAATATTTGTATATAAAGCGGAAACATCTATCATGTCCAATACAGCAGTAGGTGGAATATTAAGGCCCTCTACTTTTCTGATGAAGTCTCTTGCGTCATGTAAATATGATCGTAATTTAGACACTTTTGGTCTTCGGGGGGGGGGACCTTCTTTATGAATCTTAGGCAAAACATAAAACAAGGGTGTCCATGGGTTGTTATTCAAAAGGAACTGCTTTAAGGATGAATCAGTGATGCCCATAATTTCAGCCTCTTCCACAACAATATTGATAGGTCGCATAATATGTTTTAATGGATCCAAGGGAAGCTTCTTATAATAGGTTTCATCATTTAATTGGTGTGTCATCTCCTGGCAATAATCCTTTTTATCCATCACTACTATGGTGCCACCTTATCTGCTGGTTTTATAATAATTTCTTTGTCTGCTAGAAGACTCTTCAAGGCCATATGTTCATCTTTAGTTAAATTCGACCATTTATGTTTGGCCTGTTGTTCTAACCTGCTTATGTCCTTATTTACTAATCGTTCAAACACTGTAATGTGTGGGTCTACTATATTCGGGCAAAAATTAGATCTATTCCTGAAAAGTAGGCAGTGGTATGGTGTTGGAGGTGTTATGAAAGAACTTTCTTAATCAATCTAATCAATTTGAACAAATCAACCCTGGTGTTGAATGTGTTATATGATGGTGTAGGGACAAAACCCAAACCCAAATTCAATACTTTTTTCTCTAAGTTATTCAATGGACGTGTGGATAAATTCAAAATTAGGTCCTCATCCTGTTCCGTTTGTAACGTGATGTGGAAAAATTCTGCTGAAAGGTTATATTTCTACTTCTATTTCTAGATCTTAAGGGGTATCCCAAAGTGTGTTCGTCGCCCAAATTCACAATGGACTCCGAGCTTTCTCCCTCCGTAGTATCTAAATCTGATTGTTGTATGGGTCGAGCCCAGGATACCTTCTTCTTCGAATTAGTTGCAGATTCTGACCACCATTGGTACACCCTCCCAGTATTGTAATCATTTCGATCTCTATTGGACTTTTTGATTTTTAACTCCTTGAGATTGTTGTCGAACTCTCTCACTCAGTTCTCAAGTTCACGAATTTTGTTATTAAAACTCCCATTTGTTTCTAGCGTATTTAGGTGTGCTTCAATCTTTTGAATCTCAGCTTTCGTCATAACAACCTCCTTTCTAGATCTTTCTATAACCAGGAGCATTAAATCTAGGGAACACTTGATAAGAATAGAAGTCCATTTGGATTTGAAATCATTATCATTCTGAAACATAGCAGGTGGCTTATTAATTATTATGCCCCTAGGGATCCTATTGTTCTTACAATAACTGGTAAGGGAAACTGCATGTAATTGTAAACGGATTTCTTTTTTACGCAATTGAAGTAATCTGTCCCATTCATCAGTAGTGCTGCCTAATGAAGTATCAAGCATGGAAGGCATATCTGAAAGTATCCAGTTTCTATCTTCTTCCAAAAAAGCAAAAGTGCTAACATGTTCATGCATATTGATTGTCTAAGATAATATAACTAGGCAAAAAAAAAAAGACAATCACGGGAATATCCAAATAAAAAGAAAAAATCAACACCGTGAAAGATCCCTGTAACGAGATGAGCATATGTATATATATATATAGTAATACTTAAATAACAATGTAGAATAGCTCAAAAACACTAAAAAAGTTGTTCACAACTTTTGTTCACAACCGCCACTTCAAAGGCGGATGGCAGTCCCCTCAGTAGGCAGAGCACATTGCCCACCAGAGAGGCAAGGAAAGTCCGTCTTCTCATTCACCTTTCACTTTGCACACTCATGCTATCTTTCACAAGGACTTCAGCACCACCTCTCTGGATCCATGGGTAGAAGTAGGCAGGGGCATGTTGGCAGAAGAGGAAGCAGAGGGAGGAAGAGGCATCATAGCATTTTAGGCAGTCTTCCACAAAATGTAAATGCTAGTCTTCACACAATATATGCAAACATTTTCGGAGGACCCCCTTGTGACCCCAAGCAGAGGGAAGATGTACCACCTGCACCCCCTATCCTGGGCCCTATGGAAAGGCAGGCAGTGGCTGCATTTGGCCTCCAGGTCAGAGGTTCCTCACCCCTGGTATAGATTACTAAAGACCTCCATAGTTTCCCAATTGTTTTCTCTCCTTTGGCTTCCCTTACTCAGCCGAATTAGCAGGTTGGTGATTTAAAAAGAAATTGTAAAACCATGTTTCTTCAGCAAGGACATTTTGAATCCACTCATCTTCAGAAAGCAAAATCGGTGAGTACCACCTTGAGGCAATCAAGATTTGGGCTAATGTTAGATTTCCCATAGGCTTCAACTGGCATAGCTTACATCAGCCTGCTGAAACCAGGCCTGTTGTTCCATTACACTGTTTTCGCAATGGCCAGCCAGGTGCCTGTGCAAAGCCTAAAACAGGACTTGACAGTAACACCAGTCTCTCTCTTCCCCCCCCCCCATGTGATTTCAATCAACAGACATTTAGAGGAATACTGTTTCGAAACCCTTGAGGAAGAACATGGCCAGCTTAGTTAGTAGTCACTGATAGCCTTATCCTCCATTCTTTCCTTCTAATCCTCATAGAATCATAGAGTTGGAAGAGACCACAAGGGCCATCCAGTCCAACCCCCTGCCAAGCAGGAAACACCATCAAAGCATTCCTGACAGATGGCTGTCAAGCCTCCGCTTAAAGACCTCCAAAGAAGGAGACTCCACCACACTCCTTGGCAGCAAATTCCACTGTCGAACAGCTCTTACTGTCAGGAAGTTCTTCCTAATGTTTAGGTGGAATCTTCTTTCTTGTAGTTTGAATCCATTGCTCTGTGTCCGCTTCTCTGGAGCAGCAGAAAACAACCTTTCTCCCTCCTCTATATGACATCCTTTTATATATTTGAACATGGCTATCATATCACCCCTTAACCTTCTCTTCTCCAGGCTAAACATACCCAACTCCCTAAGCCGTTCCTCAATCAAACACATCCACGTTGTTGCCCCTCTTTACTTCCTGAGAGCAAATTCCAGAATTTAACTATGTGCTATTTCAAGCAATACAGTGGGCCTTTAGGTAACATACCTTTCGGGTTGCAGACGCAGCAAACCTGGAACTGCGTTTGCCGCTTGCGAACACGCAGAAGCATTCTGCGCACCTCGCATATGTGCAGAACAGGCACCACCAGTTATGGAAATTTCGGGATACGGCCGCGCCTCTGGAACGGATCCCGTTCGTAGCCAGAGGTACCACTGTACTTTCTTCCATCTTTCTCGAATCTTCCAGCATTCACTGTAATTGGCTGCTGATAAATTCTTGTGTTATGAGAAAGGAATAAAAACTTTTCTCTGTCCTGTTGCACTAAAGGCTTCCTGTGAATTGAAGGAAGAGTAAACCTCAGGGGTATAGGGAGCTATAAAAATTGCCCAAATCAAAGAAACTCACTGCTTGAGGTGTAGCATAAGGGTTTGCACACTTCTCAAGGCACTTTGGGCTCATCTGTGACCTGGCAGCAAATTGGCAACCAGTGCCACTGTCTCAGCAACAGAGGGACACGTGGTCAGTAGCCAGCTGCTGTGATCACTCTGGCTGTTGCGTTCTGCCCTAGCTGCAGCTTATGGACTTGAAACAAAGACAGCCCCGCTGCATGCTGCCATAATCAGGTCTTGAAGTTACCTGTGCATGAAACACTGTGTCCAGGCTGCCAAGCAATTGACCTATCTCTAAGACCCATTAATCACTCGTTCACAAGGCCTGCACTTTCTCATGGTTCAAGCTCAGTTTGTTGGTTGTCATGCACCACGGCATCCAGGCACCAATCCAGAGTTTGCGTAATGGAGATTCTGGAGTTGGGTATCTACAACATATGGATGACATTTCACCCCAAAACTCCCATTGACTCTTCCCAACAGCTTCATATTGATGTTGAATAGCCACTGCATACACTCCAACATTCCTCAGATGAAAACATGGGCATTTCTCACTCCCCACAACTGAAACTCCCCCCATTTTTGCCCCCCACCCAATGCCCACACACAGCATTTTCTATCAGAAGAATGGCAAGTTCCACAAATACATTAAGAACAGGACACAGCATTTACATCCTCCACTGAAATGAGGATACCCCATAATCCCAGTTTTATTTTATTTCATGTTTGGTATATTTACAAAAAGAAAAGCATTCAGCAATAAATAAATTTTAGAAAGTGGCAGCATTAGACACAAACACAAAATATGGGGGGGGGGGTCCTAGACTCCTTGCACTCCCCTCTCCATGCCACCCAGGGAGGCCTTGCCCTCTGCCTGCCCCTCAGATCCAGTGCATTATGTGGGGAAAGGCCTTGGCCTTCACCTTTCCCATCTCTGCATATTCTAAGGCTTTCACCATCCATTCTTCCTTTCAGGGTATTCTCACAACCTTCCACCTCTGAGCATAAAGATCCCTTGCCACTGTACCTGCAATAATAATAATAATAATAATAATAATAATAATAATAATAAATTTTATTTATACCCCGCCCTTCCCAGCCAAAAACCGGGCTCAGGGCGGCTAACACTAATTAAAATCACAGCAAAAACATAAAAACAATCAATTTAAAATACAGATTAAAATACAAATTTAAAAATTCAAAATTAAAACTGCAGTCTCATTTTCAAATAGCCCACCAATAAAAGAATGAAGCATAACTATCAAACAGAAACCAACCCAAAGGCCAGGTGGAACAGCTCCGTCTTGCAGGCCCTGCGGAAAGATGCCAAATCCCGCAGGGCCCTGGTCTCTTGTGATAGACTGTTCCACCAAGTCGGGGCCAATACTGAGAAAGCCCTGGCCCTAGTTGAGGCCAACCTAGCATCTTTGTTGCTCGGGACCTCCAAAATATTATTATTTGTGGACCTTAAGGTCCTACACGGGACCTACCAAGAGAGGCGGTCCCTTAGGTAAATACATAAATAGAGTTTGGAATTTTGCTGACCAATATCCCCAGGCAGAAGAGTTCTGGATCCTTGGGAAAATCAGTTTGATTCCCCCCCCCATTATATATTATGCCCCAAAAGACCTTAGCCTTCCTACAGATCCACCACATGTGATAGAATGACCCCTCGCAATTCTTACATTTCCAATATTTATTTGGTACATTCCTATACATTCAAGTGAAGATATTGAGAGTTAAATACCACCAGCACATCATCTTATAATAATTCCCTCTTATAAGCACATCATCTTATAATAATTCCCTCTTATAAGATGAAGAAGAAGATGGTGAAGGAAAAGGACATGAGTCCAATGTCACTCTCCCAAACCCCCTCCATTGTGATTACCAATATCTGGGAGTCACTCTCTTTAGACAAGAAACGATGTGAAAAATCTAAGCTTGTTGTTGTTTCGGCGTTTAGTCGTGTCCGACTCTTTGTGACCCCATGGACCAGAGCACGCCAGGCACTCCTGTCTTCCACTGCCTCCTGCAGTTTGGTCAAACTCATGTTGGTAGCTTCAAGAACACTGTCCAACCATCTCGTCCTCTGTCATCCCCTTCTCCTTGTGCCCTCCAATCTTTCCCAACATCAGGGTCTTTTCCAGGGAGTCTTCTCTTCTCGTGAGGTGGCCAAAGTATTGGAGCCTCAGCTTCAGGATCTGTCCTTCCAGTGAAGACTCAGGGCTCATCTAAGCTTACAGTAAATTATATAGCAATATTATGTATTACACAAATATATACATAATACAGTGGTACCTTGGGTTAAGAGGTCCGTTCTTATTCTGAAACTGTTCTTAACCTGAGGTACCACTTGGAGGGCACAAGGAGAAGGGGGCGACAGAGGCTGAGATGGTTGGACAGTGTTCTCGAAGCTACTAACATGAGTTTGGCCAAACTGCGAGAGGCAGTGAAGGATAGGCGTGCCTGGCGTGCTCTGGTCCATGGGGTCACGAAGAGTCGGACAAGAATGAACGACTGAACAACAACAACAACAACAACAACGCTTTAGCTAATGGGGCCTCCCACTGCCACCACGCCACCCCCACCATCCTGAAGCAAAGTTCTCAACCCGAGGTAATATTTGCAGGTTAGCGGAGTCTGTAACCTGAAGCATCTGTAACCCAAGGTACCACTGTACTAACACTGCACCAAGAAAACTCTCCCTGGACATCTGTGATGCTGCCACACTCCCCCTTGCATTCCCCAAATGCCAAAGTCCACATCATTCACACTGTCTTTGACTCTCATCACAAGTGAAACAAAAGCAAAGGACGTGGAACTGTGCTTGTGTATATCCACCCCTAGTAAAAGATCGTCCCTTAAATCCACAAGCTCCTCCGGACGTGCAATCCCCCTCCCACCTGCTCTTAACTCTGTTGTAGTTGTTGTTGTTTAGTCATTTAGTCATGTCCGACTCTTCGTGACCCCATGCACGGGAGAGCACGCAAGGCACTCCTGTCTTCCATTGCCTCCTGCAGTTTGGTCAAACTCATGTTAGCAGCTTCAAGAACACTGTCCAACCATCTCGTCCTCTGTCATCCCCTTCTCCTTGTGCCCTCCATCTTTCCCAACATCAGGGTCTTTTCCAGGGAGTCTTCTCTTCTCATGAGGTGGCCAAAGTATTGGAGCCTCAGCTTCAGGATCTGTCCTTCCAGTGAGCACTCAGGGCTGATTTCCTTAAGAATGGATAGGTTTGATCTTCCTGCAGTCCATGGGACTCTCTTAATTCTAACCAACTTATTTTAAAGAGCAAGGGGACCAATTCTTTACCCCAAACACAAGTGCATTTAATGGGACTGAGGAAATCTAGATTGTGAGTCACTGTGCATTTTATTACTGTACAACAAAGGAAACTGAACAGACACATGTCTCCCCTTACCAATGATGATGATGATGATGATGATGACTATCAGGAAAATCTGGCAAAATTGCCTGGACTTCTGGAAATCTAATCCAACTTCACTGCTGAGTGGTGTAACCTGATGAGTCTTCACTTCGTGGGTGGTGAAATAGAGAATGCCAGAGGTTAGGGGGGGGCATGTCCTTGGAGGGGGGAGGGGGAAGAGATTTATCTACCCCAAATGCAACTGCATTTAATGGGAGTGAGGGGATCGAGTCACTGTGCATTTTATTACTGTACCACAAAGGAAACTGTGAACAGACCTTTGTCCCCCTTTCAAGAAAGTTCACGGAAACTGCCTTGGCTTCCAGAAACCTACTCCAATTTCAGTGCTGAAACCTAATGGCACTCGTTTCCCCACATCCAGGGTGATGAATTGAGGCTGGCACAGATTAGGAGGGACGTGTCCTTGGAATTATTGAAAATAGGGAGAGATTTATTGATTTTCCACACCATGCTTTACATTATGGTGTGGCACAATTAGAATTCTAGCAATTAAGTAACACTGTCCTGAATATGTTGTTCCTGGGTGCTGGCAAAGTGCTTCTTGCCATCCTCTATAAACTCCTCCAACTAAGCCTCATCCTGCATCAGATCCTTGTTTGGCCCAGCGCTGCTCTCGAATTCCTTCCTGGCTCTTCAGCTCTCTAGAATGATGAAGACATTCCTTACCTCCTGCCTCCTCCTGACCCTTCTTCCTCCAGGTAAGCAGAACCACAGCTGCTGTGCCGTTCATCATGGTTCCAGGAAGGAACTAAGCGGGGGCTCAGCCATTAAAGGAGGAGAAGAAAGTAACAAGGACTTGTGGTTTCTTTGAAAGGGAGAGGAATAAAGCACAAGGCCAGAAGACAAAGCATCCTCAATGATAGATTTTTTTGTTCCCAATATTTATTTTTATTTAAGCAAATGCATACAGAAAGGTGTTGTATCCCCAAGTACATTGGGGGAGCAAGAAAGGCAGCAGCTCACTCTTTGATAAACCAGAATTCTAGCTTATATTTAAAGCAAAAAGTAAGTTTCTTGCATTTGTAGAAACTTATGATAGGAGACAATGTATATGATAAGAGACGATCTCATATTTTGGAGTGAAATTATCCTGCCCCAAATTCAATGTTTTAGTTTGCTGGTGTTACATGCCACCCCAATCTCTGAGTGGAGTCAGGTTTCAGGGGTACCATATATGCTTACCAGAGTCTGTCATCTTTGCTGGAGCTGATGGGAGTTGTAGTACAACAACTTCAAGAGGGTTTAAGGTTTCCCCACACTTTCTCTACTGGTCCTCTCCCTCAGTCTGCTGGAGCCATCTTGGACAATCAGTCTCTGGTCTATGCAAGGCCCACCACCATTCAGGAAGCATTATGTATATGAACAATGGCCCATCTAGTCTAGCATCTTGTTCTTGCCATGGGTCCTACGGGAAGCCCGTAAGCAGGATCTGAGTGCAACAGCTCCCTTTCTGCAGTTTCCAGAAACTAGTATTCAGAAGAATAGTGCCTCCAATGTTGGAGAAAGAATTTATCAATTGAGGATGGTAAACGTGAATTTATCTATTCCGCTTTTGAAGCTATCCCAGTTGGTGGCCTTTGCTGCCTCTCGTAAGATGGAGTTTGTAGCAGAAAGTGTTGTGTTAATGTACCTTGATGCAGACCTATCCCCTCTACACAGTTACTAAGGTTTTCAAACCCATTTTCTCCTATCTGCAGTGGCATCTCTGACATGTGAGTTTTGTTTGAATGAAGGAAAAGATTGCATCAACCCCACCACTGAGGAGTGTAACGAGTCCAGTGACCAGTCCTGCATCTCTGCCGTTGGAGTAGGCAAAATGTGTAAGTGAGAAGAACTTTCAACCTTTTTGACCACCAAAACATAAACCCCCAGACTCACTTTCCAAGGTCAAAGCTTAGCCACAAGCCACAGAACATGACTTTTCATAAAGTATTGTTCTAGGTTCTACAGAGAAGAAATTCAAGTCAGTTCATGTTTAAAGGTGTGTTTACTCAATTGGCAGAACAAAACAAAGCCACCCTTCAGAATCTGCACTTCTCCCATTTTTGCAATTCAGTTGTCCAGCCATGTAATCAGTAGACAAATGCACATACTAGGGTAAAGTGTGCATGTAAGAACCTACAACAAAATCAAGCAATGGCCACATAATTCATAAGAAGAGCTAAGAATAAAGATAGAAAATACTGATATCAGTAACAGCAAAAAAAAAAAGCCAAGCAATACCCCAACTCAAGTGTACATTCAGCAGCCTCAGCTTTTGTAGTTGGAGTCAGTCTGTCAGGTTCCCAGCTCCCAGGCCAAGTGAAAAATGACCTGCAAGGCAGAGAGCTGGTTTGCAAGGATACACATTCAAGATGGTCAACAAACGTCCTGTAGCCCTCACAGGGAAAACCATAGCTGTGTACCTCAATATGAACCTGCAGATAGGGCCTAAGAGTAAAAATAACATTCACACTAAATGTTGATGGGGGGGTTGTTGGAAACTGATATGAAAATGTGGAGAAATGAACTTAAAATAAGAAACCAAGAAGAACTGATACTGACATATTGCCCTTTCCTAATTGTCTATGGCACATGCTCCCTTTATGAGCTCCAGCATCAACTCTCATTGGTCCAGTTACAGGGTGGATTTGATTTAAATCAAATCCATTAAAATCATGATTTAAATCACTAGTCAGCAAGACTTGTTTAAAAATCATTTTTTTACAGAAAGAATCATTCTTCCTGGATTGATTTAAAGTATTTTCTTAGGTTATGATTTGATACCTGTTTATAAATATTAGAAGTAAGTTTTTTAAGTATGGAGATAAGGTAAACAGGGTGATTTAGAAATGCGAATATAAAAGTGATAACATATGGAAGTCAGGGAGGGGGGCGGGAGGAAGTCAAAGCTCAATTTGAGCAGATATATGTGTGGTGTAGTGGTTAAGAGCGGTAGACTCCACATGCAGCTGCTGGGTGATCTTTGGCTAGTCACACTTCTTTGAAGTCTCTCAGCCCCACTCACCTCACAGACAAAAACAAAAATAAAAAAAATAAAAAAATAAAAAAAAAAATCCTTCCAGTAGCACCTTAGATACCAACTAAGTTTCTTCTTGGTATGAGCTTTGACTATGGCAGACCAACACGGCTACCTACCTGTAACTCACCTCACAGAGTGTTTGTTGTGGGGGAGGAAGGGGAAGGAGAATGTTAGCTGCTTTGAGACTCCTTCGGGTAGTGATAAAGCGGGATATCAAATCCAAAAAGAAAATTAAATAAAAATTGTATTAAAAAAGAAAATTAAAGGAGCTCCAAAGTCCCTGCCACAAACAACAGGGAGATTGGGTGGCTCAGCTGGGGCAGAGGAACTGACAAGGAGATGGCAGATCTTGCCTCCAAGGAAAACACCAAAGCTTCAAAGGCAGCAGCAACAGATCTGCTGTCCCTGTGGATCCTGCCACATAAGCTTTCCTCATGGGTGGGCCTGCCTTGCCTCCAGGTCTAGTTATTTCCTTTTCCAATTCTTTCTTTTATAGCACTTTTCGGGTCAACAATGGTTCTAAAGGCCTGCATTGATACAGAGTTGTGTGATGCAGACTATTCCAGTGCCACCGCAACCTCATCCATATACATCCACAGCAAGATCTCCTGCTGCAAGACAGATATGTGCAACAGCGGACCTCCTGAATGTAAGTATCATCATCAGGAATGATGGTCTCACAAAACTCAAGTAATGAGAGAGCGCACAGAAAGACAAACAAGTATATGGTAGTATCCTGATGTCAGAGACTGGCTAGGCAAGAAGGAGTGGTGGCAGCCAGTTGCCCCAGAATGTGCCTGAGGGTGACACTAGGAAAGAAGATTTCAAACCTGATTCAGACAGGAGGGGCAGGGAAGAGACATCAACAGAGGAAACCAGCAGGGAAGCATTGGAGACATAGTATGGGGGTGTTGGGAACTAATAGAACAAAACCCAAAATCCCAATAAGAAGATTACGTGAACAACATGCAGCATCTATTAGCCAAAATTACAAGGGAGCAGCGTCACAGTTTGACCTAAACACCCATCCCATAATGTTACTCACAGTTCATCTCCTGCAGCAGTTTCTAGTATTTACATCCTACAAAAAGCTTGAGCTCCTGCTCACCACTTTAGCCTCAAAACATCCTGTGAAATAGGTTAGGCTGAGAGATAGTTCCTTGCCCCAGGCCACTCAGCAAGTGTCATGGCTACAGTGGAATTTGAACCCTGGTATCCTAGATTCTGGTCCAACTCTCTAACCACTACACCTCAATGGCTCATTGGTTTCCCAGAGCTCTAGCCCCCAAACCTACACCGACCCACTTTCTTTGATGCATTTGCATTTGTAGAGATATTTTTAGCGGGACAGGCCCCTGTCCTTCTTGTGTGGGAGGGAACGGATTTCTTTTAGGTTTGCATTCAGGGAATTAATATCTTCAGGTTAAAGCAAATGCTAATAAAGATCTATTAGATGCAATGGGCTCCAGTGCCACCTAATTACTAAGCTAAAGAGGAACACTGAAGTATCTACACAAAGGTGAGAACAAGCAGGTGGTGCAAAAAATAAAGTTTTTTTTTAAAAAAAATACATTTTTTGCTCCACTCACTTTTGCAACTGGCCCTGCCACTGCCCTGTGGCCCTGAGAAGCTTTCCCAGAAGGAAATGTGGCTGTCACTGAAAACAGTTAATACAAAGGTTCAATCTGTAAGCCCCAGCCAGGCCCCTGACGTGTACCAGCTGCTGACGCAGGCCTATATCACCATCCTTTTCAAACTAGAGACAGAAGCTGGGGTTGGGATTTGAACCAAGAACCCCAAAGCTAGAAGCTGCGCTGAGCTGCAGCCAGGCTTAGTGAGCTACCATGAATTGCATACTGAGACCCTCAGGTGCAGAGGAAGATAGGAGTAATAGCACACCAGGCAGTGCGACTAGTAAGGCAGTATGATTCTTCTTCTTCTTTGGCGATCACCCGCAGCCGAGTAAGATTGTCTTCCATAAACATGGTAGTTTATGACTCGATATTTTCTGCAATCAGTTCTGTCACCTTTTTTTAAAAAAAAAAAAGATTGATAGTTTTGGCATCCCTAAAGTATGCTGGGATCTCTTCTCTCTCCCAGATTTTTTCGATGAGCTTGTGAAGTTGTTGTGTGAGTTCAATTCCACCCACTTTGAAGACTTCGGCTGGTATCCCCTCAGGTCTGCTGGCTTTGTTGTTTTTCATTTCATTCCCAGATTTGGAGATACTGCAAACTCAACTCTAACTTGTTTTTGCGGAATTTGTGAGATGACCTCAGCAGCTACAGGGGACTTGCAGTTAAGGAGATGTTGGTAATGCTCTTTCCAGCGCACTGCAATAGCTGCTTTATCTTTTAGAAGTGTTGTACCGTCTGCCGAGTGTAGGGGGCATATGCCATGATTTATTGGGCCATAGATGGTCTTTGTGGTTTTAAAGAAACTCTGTGCATCATGAGTGTCGGCTAACTGCTGGATCTCTTGAGCTTTTTCATGTATCCACCAGGTGTTTTTTAGTTCTCTGGTTCTTCTTTCAACCTCAGCCTTAGCATTGGAATAGGTTTTTTTCTTAGTGGCACTGCTGTTCTCATCAAACCAGTCCTGTTGTTTCTTGGTTTCATATCCAATAGTTTGTTCACAGGCTGCAATAATGAATGTTTTTAGCTTGGTCTAGTGTTCCTTGATGTTATCAGGGAATTCTGAAAGCAGATGGCCCTTAAGAGTCATTTGGAAGCAATCCCACTTAACAGGATCTTGAAGGGCTTGAGTGTTTATTTTGTGCCTTGGTTTGCTTCCTTGAAGCCTACGTTGAGGTATAATCTTGATAGCCATCGTGGAGCGTATTAGTCAGTGATCTGTCCAGCAGTCACGGGCACTCGTCATAGCTCTGGTAAGGAGCACATCATGGCGTCTTTAGCACAGACAATAACATAGTCTAAGAAGTGCCAGTGGTTTGACCAAGGATGCCTGCATGAAGTTTTAAATTTATTTTTCTGTCAAAAGAGTGTGTTGGTAATAACAAGGTTGTGCACTGCACATATCGTTAAAAGTAAGATTCCGTTCTGGTTGCTGCTGCCAATTCCTTCTTTCCCAATAGTCCCAGGCCACAGATCGAAATCTTGCCCAACTCCTGCCCAGGAGGACGGTTTTATATTCCTTTGGTGTCTCTGATAGGGCAGTCCAGCTGAGAGTAAAAAATTTCTTTCATGTCTTCATTGGCATCCAGTGTTGGTGCATAAGCACATATAAGTGTAGCCTGATGGTTTTTGGTGAGCTTTATTCAAAGGGTTGAGAGTTTAATGCCCGCAGGGACTTCTGACAGGAGCTTCACAAGATCGTTTTTGTTGGTGAAGCCTACCCCATGTATCCAATGTTCTTGTTCAGATAGACCTTTCCAGAAGAAAGTGTAGTCTCCTTTTTCTTCTTTCAGTTGTCCCTCACCTGCTCTTTGAGTCTCTTGAAGCACTGCAATATCGATGTTAAAACGTTGCAGCTCTCGTGCAATGATGGCAGTTCTGTGTTCAGGACAATCGTTGTCTGTGTTATCAGACAAAGTCTGTATATTCCATGTTCCAAAGATCTATTGTCGACAGCTAGGTGTTGACCCCACTGAGCGCGGTAATCCAGTCAGGGGAAAAGGGAGGCAGACTATGTTTAGGGCACCTTTTCTAGCTCCTCCCCTTTTTAGGGTGAGCAGAGTGGATCCTAAAAAGGGCTGCTCAGTCATGGATACAGCTGCCTAGCTGCTCAAGTGCCTCGTTCCTTGAGTCAGAACGACTGAATCTGTATCCACCACCCAAGTGCTGGTTCATGACTAGGAGTTTCCAGCTTTCACAATCCTGCCCCCGTTACCATGTGCCGATTGCCATGGGACTTTTGGGGTTTGGGTTTGGGATGCGTTTTTAGAAGACGCCTGTGTGTGAATTTGTCTTATGTGTGTAGATCAGTGCACGCTACGCACAGTCTTCGCAGTAGGGGTCTGTTCCGATGGCATGAGAACTCACAATTTGTATCTGCTGCAGCCTTCATCGGCCTTCACAGCCATTGTAACATACTGCTTATTATCATCCACCTGCTCTGCAGTTGAGGACTTTTTGGATCATTCTTTCTCTAGCTCCTTCCCTTTGACCTAACCGCCTTGGGTGACTGTTATGTACTGAGTTGAATAGGATCCAAAATGCAGCAGTCTGATTGGTCCTAGAACAATAGGATTCAGAATGCAGCAGTCTGATTGGTCCTAGAACAATAGGATCCAGAATGCAGCAGTCTGATTGGTCCGCAGGAGCCACCCAATCCAGCTCCAGGTGGAAGTGAATCCGCAACCCGATTGGCATACAGGAGTATCCCGGAATTAGCCAATCACGTGGGGCCCATTGTGTAAATAGTGTATATAAAGCAGACATTTTGGGGGAAACTGCATTCCTCGCTACAATGAGCTGAATAAAGAGCATGAAATCCACACTTGACTGAGTATATCTCAGTGACCCTGCTGGGAGTAGGAGATTTCCGGTGGCTTCGCTCACAAGGGTCATAGGAACGTGCAAGCCTACTCACCATGACAAGGTGATGATCCAGTGAGTGAGAAGGCAGTATGATACCTCGGGATTGGCCAGGCCTTCTACAAACATCTGCAATGTGGGCTCCTGCCTTCAACAAGAGAACAGTGCTTTCTAAGGGGATATCTGCATTATTTAATAACATAGCATAGTAAAAGAAAAACTGCAGATAGAACAAAACCAAAAACCATGTATCAATAACAAGATTACTTGAACAGCATGCAGCATTCATGAGCAAAAATTACAAGGGAGCTTTACAGTTTTACCTTATTCCTAGAAACATTCCTTGCGTGGTGCTACTTGCAGCACCCTTCTCCTGCAGCAGCTTCTGATATTTTCTTCCCTACTCTTTCCAACAAAGAGCTTGAGGTGGCATGTCTGGCTCTCCATTGTAGCCTCAAACACCTGTGTGAAATAAGTCAGGCTAAGGGGCAGTGTCTGGCCCCAGGTTACCCAGCAAGTATTGTGGCTCAAGTATGGATTTGAACCCTGGGCCTTGCAGTTTAGGGGAGTTAGAACAATGAGATAAAACAATAAATTAGTTGCACCTTGCACTAATGTAGCCCTGAATGGAGAATGGCTAAAGCACTTCGCTTGGAGAAGTGCTGGAAGGTGGTACACATCCCTCTTTCAAGGAAGAGTACTATTCCCACCCCTCGCAACCAGGCAGATGTGGTTTGCATCTGCAAAAGAAATACATTAACTGCAACGTTGGGGTGGGGTGGTGATTGTTTTACAGTGCCTGAGCATGAGAAGAGGAACCCCAATGGGCTGAAGTGCCCGAGTTGCCTCTCCATCTTGTCAGATGAGTGCGAGAGTGGGAAGACCGTCAGCTGCAGAAATGAGGAAGATCAATGCTTCTACTATGCGGGTCGCATGAAGTTCGGTGAGTCTTGTATGATAGAGTGCAGCTAGGGCCCCATCTGTACTATGCATTTAAAGCAGTATCACGCCACTTTGAGCTGTCATGGCTTCCCCTAAAAGACCCTAGGATACTTAGTTTATTAAGGGTGCTGAAAGTTATTAGGAGACCCACGTTGCCCTCTCAGAGTGTCATGGACGGGCAGAAGCCCAATGAGGTGGGAGGAAGAGGAAAATACAGGGGAAGGGGCTAGTGATATCTGGGGTTCTTGCCTAGAACCCTGTGCCTGTTTATTCAATTTTTTCCCCAGGAACACCTTAAAAGCCTATTCAGATAGGGATATGCTCTATTCCCTTTTGCTGTTCATTCCATTGAGTTTAAATGTTTACTGGTATTAACTGCTTTTATTGCTAATGTAAATCTTTCTTGTAAACCCCTAGCAATTTTACTGCAATCAAGAGTTATATAGATTTTGTTAAATAAAAATACATCTTAAAAGTTACACTTTCAATTGGGGGGGCAGGATGGACACCCTCATGCCCAGGGGCCAAAGGCGTCCCTCTCTTTGGCCCTTGGGATCCTCCTTAGCCACACCTCCTCTCCCTAGGCCACACCCCTCACAAGCCCCACCTTCATACCCTACCCGAATGTTTTGGCCTGGCTGGATTGTGGCCCCTGAACTCTTGGTTACCTGGAGGGAGGACAGAGAGTGGAGTTTGAATGTATCTAGAAAATAGCCTGTGGTGTAAAGGTGAATTTTACATATGTTTCCATTGGCATGTGGACCTCCCAGAAGGTCACCCAGACTGGAAAAAGGCTCTTGGTCTGAGAAAAGTTGCCCACCCTTCTGTTTGAGGGAGAGGGTGTTGGATTCCAAAAACCTGTCTGTGTTTTTCCCCCCAACAGGGGAAAACTACCTGATGGCCGCTGTCCGAGGCTGTGCAACAGCTAGTTCGTGTGACTACACTGAGGGGTTGTTGGAGAATAATCTTGAATCATTAGGAATTGAGATCACCCAAGCAGAGTGCACTGAAGCAATTGACGATGATGCCAATGAGCTGAGGGAAGGCAAACCTCCACCGCCCAGAAGAACCCACCATTCATGGAGATTGGCAGCCTAGTGGTTTAAGCAGGGGAGGTCTC
The DNA here is from genome assembly GCA_900245905.1 of Lacerta viridis. NCBI lineage: Eukaryota > Metazoa > Chordata > Lepidosauria > Squamata > Lacertidae > Lacerta > Lacerta viridis. The sequence goes on along the minus strand of OFHU01004237.1, from coordinate 75,571 downwards.
AGCTTGAGGACTCCCAGGCTTTCTTTCCAGAAGTCTAGAAGCTCCTCCTCAAGGACAGGCTGTATTTGACTTTCATGTGCAAATGAAGTCATTGAATCATGTCCAAAATAAATATATATGGCAAATCATGTGTGTTGTATCATTTTACCAAATGCAACAATTTTGGGGGGAAATAACAGTGCTTGGAGATGGGACATAGCTTTGGCAGTGGGCAGGGGTGAAATGCCAGGCCAGACTTCCATGTCCAATTTTAATCAATAATTTGTCGACTTTGGGTGGTGCATCCCATTTCTCCACTTAAGGTAATATGGGGAGAAAAAAGAAATGGAACAAAGATAAAGTCCCTACCAGAGAAGAATGGCAGACTTTGGGCTGCCTTGTTGTCAAGAGTGGGGTATCCCGTTTCGCCACATGAGGTAAAATGGGGAGAGCCACAGCAGCTGTGCTGCGCAACCCCCACCATAGCTAATACGTCAGCAATTTCTTTAAGAACCAATCAATGAGTACAGCATATTTTTTTCCTGCAAAACCATGTAAATATTCTAAGGTATTTACTTTAAAATCTGTTGTGGCCAGTCCCTCATGTACAAATTCAGATACTTCTAAAAGTGTTGTTTTGAAATTCCGGGGGAGATTAATTAATCACAGTCTGATACTGGGACACATTTCAGTCATGTAACAGCTCTGACTGCATGTTGAGGCAGACAATTCAGTCTCACAGTTAAAGAGAGCCAGCAAGCTTTGCCTCCATTTTTAAGGGGGACTCAGGTTTCTGCTGGGTCCACAAAAGTTTGAGTTAACTCTTTCTTAGTAAAAACACAATTTTCACAAAGCCAGACCTAATGAGCACAACAGCTCATTTCCTGTGGTTTTACTCCATGAAATGAGTTGCCAAGACGAAAGATCCCCAACGCTTCACATCTGTCTTTGTCTCCTGTCCAGGGCTTTTTCCATGAGACTGTGTGCAGCTGATCTCTCCTCTGCCCTTTTCATGCACCTCCTGGGGTGGTTTTTTTTGGGGGGGAGGAGGGAAGTAGCCTTAAAAAGTCTTTCCTTTTTTTCCCTCCCCCTTAAAACAATAATCACACAGATTATTGCTTGTAAAAGGTAAAAATAGCATATACTGGCTCAGAATACTTGTTGAAGAGTAACAGATACAGCAGCTTTGTCCAGAGGGGCTTAAAATTATGATCCAGTTACAAAGACATACTTTGGTCAAGCTTATGATGAAGTCTGGGTAAAAAAAAAAAAAACAATCACAGGAATATCCAAATAAAAAGAAAAAATCAACACCGTGGAAGATCCGTGTAACAAGATGAGCGTATGTCTATATATAGTAATACTTAAATAACAATATAGAATAGCTCAAAAACACTAAAAAAAAGTTGTGAACTAATCCAAAGGAAAATAATAATTTAACAAACTTAACAAATGACTCCGAATACCAAAAATAACTACCAAAACAACCTTGACGAGTTGCCGGCTAAAAATCTCGTTTCACTGTTGTGATCTATCAGTTTCCTCAGAAGGGAAAAAAAGAAGAAATTATATTTTGTGTAACTCAAGACAGCTTAGTTGCTGTTAAATATAGGGGGAGGATAAGAAACTTCAAACAAAAAGAACACTCCCAGATAGTGAGTGGTAATATTCCAACTCGTGACTTTAATTAAGCTTCATTCCAAAGGTAGAAACCTAAATTTAAGTTCAAAAACAAGCTCCATAGCTTGTAAAATACGTCGACAAGGGGCTATGCAAGCTCCCACGATCTTATTGTTACGAAGCTGTTGCAAAGACTGATGGAAAGCGTTCCTAGTCACTGACTTATATATCAACTGGTACTTAATTCTTAAAGGCATGCTGCTCGCATGTTGTAGGGTGTTTCCAAACTTACCTACACATATTGTAATAATATGTAATAAGAAGAAGTTATATAAATGTAGGGAAAATTATCTCAACCTGAACGAGCCTTTCATTGAATAGCTGTACAAGAATGCCAATATACGTGGGACTAAAAAGGGTTCGAACCAAATAGTTTCACAAAAAAGGGATATAATCCATGTTCGTGTTAAGGCCTGTTAGTGACAGGGATGCAAATCTATGTATCCAGTACGTTTCTTTCCATAGTAATTTCTTTTGTAAAATGTCCATATTAGGTTCGTTAATCCTATGTTTATAAATCACGAACCATCTGAAATCTGTAGCTTTGTGATAGCTTCCATGAAGTGGGATGTAAGGGGGGCTTCTATGATTTTGTTATTGATGCGGTTTTTGTGCTCCAATAGTCTTGTCCTGACTGTTCTAATAGTGCTGCCTATGTACCAAAGGTTACATTTACATTGAATGGCGTATACCACTCCCCGGGAATTGCAATTGGTGAAATTTTCTAATTGTAGCTTTTGATCGGTTCTAGGGACAATAAACTCCTCTTGTTCGATGGTTAGATTGCACATAACGCATCTTCCGCACCTAAAGTGACCCCTTATATAACTTGTTTGAGGTTGGCTTTTAGCTGTCAAATCCACATGTATCAGAATGTCTTCGAGATTCTTTGTTCTTCAGAAGCCAATACGTGGAGGTGTAGATGGAACTCCCGGAATATCTTGTATAATGTGCCAGTGTTTTCTAATAGTTCTGGCTATTGAGTTAGATAAGGGCGTGAAATCTAAGGACCGTGTCAAGGGGTAGTCATCAACCTTCGGTCATTCGTCGAACAATGTGTATCTCGGCCTATTGTTTGCTCTAGATATAGCTGTCCTTATCTCCGAATGGGGATAGCATCTATGGTTGAATTCCCCCGCCATTTGGTCCCGATTCCTGGTGTAATCATCCAAAGTAGTTGAGTTTCTTTTAATTCGCAAAAATTGTCCATATGGTAAATTATGTTTAAGGTGAGATGGGTGGAATGATTTATAATGCAGGTCTTAAGTGTTCGTTAAGTGGTTGTAAAAGAAATCTTCCTCAAGTTTGCCGATAAATAAGTTGGCTATATTAGGTGCACATGCACTTCCCATAGCAACCCCTCTGATCTCTAAATAAAACTCCTGTTGGAATCTAAAATAATTGTGTTCAAAAATCAAATCTACTAATTCCATCAGAAAATAAGTGGGGGGATGTTGATGTTCTCTCTCTTGGAGGGTATCATCTATGATAGAATCGGCTACGTCCAGGGGAATATTTGTATATAAAGCAAAACATAAAACATATAAAACATAAAACAAGGGTGTTCGTGGGTTGTTATTCAAAAGGAACTGCTTTAAGGATGAATCAATGATGCCCATAATTTCAGCCTCTTCCACAACAATATTGATAGGTCGCATAATATGTTTTAATGGATCCAAGGGAAGCTTCTTATAATAGGTTTCATCATTTAATTGGCGTGTCACCTCCTGGCAATAATCCTTTTTATCCATCACTACTATGGTGCCACCCTTATCTGCTGGTTTTATAATAATTTCTTTGTCTGCTAGAAGACTCTTCAAGGCCATATGTTCATCTTTAGTTAAATTCGACCATTTATGTTTGGCCTGTTGTTCTAACCTGGTTATGTCCTTATTTACTAATCGTTCAAATCGTTCAAACACTGTAATGTGTGGGTCTACTATATTTGGGCAAAAATTAGATCTATTCCTGGAAGTAGGCGGTGGTTTGGTGTTGGAGGTGTTATGAAAGAACTTTCTTAACTTAATCAATCTAATCAATTTGAACAAATCAACCCTGGTGTTGAATGTGTTATATGATGGTGTAGGGACAAAACCCAAACCCAAATTCAATACTTACTTATCAAACCTTTATTAGGCATTTACATGTAAAATCACGAGAGAAAGAATCACATACAGGAACTTTAAAATATATATACACAAAGAAACAACAATTAAACTCATAGGCTGATTGTATGTGTGTATTAGTAAAATCTAGAATTTCCTCCTGTTAAAGTACTCCTTGAAGCACTGCTGCCAAAAACTCGGCTACCCCCGCAGTCACCCCTTGGTCAATGTCAGAGAGACAGAATCCAACACTTCCACCATGCTGCGGTTTCAAACCGTCCAAAAGGGGGGACAACACGCGTTCACGCAGCGTACTGTGTAGTGGACAATAAAAGAGAATATGCTCTACAGTGTCCGGGACATTCAGGGAACATCTGCAGTATCTCTTGTTTCTGGGAATATTCTGATATCTACCCCTGACAAATGCCGAGGGAAAGATATTCAGTCGGGCCAACATAAATGCCCTACGTTGGGCTGGTATTATTAGTTTAGTAACATAGTTGACCCTGCTATCTAGGATATTTAAATCATAGAATATGGGAGAGCAAATTTTATTTACTGCTGCCACAATATTTTGTCTCTCAACATCCTTTAGTCTAATTAGGACATTGTGAAAGATATGTTGCTCGCTTGAATTGTACAAGGGCTCCAGCTCGATGCCTATCAATCTGATTTTATTTTCTAGGAATTGGTACCATCTCGATTTTTTTTTAAATAAAATAATCTTTATTTCAAAATATTTTAAAAGAATACATTCACACACAAATATACAACAAAGAAAATGCAAATCATACAATACAAACACAATCACAAAAAAGGATAACCAATAACCCCCCAAAAAACAACAAAATAAAAATGAAAAAAGAATAAAAAATAAAAACAATGACTCCCCGTCATTTGTATATCGTTTCCCTCTACGTTTTAACATTTCTTACTTTTCCTCACCATACAATACAATACCACCATCTAGCAAATGCATCAATCTGTCATATAATATACTATCCATCTATATATTCCCTTATGTGTCTCATTCTAGACAAATCACCAATTCTGTTTTTATACCTTCTTTAATCAAGTAATCCTCCACATATTTCCACTCGCTTTTGATTTTTTGTTTTGGGACATTTCTAATCGCTGCTGTCATCTTTGCTAAATTCATATATTCTACTAATTTAATCTGCCAATCCTCAATTGTTGGGATCTTCTCCCCTTTCCAATTTTGAGCAATCAACATCCTCGCCGCTGCACATGCATATAGAAATACATTTCTCCTATCTTCCGGGATATTCTCAGGGATCAAGCTTAAAAGGAAGGCTTCTGGCTTTTTCTCAAACGTCACCTTCAACATTTTTTTCATTTTGTCATACACCTCGCTCCAGAATTTAGCAACCTTAATACATTTCCACCAACAGTGGAACCATCTCGATTTATAGGAGTCCTTAAGGAGGTCAGAGAGCAAGCTTGATGGTGGACAGCAGAAATGGCAGCACAGCCAGTATTTTATAGCGGTAGTCCAGGCCCAGTATTCCATTGTATGTGTGGCCTAATTCTGCACACATTGTTTCATATTTAATAACATTTGGGTGTCCAAGAATACGTCTCAAGAAACTAGAGTGAATCTTTCTAAGTCACTGTTAAATGCTTGTACCCATAGTGGGATCCCATAAAATATCTGGGATAGCACTTTTGCTTGGAATATCTGGTTGGCCGCAGGGATAAATTGATTTCCCTTCTGATAATAAAAACGAGTAACTACTGATGAGGTACACTTTGCCTGTTTTATAGCATTTGTGCGATGGATAGACCACCCTAAATTGCTCTGGAATAGAATTCCCAGATATCTATACATCTTCACTTGTTGGATTTCTTGCTCTCTTATTTTCCATTTCTCTAATTTCCATACTAAATCCAATACTTTATTCTCTAAGTTATTCAATTGACATGTGGATAAATTCACAATTAGGTCCTCTTCCTGTTCTGTTTGTAACGTGATGTGGAAAAATTCTGCTAAAAGGTATTATTTCTACTTCTATTTCTAGATCTTAAGGGGTATCCCAAAGTGTGTTCATCGCCCGAAGTCACAATGGACTCCGAACTTTCTCCCGCCGTAGTATCTAAATCTGATTGTTGTACGGGTCGAGCCCAGGATACCTTCTTCTTCAAATTAGTTGCAGATTCTGACCACCATTGGTACACCCTCCCAGTATCGTAATCACTTCAATCTCTATTGAACTTTTTAATTCTTAACTCCTTGAGATTGTTTTCGAACTCTCTCACTCTGTTCTCAAGTTCACGAATTTTGTTATTAAAACTCCCATTTGTTTCTGGCGTATCTAGGTGTGCTTCAATCTTTTGAATCTCATCTTTCATCATAACAACCTCCTTTCTAGATCTTTCTATAACCAGGAGCATTAAATCTAGGGAACACTTGATAAGAATAGAAGTCCATTTGGATTTGAAATCATTATCATTCTGAAACATAGCAGGTGGCTTATTAATTATTATGCCTCTAGGGATCCTATTGTTCTCACAATAACTGGTAAGGGAAACTGCATGTAATTGAAAACGGATTTCTTTTTTGCGCAATTGAAGTAATCTGTCCCATTCATCAGTAGTGCTGCCTAATGCAGTATCAAGCATGGAAGGCATATCTGAAAGTATCCAGTTTCTATCTTCTTCCAAAAAAGGAAAAGTGCTAACATGTTCATTCATATTGATTGTCTAAGATAATATAACTAGGCAAAAAAAAAAAGACAATCACGGGAATATCCAAATAAAAAGAAAAAATCAACACCGTGAAAGATCCCTGTAACGAGATGAGCGTATGTATATATATAGTAATACTTAAATAACAATGTAGAATAGCTCAAAAACACTAAAAAAGTTGTTCACAACTTTTGTTCACAACCGCCACTTCAAAGGCGGATGGCAGTCCCCTCAGTAGGCAGAGCACATTGCCCACCAGAGAGGCAAGGAAAGTCCGTCTTCTCATTCACCTTTCACTTTGCACACTCATGCTATCTTTCACAAGGACTTCAGCACCACCTCTCTGGATCCATGGGTAGAAGTAGGCAGGGGCATGTTGGCAGAAGAGGAAGCAGAGGGAGGAAGAGGCATCATAGCATTTTAGGCAGTCTTCCACAAAATGTAAATGCTAGTCTTCACACAATATATGCAAACATTTTCGGAGGACCCCCTTGTGACCCCAAGCAGAGGGAAGATGTACCACCTGCACCCCCTATCCTGGGCCCTATGGAGAGGCAGGCAGTGGCTGCATTTGGCCTCCAGGTCAGAGGTTCCTCACCCCTGGTATAGATTACTAAAGACCTCCATAGTTTCCCAATTGTTTTCTCTCCTTTGGCTTCCCTTACTCAGCCAAATTAGCAGGTTGGTGATTTAAAAAGAAATTGTGAAACCATGTTTCTTCAGCAAGGACATTTTGAATCCACTCATCTTCAGAAAGCACAATCGGTGAGTACCACTTTGAGGCAATCAAGATTTGGGCTAATGTTAGATTTCCCATAAGCTTCAATTGGCATAGCTTACATCAGCCTGCTGAAACCAGGTCGGTTGTTCCAGAACACTGTTTTCACAATGGCCAGCCAGGTGCCTGTGCAAAGCCTAAAACAGGACTTGACAGTAACACCAGTCCCTCTCCCCCCCCCCGCCCCCATGTGATTTCCATCAACAGACATTTAGAGGAATACTGTCTCGAAACCCTTGAGGAAGAACATGGCCAGCTTAGTTAGCAGTCACTGATAGCCTTGTCCTCCATTCTTTCCTTCTAATCCTCATAAAATCATAGAGTTGGAAGAGACCACAAGGGCCATCCAGTCCAACCCCTGCCAAGCAGGAAACACCATCAAAGCATTCCTGACAGATGGCTGTCAAGCCTCCGCTTAAAGACCTCCAAAGAAGGAGACTCCACCACACTCCTTGGCAGCAAATTCCACTGTCGAACAGCTCTTACTGTCAGGAAGTTCTTCCTAATGTTTAGGTGGAATCTTCTTTCTTGTAGTTTGAATCCATTGCTCCGTGTCCGCTTCTCTGGAGCAGCAGAAAACAACCTTTCTCCCTCCTCTATATGACATCCTTTTATATATTTGAACATGGCTATCATATCACCCCTTAACCTTCTCTTCTCCAGGCTAAACATACCCAACTCCCTAAGCCGTTCCTCAATCAAACACATCCACGTTGTTGCCCCTCTTTACTTCCTGAGAGCAAATTCCAGAATTTAACTATGTGCTATTTCAAGCAGTACAGTGGGGCTTTAGGTAACATACCTTTCGGGTTGCAGATGCAGCAAACCTGGAACTGTGTTTGCCACTTGCGAACACGCAGAAGCATTCTGCGCACCTCGCATATGTGCAGAACAGGAACCACCGGTTATGGAAATTTCGGGATACGGCCGCGCCTCTGGAATGGATCCCGTTCGTAGCCAGAGGTACCACTGTACTTTCTTCCATCTTTCTCGAATCTTCCAGCATTCACTGTAATTGGCTGCTGATAAATTCTTGTGTTATGAGAAAGGAATAAAAACTTTTCTCTGTCCTGTTGCACTAAAGGCTTCCTGTGAATTGAAGGAAGAGTAAACCTCAGGGGTATAGGGAGCTATAAAAATTGCCCAAATCAAAGAAACTCACTGCTTGAGGTGTAGCATAAGGGTTTGCACACTTCTCAAGGCACTTTGGGCTCATCTGTGACCTGGCAGCAAATTGGCAACCAGTGCCACTGTCTCAGCAACAGAGGGACACGTGGTCAGTAGCCTGCTGCTGTGATCACTCTGGCTGTTGCGTTCTGCCCCAGTTGCAGCTTCTGGACTTGAAACAAAGACAGCCCCGCTGCATGCTGCCATAATCAGGTCTTGAAGTTACCTGTGCATGAAACACTGTGTCCAGGCTGCCAAGCAATTGACCTATCTCTAAGACCCATTAATCACTCATTCACAAGGCCTGCACTTTCTCATGGTTCAAGCTCAGTTTGTTGGTTGTCATGCACCACGGCATCCAGGCACCAATCCAGAGTTTGCGTAATGGAGATTCTAGAGTTGGGTATCTACAACATATGGATGACATTTCACCCCAAAACTCCCATTGACTCTTCCCAACAGCTTCATATTGATGTTTAATAGCCACTGCATACACTCCAACATTCCTCAGATGAAAACATGGGCATTTCTCACTCCCCACAACTGAAACTCCCCCCATTTTGTCCCCCCCCAATGCCCACACACAGCATTTTCTATCTGAAGAATGGCAAGTTCCACAACCACATCAAGAACAGGACACAGCATTTACATCCTCCACTGACATGAGGATACCCCATAATCCCAGGCCTTGCCCTCTGCCTGCCCCTCAGATCCAGTGCATTAAGTGGGGAAAGGCCTCGGTTGTAGCAGCCTCTCCTCCTTTACCTTTCCCATCTCTGCATATTCTAAGGCTTTCACCATCCATTCTTCCTTTCAGGGTATTCTCACAACCTTCCACCTCTGAGCATAAAGATCCCTTGCCACTGTACCTGCAATAATAATAATAATAATAATAATAATAATAATAATAATAATAAATTTTTATTTATACCCCGCCCTTCCCAGCCAAAAACCGGGCTCAGGGCGGCTAACACTAATTAAAATCACAGCAAAAACATAAAAACAATCAATTTAAAATACAGATTAAAATACAAAATTCAAAATTAAAACTGCAGTCTCATTTTCAAATAGCCCACCAATAAAAGAATGAAGCATAAGTATCAAACAGAAACCAACCCAAAGGCCAGGTGGAACAGCTCCGTCTTGCAGGCCCTGCGGAAAGATGCCAAATCCCGCAGGGCCCTGGTCTCTTGTGATAGACTGTTCCACCAAGTCGGGGCCAATACTGAGAAAGCCCTGGCCCTAGTTGAGGCCAACCTAGCATCTTTGTTGCTCGGGACCTCCAAAATATTATTATTTGTGGACCTTAAGGTCCTACACGGGACCTACCAAGAGAGGCGGTCCCTTAGGTAAATACATAAATACAGTTTGGAATTTTGCTGACCAATATCCCCAGGCAGAAGAGTTCTGGATCCTTGGGAAAATCAGTTTGATTCCCCACCCCATTATATATCATGCCCCAAAAGACCTTAGCCTTCCTACAGATCCACCACATGTGATAGAATGACCCCTCGCAATTCTTACATTTCCAATATTTATTTGGTACATTCCTATACATTCAAGTGAAGATATTTAGAGTTAAATACCACCAGCACATCATCTTATAATAATTCCCTCTTATAAGATGAAGAAGAAGATGGTGAAGGAAAAGGACATGAGTCCAATGTCACTCTCCCAAACCCCCTCCATTGTGATTACCAATATCTGGGAGTCACTCTCTTTAGACAAGAAATGATGTGAAAAATCTAAGCTTGTTGTTGTTTCGTCGTTTAGTCATGTCCGACTCTTTGTGACCCCATGGACCAGAGCACGCCAGGCACTCCTGTCTTCCACTGCCTCCTGCAGTTTGGTCAAACTCATGTTGGTAGCTTCAAGAACACTGTCCAACCATCTCGTCCTCTGTCATCCCCTTCTCCTTGTGCCCTCAATCTTTCCCAACATCAGGGTCTTTTCCAGGGAGTCTTCTCTTCTCGTGAGGTGGCCAAAGTATTGGAGCCTCAGCTTCAGGATCTGTCCTTCCAGTGAAGACTCAGGGCTCATCTAAGCTTACAGTAAATTATATAGCAATATTATGTATTACACAAATATATACATAATACAGTGGTACCTTGGGTTAAGAGGTCCGTTCTTATCCTGAAACTGTTCTTAACCTGAGGTACCACTTGGAGGGCACAAGGAGAAGGGGGCGACAGAGGCTGAGATGGTTGGACAGTGTTCTCGAAGCTACTAACATGAGTTTGGCCAAACTGCGAGAGGCAGTGAAGGATAGGCGTGCCTGGCGTGCTCTGGTCCATGGGGTCACGAAGAGTCGGACAAGAATGAACGACTGAACAACAACAACAACAACAACAACAACAACAACAACAACAACAACGCTTTAGCTAATGGGGCCTCCCACTGCCACCACGCCACCCCCACCATCCTGAAGCAAAGTTCTCAACCCGAGGTAATATTTGCAGGTTAGCGGAGTCTGTAACCTGAAGCATCTGTAACCCAAGGTACCACTGTACTAACACTGCACCAAGAAAACTCTCCCTGGACATCTGTGATGCTGCCACACTCCCCCTTGCATTCCCCAAATGCCAAAGTCCACATCATTCACACTGTCTTTGACTCTCATCACAAGTGAAACAAAAGCAAAGGACGTGGAACTGTGCTTGTGTATATCCACCCCTAGTAAAAGATCGTCCCTTAAATCCACAAGCTCCTCCGGACGTGCAATCCCCCTCCCACCTGCTCTTAACTCTGTTGTAGTTGTTGTTGTTTAGTCATTTAGTCATGTCCGACTCTTCGTGACCCCATGCACGAGGAGCACGCAAGGCACTCCTGTCTTCCATTGCCTCCTGCAGTTTGGTCAAACTCATGTTAGCAGCTTCAAGAACACTGTCCAACCATCTCGTCCTCTGTCATCCCCTTCTCCTTGTGCCCTCCATCTTTCCCAACATCAGGGTCTTTTCCAGGGAGTCTTCTCTTCTCATGAGGTGGCCAAAGTATTGGAGCCTCAGCTTCAGGATCTGTCCTTCCAGTGAGCACTCAGGGCTGATTTCCTTAAGAATGGATAGGTTTGATCTTCCTGCAGTCCATGGGACTCTCTTAATTCTAACCAACTTATTTTAAAGAGCAAGGGGACCAATTCTTTACCCCAAACACAAGTGCATTTAATGGGACTGAGGAAATCTAGATTGTGAGTCACTGTGCATTTTATTACTGTACAACAAAGGAAACTGAACAGACACATGTCTCCCCTTACCAATGATGATGATGATGATGATGATGATGATGACTATCAGGAAAATCTGGCAAAATTGCCTGGACTTCTGGAAATCTAATCCAACTTCACTGCTGAGTGGTGTAACCTGATGAGTCTTCACTTCGTGGGTGGTGAAATAGAGAATGCCAGAGGTTAGGGGGGGGCATGTCCTTGGAGGGGGGAGGGGGAAGAGATTTATCTACCCCAAATGCAACTGCATTTAATGGGAGTGAGGGGATCGAGTCACTGTGCATTTTATTACTGTACCACAAAGGAAACTGTGAACAGACCTTTGTCCCCCTTTCAAGAAAGTTCACGGAAACTGCCTTGGCTTCCAGAAACCTACTCCAATTTCAGTGCTGAAACCTAATGGCACTCGTTTCCCCACATCCAGGGTGATGAATTGAGGCTGGCACAGATTAGGAGGGACGTGTCCTTGGAATTATTGAAAATAGGGAGAGATTTATTGATTTTCAACACCATGCTTTACATTATGGTGTAGCACAATTAGAATTCTAGCAATTAAGTAACACTGTCCTGAATACGTTGTTCCTGGGTGCTGGCAAAGTGCTTCTTGCCATCCTCTATAAACTCCTCCAACTAAGCCTCATCCTGCATCAGATCCTTGTTTGGCCCAGCGCTGCTCTCGAATTCCTTCCTGGCTCTTCAGCTCTCTAGAATGATGAAGACACTCCTGATCTCCTGCCTCCTCTTGACCCTTCTTCCTCCAGGTAAGCAGAACCACAACTGCCCTAGCTGAACTAAGCGGGGGCTCAACCATTAAAGGAGGAGAAGAAAGGAACAAAGACTTGTGGTTTCTTTGAAAGGGAGAGAAATAAAGCATAAGGCCAGAAGACAAGGGATCCTCAATGATTGATTTTTTTGTTCCCAATATTTATTTTTATTTAGCCAAATGCATATGGAAAGGTGTTGTATCCCCAAGTACATTGGGGGAGCAAGAAAGGCACCAGCTCACTCGTTGATAAACCAGAATCCTAGCTTATATTTAAAGCAAAGAGTAAGTTTCTTGCATTTGTAGAAACTTATGATAGGAGACAATGTATATGATAAGAGACGATCTCATATTTTGGAGTGAAATTATCCTGCCACAAATTCAATGTTTTAGTTTGCTGGTGTTACATGCCACCCCAATCTCTGAATGGAGTCAGGTTTCAGGGGTACCATATATGCTTACCAGAGTCTGTCATCTTTGCTGGAGCTGATGGGAGTTGTAGTACAACAACTTCAAGAGGGTTTAAGGTTTCCCCACACCTTCTCTACTGGTCCTCTCCCTCAGTCTGCTGGAGCCATCTTGGACAATCAGTCTCTGGTCTATGCAAGGCCCACCACCATTCAGGAAGCATTATGTATATGAACAATGGCCCATCTAGTCTAGCATCTTGTTCTTGCCATGGGTCCTACGGGAAGCCCGTAAGCAGGATCTGAGTGCAACAGCTCCCTTTCTGCAGTTTCCAGAAACTAGTATTCAGAAGAATAGTGCCTCCAATGTTGGAGAAAGAATTTATCAATTGAGGATGGTAAACGTGAATTTATCTATTCCGCTTTTGAAGCTATCCCAGTTGGTGGCCTTTGCTGCCTCTCGTAAGATGGAGTTTGTAGCAGAAAGTGTTGTGTTAATGTACCTTGGCGCAGACCTATTCCCCCTACCCAGTTACTAAGGTTTTCAAACCCATTTCCCCCTGTCTGCAGTGGCATCTCTGACATGTGAGTTTTGTTCGAATGAAGGAAAAGATTGCATCAACCCCACCACTGAGGAGTGTAACGAGTCCAGTGACCAGTCCTGCATGTCTGCCGTTGGAGTAGGCAAAATGTGTAAGTGAGAAGAACTTTCAACCTTTTTGACCACCAAAACGTAAACCCCCAGACTCACTTTCCAAGGTCAAAGCTTAGCCACAAGCCACAGAACATGACTTTTCATAAAGTATTGTTCTAGGTTCTGCAGGGAAGAAATTCAAATCAGTTCATGTTTAAAGGTGTGTTTACTCAATTGGCAGAGCAAAACAAAGCCATCCTTCAGAATCTGCACTTCTCCCATTTTTGCAATTCAGTTGTCCAGCCATGTAATCAATAGACAAATGCACATACTAGGGTAATGTGTGCATGTAAGAACCTACAACAAAATCAAGCAACGACCACATAATTCATAAGAAGAGCTAAGAATAAAGATAGAAAATACTGATATCAGTAACAGTAAAAAAAAAAAGCCAAGCAATACCCCAACTCAAGTGTACATTCAGCAGCCTCAGCTTTTGTAGTTGGAGTCAGTCTATCAGGTTCCCAGCTCCCAGGCCAAGTGAAAAATGACCTGCAAGGCAGAGAGCTGGTCTGCATGGATTCACATTTAAGATGGTCAACAAACTTCCTGTAGCCCACACGGGGGAAACCATAGCTGCATAACTCAGTATGAACCTGCAGATAGGGCCTAAGAGTAAAAATAACATTCAAACTAAATGTTGATGGGGGGGGTTGTTGGAAACTGATATGAAAATGTGGAGAAATGAACTTAAAATACGAAACCAAGAAGAACTGATACTGACATATTGCCCTTTCCTAATTGTCTATGGCACATGCTCCCTTTATGAGCTCCAGCATCAACTCTCATAGGTCCAGTTACAGGGTCACTAGTCAGCAAGACTTGTTTAAAAATCTTTTTTTTTTACAGAAAGAATCATTCTTGCTGGATTGATTTAAAGTATTTTCTTAGGTTATGATTTGATACCTGTTTATAAATATTAGAAGTAAGTCTTTTAAGTATGGAGATAAGGTAAATAGGGTGATTTAGAAATGCGAAGATAAAAGTGATGACATATAATAATAATAATAATAATAATAATAATAATAATAATAATAATAATAATAATTTATTTGTACCCCGCCCATCTGGCTGGGTCTCCCCAGCCACTCTGGGCGGCCTCCAACAAATACCAAAATACAATACAAAGTCACAGTTTAAAAACTTCCCTAAACAGGGCTGCCTTTAGGTATTTTCTGAATGTCAGGTAGTTGTTTATTCCCTTGACTTCTGATGGGAGGGCGTTCCACAGGGCGGGCGCCACTACCGAGAAGGCCCTCTGCGCTGGATCTCAGTGTCCGGGCTGAATGATGGGGGTGGAGACGCTCCTTCAGGTATACAGTCAGGGAGGGGGGCGGGAGGAAGTCAAAGATCAATTTGAGCAGATATATGTGTGGTGTAGTGGTTAAGAGCGGTAGACTCGTAATCTGGTGAACCGGGTTCGCGTCTCCACTCCTCCACATGCAGCTGCTGGGTGACCTTGGGCTAGTCACACTTCTTTGAAGTCTCTCAGCCCCACTCACCTCACAGACAAAAAAAAAAAAAAAAAATCCTTCCAGTAGCACCTTAGAGACCAACTAAGTTTGTTCTTGGTATGAGCTTTGACTATGGCAGACCAACACGGCTACCTACCTGTAACTCACCTCACAGAGGTGTTTGTTGTGGGGGAGGAAGGGGAAGGAGAATGTTAGCTGCTTTGAGATTCCTTCGGGTAGTGATAAAGTGGGATATCAAATCCAAAAAGAAAATTTAATAAAAATTGT
Organism: Lacerta viridis; assembly: GCA_900245905.1. Lineage (NCBI taxonomy): Eukaryota > Metazoa > Chordata > Lepidosauria > Squamata > Lacertidae > Lacerta > Lacerta viridis. The sequence goes on along the minus strand of OFHU01004237.1, from coordinate 60,330 downwards.
ATTAAAAAAGAAAAAAAAAGGAGCTCCAAAGTCCCTGCCACAAACAACAGGGAGATTGGGTGGCTCAGCTGGGGCAGAGGAACTGACAAGGAGATGGCAGATCTTGCCTCCAAGGAAAACACCAAAGCTTCAAAGGCAGCAGCAACAGATCTGCTGTCCCTGTGGATCCTGCCACATAAGCTTTCCTCATGGGTGGGCCTGCCTTGCCTCCAGGTCTAGTTATTTCCTTTTCCAATTCTTTCTTTTATAGCACTTTTGGGATCAACAATGGTTCTAAAGGCCTGCATCGATACAGAGTTGTGTGATGCAGACTATTCCAGTGCCACCGCAACCTCATCCATATACATCCACAGCAAGATCTCCTGCTGCAAGACAGATATGTGCAACAGCGGACCTCCTGAATGTAAGTATCATCATCAGGAATGATGGTCTCACAAAACTACAAGTAATGAGAGAGGGCACAGAAAGACAAACACTTATATGGCAGTATTCTGATGTCAGAGACTGGCTAGGCAAGAAGGAGTGGTGGCAGCCAGTTGCCCCAGAATGTGCCTGAGGGTGACACTAGGAAACAAGATTTCAAACCTGATTCAGACTGGTGGGACAGGGAGGAGCCATTGACAGAGGGAACCAGCAGGAAAGCATTGGAGCCATAGTATGGGGGTGGTGGAAACTAATAGAACAAAACCCAAAATCCCAATAAGAAGGTTACGTGAACAACATGCAGCATCTATTAGCCAAAATTACAAGGGAGCAGCGTCACAGTTTTACCTAAACACCCATCCCATAATGTTACTCACAGTTCCTCTCCTATAGCAGTTTCTAGTATTTACATCCTATAAAAAGCTTGAGCTCCTGCTCACCATTTTAGCCCCAAAGCATCCTGTGAAATAGGTTAGGCTGAGAGATAGTTCCTGTCCCCAGGCCACTCAGCAAGTGTCATGGCTACAGTGGAATTTGAACCCTGGTCTCCTAGATTCTGGTCCAACTCTCTAACCACTACACCTCAATGGCTCATTGGTTTCCCAGAGCTCTAGCCCCCAAACCTACACTGACCCACTTTCTTTGATGAATTTGCATTTGTAAAGAAATTTTTAGCAGGACAGGCCCCTGTCCTTCTTGTGTGGGAGGGAACAGATTTCTTTTAGGTTTGCATTCAGGGAATTAATATCTTCAGGTTAAAGCAAATGCTAAAAAAATCTATTAGATGCAATGGGCTCCAGTGCCACCCAATTACTAAGCTATAGAGGAACACTGAAATATCTACACAAAGGTGAGAAGAAGCAGGTGGTGCAAAAAATAATTTTTAAAAAAATACATTTGTTGCTCCACTTAATTTTGCAACAGGCCCTGCCACTGCCCTGTGGCCCTGAGAAGCTTTCCCAGAAGGAAATGTGTCCATCACTGAAAACAGTTAATACGAAGGTTCAATCTGTAAGCCCCAGCCAGGCCCCTGACTTGTACCAGCTGCTGACGCAGGCCTATATCACCATCCTTTTCAAACTAGAGACAGAAGCTGGGGTTGGGATTTGAACCAAGAACCCCAAAGCTAGAAGCTGCGCTGAGCTGCAGCCAGGCTTAGTGAGCTACCATGAATTGCATACTGAGACCCTCAGGTGCAGAGGAATACAGGAATAATAGCACACCAGGCAGTGCGACTAGTAAGGCAGTATGATTCTTCTTCTTCTTTGGCGATCACCCGCAGCCGAGTAAGATTGTCTTCCATAAACACGGTAGTTTATGACTCGATAGTTTCCGCAATCAGTTCTTTCACCTTTAAAAAAAAAATGATTGATAATTTTGGCATCCCTAAAGTCGGCTGGGATCTCTTCTCTCTCCCAGATTTTTTCAATGAGCTTGTGAAGTTGTTGTGTGAGTTCAATTCCACCCACTTTGAAGACTTCGGCTGGTATCCCCTCAGGTCTGCTGGCTTTGTTGTTTTTCATTTCATTCCCAGATTTGGAGATACTGCAAGCTCATCTCTAACTTGTTTTTGCGGAATTTGTGAGATGACCTCAGCAGCTACAGGGGACTTGCGGTTAAGGAGATGTTGGGAATGCTCTTTCCAGGGCAGTGCAATAGCTGCTTTATCTTTTAGAAGTGTTGTACCATCTGCCGAGTGTAGGGGGCATATGCCATGATTTATTGGGCCATAGATGGTCTTTGTGGTTTTAAAGAAACTCTGTGCATCATGAGTGTCGGCTAAGTGCTGGATCTCTTGAGCTTTTTCATGTATCCACCAGGCGTTTTTAAGTTCTCTGGTTCTTCTTTCAACCTCAGCCTTAGCATTGGAATGGGTTTTTTTCTTAGTGGCACTGCCGTTCTCATCAAACCAGTCCTGTTGTTTCTTGGTTTCGTATCCAATAGTTTGTTCACAGGCTGCAATAATGAATGTTTTTAGCTTGGTCTAGTGTTCCTTGATGTTATCAGGGAATTCTGAAAGCAGATGGCCCTTAAGAGTCATTTGGAAGCAATCCCACTTAACAGGATCTTGAAGGGCTTGAGTGTTTATTTTGTGCCTTGGTTTCCTTCCTTGAAGCCTACGTTGAGGTATAATCTTGATAGCCATCGTGGAGCTTATTAGTCGGTGATCTGTCCAGCAGTCATGGGCACTCGTCATAGCTCTGGTAAGGAGCACATCATGGCATCTTTAGCACAGACAATAACATAGTCTAAGAAGTGCCAGTGGTTAAGACCAAGGATGACTCCATGAAGTTTTAAATTTATTTTTCTGTCAAAAGAGTGTGTTGGTAATAACAAGGTTGTGCGCTGCACATATCGTCAAAAGTAAGATTCTGTTCTGGTTGCTGCTGCCAATTCCTTCTTTCCCAATAGTCCCAGGCCACAGATTGAAATCTTGCCCAACTCCTGCCCAGGAGGATGGTTTTACATTCCTTTGGTGTCTCCAATAAGGCAGTCCAGCTGAGAGTAAAAAATTTCTTTAATGTCATCGGCATCCAGTGTCGGTGCATAAGCACTTATAAGAGTAGCCTGTTGGTTTTGGGTGAGCTTTATTCAAAGGGTTGAGAGTTTAATGCCAGTAGGGACTTCTGACAGGAGCTACACAAGATCGTTTTTGATAGTGAAGCCTACCCCATGTATCCAATGTTCTTGTTCAGATACACCTTTCCAGAAGAAAGTGTTGTCTCCTTTTTCTTCTTTCAGTTGTCCCTCACCTGCTCTTTGAGTCTCTTGAAGCACTGCAATATTGATGTTAAAACATTGCAGCTCTCGTGCAATGATGGCAGTTCTGTGTTCAGGACGATCGTTGTCTGTTATCAGACAAAGTATGTATATTCCATGTTCCAAAGTTCAATTGTCGACAGCTAGGTGTTGACCCCACTGGGCGTGGTAATCCAGTCAGGGGGGTTACCACCTCAACTGCCTCGTTTCTTGAGTCAGAACGACTGAATCTGTATCCACCACCCAAGTGCTGGTTCATGACTAGGAGCTTCCAGATTTCACAATCCTGCCCCCGTTACCATTTGCCGATTGCCATGGGACTTTTGGGGTTTGGGGTGCGTTTTTGGAAGACGCCTGTGTGTGAATTTGTCTTATGTGTGTAGATCAGTGCACAGTCTTCGCAGTAGGGCTCTGTTCTGATGGCAGTAGTCACGACGAACCAGTAGATTCCTATCTGCTGCAGCCTTCATCAGCCTTCACAGCCATTGTAACATACTACTTGTTATCATCCACCTGCTCTGCGGTTGAGGACTTTTTGGATCATTCTTTCTCTAGCTCCTTCCCTTTGAACTAACCGCCTTGGGTGACTGTTATGTACTGAATTGAATAGGATCCAGAATGCAGCAGTCTGATTGGTCCTAGAACAATAGGATCCAGAATGCAGCAGTCTGATTGGTCCGCAGGAGCCACCCAATCCAGCTCCAGGTGGAAGTGAATCCGCAACCCGATTGGCATACAGGAGTATCCCGGAATTAGCCAATCACGTGGGGCCCATTGTGTAAATAGTGTATATAAAGCAGACGTTTTGGGGAAACTGCATTCCTCGCTACAATGAGCTGAATAAAGAGCATGAAATGCACACTTGACTCCGAGTATATTTCAGTGACCCTACTGGGAGTACGAGAGTTCCGACGGCTTCGCTCACAATGGTCATAGGAACGTGCAAGCCCACTCACCATGACAAGGTGATGATTCAATGAGTGAGAAGGCAGTATGATACCTCTGGATTGGCCAGGCCTTCTACAAACATCTGCAATGTGGGCTCCTGCCTTCAACAAGAGAACAGTGCTTTCTAAGGGGATATCTGAATTATTTAATAACGTAGCATAGTAAAAGGAAAACTGCAGATAGAACAAAACCAAAAACCATGTATCAATAACAAGATTACTTGAACAGCTTGCAACATTCATGAGCAAAAATTACAAGGGAGCTTTACAGTTTTACCTTATTCCTAGAAACATTCCTCGTGTGATGCTACTTGCAGCATCCTTCTCCTGCAGCAGCTTCTGATATTTTCTTCCCTACTCTTTCCAACAAAGAGCTTGAGGTGGCATGTCTGGCTCTCCATTGTAGCCTCAAACACCTGTGTGAAATAAGTCAGGCTAAGGGGCAGTGTCTGGCCCCAGGTCACCCAGCAAGTGTTGTGGCTCAAGTATGGATTTGAACCCTGGGCCTTGCAGTTTAGGGAAGTTAGAACAATGAGATAAAACAATAAATTAATACAACAAAACAAAGTATTCAATGAGTTAAGAAGTAAAAGGAAGAGAAGATAAGAACAAGTGCTAAGAGTTGGTTATAGAGCAAAAACTTGCCTTAGAGTGGGCCTTAGAGCTCAAAAATGCAAAAAGCTCCTAATGAATCCAAACTTCAATGTCTAAAATCCCTGATAGAGGACAAAGACACTGAGATCACGTTAAGAGTAGCCAAATTCCATGCGAATGCCATAAAACAAGCGGTGCTATCATAATGATTAAGGCCTTAAATGATAATTTTGAGTCATGTTTTAGTGATTAAGTTTTAATTTATTCTTTTTTTAATTGTTGCTATATTTGTATTGTCCCTGTTATACCTAATTGCAGATTCAAATGTATCCCAATCGTGTTTTATGATTCCCTTGATATTGTATGTGGGCGGGAACTGGCCTGTGACCTTAATAATAAATTCATTCAACTGAACCCTGGGCTCTACCCACCCTTGTTCCAGAAGTAGATGTTCTCATTCCCTTATTCCTGATGTAGACCTTCACTCAGATGTAAAATTTCCGGAAATTTTGGAGCTCGGAAAAAAACCTCGGGAAACGGAAATTTTTGGGAAAATTGAAAAAAATGCAATATTACCACTTCTTTTTTCTTTTCCAGATTGAAAAGTCATTCTGTTACTTTAGAAACAATAAAATATAACTATGGACAATTTTAATGGGCATAAAATTATCACAACTAGCCATATTAAAAATATAGTGTATCCAAACAATTATTACAAACAGAATTTACTTTTAAAATAATATTTATTTGTATTTGTAACAAATGGAGCAACAATCTCCTGAACTGTTTACTAGTTTATGTGGAACAAAAAAAACTCCACAAAACAATTTTTAAAAATCCAGAAGTAACAATTATTCATATTTCCTCTCCACAGTATTAAAAAAAACATTCTCATAAAAAGAACTGAAGAAGGAAGTGGGACTAAGTTTCAATGAATGGGCATGAAATTTAATCAGAATCATTTTCTGAGCTGTAATTAAGTATATACTTTCAGGCCCTTTTTGTTGCTCTATATTTTCTTCCAGTGCTTTGAGGCCTAGTGAAGAGGAACAGAACCAATGCATACCACACGTATGCAAAAACAAAACTGAAACCTTTTTCTTTTCTGGTGACAACAGCACCTCCTAAAGGAAGAAATGTATCTTGTTCTTGCATTGGAGAGTTCAGTTTGTAACCTAGGACTTGCTTGTCCTCACAGAAATTAGAATAATCTGATACCATACATATTTTTTAGAAATGATTTATAAAATATTTGAACCCCTTATCTTAAAATATTTTATTCATCATGTTAAAATAAAACATTCCATAATCTATTTTTTATTTTTCCAATTTTTCAGAAAAAACAAAAACAAAAAAGGCTTCAGGGGGAAAAAAAACAGGAAAAAACCATTTTTTCCCTAATTTTCCTGGGCTTTTTCCAGGCCTTCACATCTCTAGGTGGGAGGAGGCACCATTTTGTTGTTCGCCTTAGCATTCCCAACACCCGGGTGTGTGCTTTTATTGTAAACACTATAATAACCCAAGGACAAATAATTCTGGGAGTGGTAGTTTGGTAAAGGTGCTGAGATGCAAATTTAGCTAACATTTTCTCTCAGAATGCCTCTCAATGGTGCTCAGTGCTAAGCCAAACTGCTCAAAGCGGTATCCCTGTGCTTGAAATGTATGCTGTGACTGTGGCCCCAGACAGAAATCTCTTGCACCTTGCACTAATGTAGCCACTCCGCTTGGAGAAGTGCTGGAAGGTGGTACACATCCCTCTTTGAAGGAAGAGTACCATTCCCACCCCTCACATACAGCCAGATGTGGTTTGCATCTGCAAAAGAAATACATTAACTGCAACGTTGGGGTGGGGTGGTGATTGTTTTACAGTGCCTGAGCCTGAGAAGAGGAAGCCCAATGGGCTGAAGTGCCCGAGTTGCCTCTCCATCTTGTCAGATGAGTGCGAGAGCCAGAAGACCGTCAGCTGCAGAAATGAGGAAGATCAATGCTTCTACTATGGGGGTCGCATGAAGTTCGGTGAGTCTTGTATGATAGAGTGCAGCTAGGGCCCCATCTGCACTATGCATTTAAAGCAGTATCACGCCACTTTGAGCCGTCATGGCTTCCCCTAAAATACCCTAGGATACTTAGTTTATTAAGGGTGCTGAAAGTTATTAGGACACCCACGTTGCCCTCACAGAGTGTCAGGGATGGGCAGGAGCACAATGAGGAGGGAGGAAAAGGAGAATACAGGGGAAGGGGCTAGTGATATCTGGGGTTCTTGCCTAGAACCCTGTGCCTGTTTATTCAATTTTTTTCCCAGGAACACCTTAAAAGCCTATTCAGATAGGGATATGCTCTATTCCCTTTTGCTGTTCATTCCATTGACTTTTAAATGTTTTAATGGTATTAACTGCTTTTATTGCTAATGTAAATATTTCTTGTAAACCCCTAGCAATTTTTACTGCAATCAAGCGGTATATAGATTTTGTTAAATAAAAATACATCTTAAAAGTTACACTTTCAATTGGGGGGGCAGGATGGAGACCCTCATGCCCAGGGGCCAAAGGCGTCCCTCTCTCTGGCCCTTGGGATCCTCCTTAGCCACACCTCCTCTCCCTAGGCCACACTCCTCATAAGCCCCACCTTCATACCCTACCCGAATGTTTTGGCCTGGCTGGATTGTGGACCCTGAATTCTTGGTTCCATGGAAGGAGGACAGAGAGGGTGGTTTGAATGTATCTAGAAAATAGCCTGCTGTGTAAAGGTGAATTTTACATAAGTTTCCATTGGCACGTGGACCTCCCAGAAAGTCACCATTCCTGGAAAAGGGCTCTTGGTCTGAGAAAATTTGCCCACCCTTCTGTTTGAGGGAGAGGGTGTTGGATTCCAAAAACCTGTGTGTGTGTTTTCCCCCCAACAGGGGAAAGCTACCTGATGGCCGCTGTCCGAGGCTGTGCAACAGCTAGTTCGTGTGACTACACTGAGGGGTTGTTGGAGAATAATCTTGAATCATTAGGAATTGAGATCACCCAAGCAGAGTGCACTGAAGCAATTGACGATGATGCCAATGAGCTGAGGGAAGGCAAACCTCCACTGCCCAGAAGAACCCACCATTCATGGAAATTGGCGGCCTAGTGGTTTAAGCAGGGGAGGTCTCAGCCTGAGGACTTCCAGCCTTTCTTTCCAGACATCTAGAAGCTCCTCCTCAACGACAGGCTGTATTTGACTTTCATTTGCAAATGAAGCCATTGAATCATGTCCAAAATAAATATATATGGCAAATCATGTGTGTTGTATCATTTTACCAAATGCAACAATTTTGGGGGGAAATAACAGTGCTTGGAGATGGGACATAGCTTTGGCAGTGGGCAGGGGTGAAATGCCAGGCCAGACTTCCATGTCCAATTTTAATCAATAATTTGTCGACTTTGGGTGGTGTATCCCATTTCTCCACTTAAGGTAAAATGGGGGGGGGGGGAGAAATGGAACAAAGATAAAGTCCCTACCAGAGAAGAATGGCAGACTTTGGGCTGCCTTGTTGTCAAGAGTGGTGTATCCTGTTTCGCCACTTGAGGTAAAATGGGGAGTGCCACAGCAGCTAATACTTCAGTAATTTGGGGAGTGCCCACCAAAGCTAATACTTCAGTAATTTCTTTAAGAACCAATCAATGAGTACAGCATATTTTTTTCCTGCAAAACCATGTAAATATTCTAAGGTATTTACTTTAAAATCTGTTGTGGCCTGTCCCTCATGTATAAATTCAGATACTTTTAAAAGTGTCCTTTTGAAATTCCTGGGGGAGATTAATCAATCACAGTCTTATACTGGGACACATTTCAGTCATGTAACAGCTCTGACTGCATGTTGAGGCAGACAATTTGGTCTCACAGTTAAAGAGAGCCAGCAAGCTTTGCCTCCATTTTTAAGGGGGACTCAGGTTTCTGCTGGTTCCACAAAAGTTTGAGTTAACTCTTTCTTAGTAAAAACACAATTTTCACGGTGCCAGGCCTAATGAGCACAACAGCTCATTTCCTGTGGTTTTAGTCCATGAAATCAGTTGCCAAGATGAAAGATCCCCAACACCTCACATCTGAGATCCAGCGCCGAGGGCCTTCTGTCGGTTCCCTCACTGCGAGAAGCAAAACTACAGGGAACCAGGCAGAGGGCCTTCTCGGTAGTGGCGCCCGCCCTGTGGAACGCCCTCCCATCACAGGTCAAGGGAAATAAACAACTACCTGACATTCAGAAAATACCTGAAGGCAGCCCTTTTTAGGGAAGTTTTTAATGTGTGATATTTTTGTATTTGATTTCTGTTGGAAGCCGCCCAGAGTGGCTGGGGAAATCCAGCCAGATGGGCGGGGTACAAATAATAAATATTATTATTATTATTATTATCTGTCTTTGTCTCCTGTCCAGGGCTTTTTCCATGACTGAGACTGTGTGCAGCTGATCCCTCCTCTGCCCTTTTCAAACCCCTCCCGGGGGGGGGGGTTGGGGGGAGAAGCGGAGTAGCCTGTTGAAGGAGGAGGGGAAGTCACCTGTGACCAGAGGCACCAACCTGGGCCCCAGAATGTGGGTGCCCACCAGACTCAAACACAACATGATGGTATGACGTTACGTCATGCCATCACCTGCTGCCATTCAAGTAGAGATGTGTATTGATGCAAGGAGAGGTTGTATTTATTCAATATTAATTATCCTCCCTTCCTCATGTTTGTAAGTTCAGCAGAGTGCATCCCCTAGCTGCTTAAAAAGTCTTTCCTTTTTTTCCCTCCCCCTTAAAACAATTATCACACACATTATTGCATGTAAAATGTAAAAATAACAAATACTCACTCAGAATACTTGTTGAAGTGTAACAGATACAGCTGCTTTATCCAGAGGGGCTTAAAATGCTGATCCAGTTACAAAGACATACTTTGGTTAAGCTTATGATGGTGTCTGAGCTTTGGAGCTCAGACAAGCAGATGGTTCTGCATTGCTGGATGGATGATGATGAGAGAGCTCGTCGCAGGTGCAGCAGCAGCAGCCGGATGCACTACGCATGCCTGGAAATTGTGACGTCCGCCACTGCCATTAGGCTGGTGCTATAAGGAGTGTGGCTGTTGAGTTCTGCACCTGCTACAGCTTCCGGACCTGATACAAAGGCAGTCCCGCTGCATGCTGCCATAATCAAGTCTTGAAGTTACCAGTGCATGAACCACTGTGTCCAGGTTTCCAAACAATTGACTTATCTCCACGACCCAGAAATCACTCATTCACAAGGCCTGCACTTTTTCATGGTTCAAGCTCAGTTTGCTGGCTGTCATGCAACATGACATCCAGGCACCAATCCAGAGTTTGCTTAATGGAGCTTCTAGAGTTTGGTATCTTCAACGTATGGATGACACTTCACTCCAAAACTCCAAATGATTGTTCCCAATAGCTTCATGTTGATGTTGAATAGCCACTGAATACCCTCCAACATTCCTCAGATGAAAATAGGGACATTTCTCACCTCCGAACCCCTGCCCCATAACCACGGACACAAAATCTGTAGGACATCTTTAGTCCCACTAGCGAGAATGGCACACAATAAATAAATATATTATTATGAGTTATGGGGGTTGCTAATGTCTACCAAGTCCATCTAATCCCTGGGTCAAGGAAGTGTTAAAAGCTAATCAAGCCTCCTAATTCCTGGCGTAGCCAAACCAGCTTCCTGGTGAGATGATGAGGGTTCAATGGGCACCGTGCGAGGCGGAAAATGGGTGGAGCCCTCTCCCTCAACAGACAGAGCAAGAGTTGAGAGCAGAGTTTTTGCAATGATGTCAGTCAGTTGTAAAGCAGCAAACTAGGAGAAAGAAAGATAGAGCAATCTTGAAGTCTGTTTGAAAACAAGGCTATGAGAGAAACAAGACCTTTTTGGGTGCTAATGCTGTGAACCTCTCCATCATAGGCTCAGGTTGTATATACCGTATTTTTTCGCTCCATAAGACGCACTTTTTTCCTCCCAAAAAGTAAGGGGAAATGTCTGTGCATCTTATGAAGCGAATGGTGGTCCCTGGAGCCGAATTGCCCAGGGGCCAAAAGCAGATCCTGCTTTTTTTAAAAGAAAGAGAGAGAAGGGGGTGTTGAAAGGACCCCGCTCAGCAGCTGATCAGCAAGAGATCGGGAGAGAGATAAGACTCCCGGCTCCCTCTGGGCCCCGCCCCCTTGCCCAGGCCTCCATTGTTGAATGTGCCTGCAGAGGGAGGCTGTTTGTTTCCCCAGCCACATGTAACTGGCTGATTAGATTATCTTTCTGCAAACTGTAGAAAGGGCTCCTTAAGAATCTGCAGAAATGTGAGTTGAACCCCATAAAAATGGGGCTTTTCCTCTTGCTTTTCCCCCTTTGCAAAAAAGCTTTGCTTTCCCCCCTTTGCAAAAGCTTTGCTTTCCCCCCCTTTGCAAAAAAAGCTGCACAAATCTGAGCTGATCCTCAAAAAACCAGGGCTTTCCCCCTTTCCTCCTCTAAAAACTAGGTGTGCCTTATGTTCAGGAGCGTCTTATGGGGCGAAAAATATGGTACATGCAAACAAACCATCTGTGAAAAAGGCACAACTGTCTGCACTGTGCCTCATTTTCAAAGGAAACGGGAACCCTGGATATGCACTAGGGACCCCTGGACTCTTGCAGCTCTGAGATTGGGGTGCAGTGCAACAATATAATAATAAAACAGCAGTGTGTACCTGTGCCAGAGACAAAGGCATGATGAGTATGGACTCCAAGGCCTTTAAGGCATGTGGTTGAAATCCCTTCCTGGAACTTTATTTAGATGTCCCCCTATTAAAGCACATTACTAGCAAGAGAAGAATAGATTACACCTTTGCTGTGCCATATCATCTTTTTTTTTCTTCAAGAAAATTTATTGGTTTTCCACATCAGACAAATACAAACACAACAAAGAAATAACAAATACAACAAAAAGACAAAAATAAAAGAAAATACATACCTACACACCGGAACACCAACACTCCATCAGTTTAGTTATAATCTTATTTCCAATCTAATTAAGGGGACTTCCCCCGTTCTCTCCTCTGCTTTCAGTTCTAGTTTACTTTAGTAACATTCTATCAATTTTAACAATTCCTTCACCTAAATTCATAATCTTCATCTCTAAATCTTATGTCATTTATCATCTAAATATCAAAAAACAACTTCTTAATACAAATCTTAACTTCTTATAACCTTATCTATCTCTTATTCCACTAAGACTGCTGCTAGTATTTCTAATTCTTACCTTATAAAAAATTAAACTAATATCCTTCATAAAAACAATCCAAGTATTTCTTCTCTATTCCGAATCAATTTTTCACTCTCTGACTTCGGGGTACCGTGATAAGCCTTCCTGATTAAACATCAAAAAAATTTCACCCTACCCCTCTCCTTGCCATTTTTTCTCCCCCCCTCGCAATCACCCACCGGATTTCCCCCCATCCCTTTCCAAAACCATTGTCCAGAATGTCATCTTTTACTTTGTATCTCAGAACCAAAACCTTGTCCCAAAGCATCCTTGCAGAGCTCTTCAAAAAATATGATACATTGCGATCCAGCATCTCCATTTCAGTCTTGAAATCAAATTTTAATTGTAATTCCCAAAATCTTTGTTCCTGGATTTCTGGGCTCCCACCCCAGAAAGCCGTTATAATGTGTCTATGTCCCACCCTGGGCCTCTCACGCCGACAGGGTTTTCCTTCTTCTTGGAGTTGCATGGGCACTGCATATTGTTCTCTGGTTATTCCTTTAAGTTCCTTAGCAAAGTTCTCAAAAATATTACCAATCTCGAAAGATCTTCCAATAACATTCTGATTCAACAGTTCTAATTTCTGATTCAACAGTTCTAGTTTCAAAAGCATTGTTTTTTGTCCTTGGGTCATTCCCGGGTCTTCAAGCATTTTAAAAACGAAACCAAAAAAGGCAGAAGTAGGCAGGAAATAACAAAGTTCAGTACTTTTCCATCTTCACGTCTCAAGTTGCAGCCGCCATTTCCCCCTAATCAGAGTGCAAAAAGTTGTCTCTTTATATTCCACCGACTTTGAGAGGAAATACTTTAAAAGTCTCAGTCCTCCCCTAACAGGGGTTTTTAACAGATCAAACTGGTCAAACAAACATCCATAGAAACATTATATCAGCCAAGTGCAGCAACAGCCAGATACACTGTTACATTCTACTTATCAACAGGGAGAGAAACGGACTTCCTTTTTAACGTTTCTCCCCAAAAGCCAATTAATCCAATTTTGTAGCCAATTAAACTCCGCACTTACAGCTTACGGGGTTCTTCCTTTTTTTATTCCAATTAAGTCAGAACCACGGTGCTCATCCATCGGCGGCAGCCGCCACTTAGCTTCCCCGGCTGGGGCAACCTCCATAGCCCCGCGCCGTTGCCCTTTCCCTCGGGCGCCCCTTTTACAAGGGGAACCCAAGAAAGGGTCAGCACAATGGGGCCCGCTGGAGAGCCCGAACCGCGGGATGCTTGACCCGCGGCTTATCGGAGCCCACTGCGCGGTAGCGGAGCTCCTAACCCCCGGGGAAGCCAGGGTCGTCTCGCAGTCGAGACGACCCCCGACCACCGATAATGGCGTCCTCGCCGGAAGTCCTGCTGTGCCATATCATCTTTTTTTGGCAGTGCTTCCCAGAGCCACGTCAACCTGCACCTGAACACTCACTCCAGCCTCATCATTCAGAATGAGGCCCACCCTTCGCTCTGTTTAGCAGAAACAGTTCCTGGGTTCTCTCTCACTTGACTTTTGGGGAGAATTAAATCCAAAGTAAGTGGGCATAACATTTCATCCATGCAACTCTACCAATTGCCTTCTGAGAAAGTATATAGCCAGGCAATCCTCTACATACTGTCATGGTATGGTTGCCATATTCCCCAAAGTGAAATTCTTGGCAAATTGAAACCATTTTCAACACAACACACTCCTTTGCACATGGCACACTTTATAGTAACCTTGATTAACTTGCTGTACTATAATCAATGCTTTGTGTTTCCAGGCGCCCTACCCCCAGCCCCACCTAGCAGACAATCTTAAACCATAAATAATGAGACACAACAAGTTCTTATTTTAGGTCAAACAGCCGAAGAATCTCCCTGAGCAGTGCCAGATTTTGTTGTTGTTGTTCAGTCGTTCAGTCGTGTCCTACTCTTCGTGACCCCATGGACCAGAGCACGCCAGGCACGCCTATCCTTCACTGCCTCTCGCAGTTTGGCCAAACTCATGTTAGTAGCTTCGAGAACACTGTCCAACCATCTCATCCTCTGTCGTCCCCTTCTCCTTGTGCCCTCCATCTTTCCCAACATCAGGGTCTTTTCTAGGGAGTCTTCTCTTCTCATGAGGTGGCCAAAGTACTGGAGCCTCAACTTCAGGATCTGTCCTTCTAGTGAGCACTCAGGGCTGATTTCTTTGAGAATGGATAGGTTTGATCTTGCAGTCCATGGGACTCTCAAGAGTCTCCTCCAGCACCATAATTCAAAAGCATCAATTCTTCGGCGATCAGCCTTCTTTATGGTCCAGCTCTCACTTCCGTACACTACTGGGAAAACCATAGCTTTAACTATATGGACCTTTGTCGGCAAGGTGATGTCTCTGCTTTTTAAGATGCTGTCTAGGTTTGTCATTGCTTTTCTCCCAAGAAGCAGGCGTCTTCTAATTTCGTGACTGCTGTCACCATCTGCAGTGATCATGGAACCCAAGAAAGTGAAATCTCTCACTGCCTCCATTTCTTCCCCTTCTATTTGCCAGGAGGTGATGGGACCAGTGGCCATGATCTTAGTTTTTTTGATGTTGAGCTTCAGACCATATTTTGCGCTCTCCTCTTTCACCCTCATTAAAAGGTTCTTTAATTCCTCCTCACTTTCTGCCATCAAGGTTGTATCATCAGCATATCTGAGGTTGTTGATATTTTTTCCGGCAATCTTAATTCCGGTTTGGGATTCATCCAGCCCAGCCTTTCGCATGATGAATTCTGCATATAAGTTAAATAAGCAGGGAGACAATATACAGCCTTGTCGTACTCCTTTCCCAATTTTGAACCAATCAGTTATTCCATATCCAGTTCTAACTGTAGCTTCTTGTCCCACATAGAGATTTCTCAGGAGACGGATGAGGTGATCAGGCACTCCCATTTCTTTAAGAACTTGCCATAGTTTGCTGTGGTCGACACAGTCAAATGCTTTTGCGTAGTCAATGAAGCAGAAGTAGATGTTTTTCTGGAACTCTCTAGCTTTCTCCATAATCCAGCGCATGTTTGCAATTTGGTCTCTGGTTCCTCTGCCCCTTCGAAATCCAGCTTGCACTTCTGGGAGTTCTCGGTCCACATACTGCTTAAGCCTGCCTTGTAGAATTTTAAGCATAACCTTGCTAGCGTGTGCTAAACAAGCTATAGCTTAGAGCCCCTCTTGCCCCCCCCCCAAAAAATAATGGGGGAAAACTGGATGTACATTTCCAAAATATAAGATAAAAAAACAAATAAAATAAAACCTACATACAGCAACAGTGTTTTGTGTTGTGTAGGCTCCTATGATGTAAGTAATGGGCCCCGCCTGCTAGCCTGCTCCCTAAAATATCACTGGTTTGCTCATTTCTATATATAGGGTGCCTACATTCTGCTATTTATAATTATTAGTAGTTTGCATCATATATTTACACCTATTATTATTTCATGTTATAGCAAGTTTCTAGAGACTAGATTATGAGTCTTTGTAAATTGTGTTTCTAAAGGAACTTTTGTTATTGCCAAATGCCAATGTGTTTGCATTATTAAGTTTGTTATGAATAAAAAATCATTTTAAGTTAGAGCTTAATAATTATTTCACTATTAATATACTTCTTCTTAATTGTATTTCAGTTCAACAATTACTTTGATAAAATACATATTTTGTTATGTGCAAATGGCTTTAGATACCTATTAGGTCCATAAATTACCATATAGCATATATTCAACACAAAAAACAGTGACAATTTGTTGTTGACAAAGGACAGCTGGACATATAAAGGGCCCCCATTACCTTCAGCAGCTTAGGGCCTCATCAAACCTAAATCCAGCCCTGTCCCTGAGAGCACCTATGAGTGACCACATTGTTTATCATTTTTCTTTCTCAATAATATTTTATTTTTCCCCAAGCTTAAAAGTTACATTTTGTCACTCAACAGTTGCATCCAATTATACAATACAGTACATACTAATGACTTCCAGCTCACCCATCATCAATGTTTATGATCAAATTTTCAGACTATTGTGTTTTATAATTCCACCAAATCCATTTTCATCCTCTTTCTTTTTTATCCTATTAACAAGTTCTGCTCCCCCACCCCTTCAACTTCAAACCCTGCTGTGGACTTCATATATGGAAGGAAACTTTTAAAATAAGACTAGAAAAGCTTTCCAGTCATCCTTAAAGGATTCTAAATTTGTGCGTCCTATCAGTGATGTTATGTATTGAAGTTCTCACCCTAGGCCACTAGGGGTGTGTGTATATAGTTCATTCTGCTGCAGTTTTCACTCAGGTCCGCATATGCAAATGAAGGATTGTAAACTGACGTTCAGGGATTGGGTAACTGCAGAAAGTTGTTACTGTTGCTTTGTAGCTGAGTTCTATATAAGCAGGTTGCTGAGCCCTTCAGCTCAGTCCTGTTCCAGCCTGAGAATAAACAAGAGCTGTTTGGAAATCACTGTGTCGTCTGCTGTGTCCACCCACAACTTAACAAGTGATATCAGCTTTGCCATTTCTGCATATTCTAAGACTTTCTTCATCCACTCTTCCTTTCGGGGTATTCTCACAACCTTCCACTTCTGTGCATAAAGATTCTTTGCCACCATGGCTGCATACAAAAATACAGTTGAAGCTTTCTTTG
This sequence comes from Lacerta viridis, assembly GCA_900245905.1. Taxonomy (NCBI): domain Eukaryota; kingdom Metazoa; phylum Chordata; class Lepidosauria; order Squamata; family Lacertidae; genus Lacerta; species Lacerta viridis. The sequence goes on along the minus strand of OFHU01004237.1, from coordinate 43,744 downwards.
GAAGTTTGCTGTCCAATATCCCCAGCAGGAAAGTCTTCTGGACTCTTGGAAAAGTCCGTTTGGGGTTTTATTTTTATTTTTTTTAAAAAAATCATTATATATCATGTCCCAAATGGCTTTGCCCTCCCTGCAGGTCCAGCACACGTGATAGAATGGCCCCTCACTAGTCTTAAATTTCAATACTTATTTGGTACATCCTTATACATTCAAGCTAGCTTCTTTGGAATTAAATACCATGTGTACATCATCTTATATTATTTCATATCTGTTTTCCAAAGCTTTTCCCAGCCAGCAATATCTATATTATGTGCAACATATTTTGCCCACTTAATTTTTGTTGTTTTCGGAGTTCTGGTCATGCATGACGGGAAATGGCTGACTAATACCATCTCTCCCAACCCCCACAGGGTTTTCTGAGGCTGTGATGGGAGTAAGCAGCCTCCCAAGACCTTCCCAGGAGTGTGGGAAGGACTGCCTTGCCCGCAGATGCCCCGCAAACCTGCTCCGACCCTGGTGGGAAGGAGCGGGGGGGCCAAAGGGCGGATAGCTCCCGTGGGGGAAGACCTCCCGGAGGCCACCCCGATTGTGCATGATGCCCAATGCTTTAAAATATAAATTAGTGAGAAGTCTTGGGCATGCTTCAAACAAAGAAGGAAAAAGTATTTTGTTAAAAAAACTCAGCCACTGAACAGCCAAGAAGGAAAACAAAGGAAAGAAGACTTTATCATCATATCGGTATGTGGAAGCGGGACGGAAAGGGGGGGAGCCTCGGACTCTGTGATTGTATTTTGCTTTACTATTTTATATAACGGGCATACATCCCCCCCCGACCCAATTTCACTATGCATAACAAGTGAGATTTAAAAGACTGATAATTTGATTTCGGTTGAGAAGATCTGACAATATAAATATAAACTGTGTGTGAATTAAAATAAATAATGAACAATGCTATCCCTATGTGATAAAGAGCTATACCGTTAATTCTTGGAAGAGGATTAAAGCATTTTTATATGCTGATTTTGGCAAAGAGAGAACCCCTTGGACACTGACTGATCTTAATTGGAGGAACTTGGACGGTTGCCTAGGAATGACGCAGTTGAAATAGACAAACCCCGTCTGCGTAACACAGAATCAGAAAGAGAAGAAACCCAAAAAAATAAAAATAAAAACCTCTACAATATACGATACTTTTAATACAACTGGCTAATTCTCCTGAAAGATATAAGTAGAAGCAGACGGGCGAATAACAGCTGTGGAAATAGATGTTTGGATGTTATCGGGAGAGAACGAAGATGGCGACTGTCCGTGATTAGGCTTTTGGAGTCAAGAGAGTCAAGGGGCAAAGCGATTATATGGAGATGAAATATGGACTTAAATCCACACAGAGACATTGTTTGCGTTGATTTATCTTGCTTGTTGGAATATTTTGTTATATTGGAAACTTTAATAAAAATGATTTGGCAGAATTTTTGTTGTTTTCACAAATTCATCCTTTGTTTCCCATACTAACAAAAGAAAAGAATTTCTCACTGTTTTCACATAAACCAACTTCAGAGTTTGACCTTTGCTCAGAGAAACCATTCTTTAAATCCTTTTTATGGATTTCATTTAATTGGTGATATTGAAACATGTTACCCACTAGGTTTTGTATTTCATTTTGTATTTCTTTGGAAACCTTCATATAACAAGCAACTAACATGTCTAAATAAGATGATGAAGAAGAAGATAGTGAAGGAAGAGGACATGAGCCCAATGTCACTCTCCCCAACCCCTCCACTGTAATTACGAACATCTGGTAGTCCCAATGTCAGATTCTCATTTTTAGAAGAAAAATTGTAACACATCTATTAAAAAAATATTTATAGTTTTCAATTTTACAATTTTTTTCACATTCACCCAAAAAGAAACAATACATTTAGTGTTATGTATTGAAGTTCTCACCCTAGGCCACTAGGGGTGTGTGTATATAGTTCATTCTGCTGCAGTTTTCACTCAGGTCCGCATATGCAAATGAGGGATTGAAAAGTGACGTTCAGGGATTGGTTAACTACAGAAAGTTGTTACTGTTGCTTTGTAGCTGAGTTCTATATAAGCAGGCTGCTGAGGCCTTCAGCTCACTTCTGTTCCAGCCTGAGAATAAACAAGAGCTGCTTGGAAATCACTGTGTCGTCTGCTGTGTCCACCCACAACTTAACACTGGCGACGAGGATGGGATTATGGACATCAGAACACAGACAGACACAGCCATTCTCGGAGCAAGAGCAAATCACTGAGCTGAATCACTGAGCTGAAACGCTGAGCGAAATCACTGAACAGAACCAATTCAGAGCTGCCCGTTCTGGCTAGAGCACTGTGTTCCATCCGTCGCCCACCACGTCAGCATCGGAATCATGGCTACACTAGTGCCTCTACCGCCGTTTGCCCCAGCCTCTGAATCATGGGACTCGTACCTCGCTCGGTTCAAATGCTACCTTCAAGCAAACGAGCTAACAGGAGTATCAGAGGAACGGAAGCGAGGCCTCTTCCTCAGCCTCTGTGGGCCCGAGGTGTTTGAGACGGCCCGAGTTTTGGTTGCACCACTAGCAGTCCAGGCAGCGCCGTGGGACGTGCTACAAGAGAAGCTACGCAGCCACTACGCTCCAAAGCCATCCAAAATTGCTGTCCGCCATGCGTTTTACCACCGGAACCAGGCAGAGGGGGAGTCGATCAACAGCTACATTGCTGCACTCCGAAAGGCCGCACTGCACTGTGAGTTCCAAGACTTAGATGATGCCCTGATGGATCGAATCGTCTGTGGAGTCTGGGACAACCATCTGCAACGGCGCCTCCTCGCCAAGCCAGACCTCACACTGCAGAAGGCCATCGAGGAGGCTGCGGCCTCAGAAGCTGCTGAACTCTCCGCCCAAGAGATCCGCAAGGCCAGCAGCCCACATCCTACAAAGAAGCCAATTGCTGTACACCACGAAGAGGCTAGCAGTGACGAGGCATCAACCAGCGAAGACGATGACGTGCACCAGACGAAGCGGGAACGCAGGAAGTTCAAACAGAAGTCCAAGGACCAATCAGAATGCGCTGGCTGTGGAGGCAACCACCCCCGCGCCAAATGTCGATTCAGAGACGCCACCTGCCGGCAGTGCTCCAGAAAAGGTCCACATCGCCAAGGTCTGCCGATCAACTCCGTCAAACACAGCCTCTTCACCATCTCGTAAGTCCAAGTCGTCACCCCGGTCCACAAACAGTAACTGTTTCGCTCTCACCAACTGTTGCTGCTCATCCGGAACCACGATTGGACAAACCGACTCGCCTACACGACGCAAACTACACATCACGGTGCTCATCGAAGGAGCTCCGTGTGACATGGAGATCGACACCGGGTCTGCCCTGTCCGTTGTGTCCTGGAGCACTATCAAAAGACTTGTGCCCAAGCTTTCTAAGAGGCAGCTTGACCTACATCGCGTACACCTGAGAGACTACCAGGGGAACGACATTCCCGTGACAGGCGTCGGCCAGTTCCAGGTCAAGTTCAAAAATTTCTCGGGCCCACTCCGACTCGTGGTAGTTGAAGATCCGCGTCCCAGCCTCCTAGGGCTAGAATGGTTTGGCGCCCTCGGCCTGGAAGTCACCGGCATCAACTGCATCTCCAACGCGGAAGTTGAAACCTTAACTAAAGAATTTGCCGAGGTTTTTGATGGCACATTGGGCCAATATACAGGCACACCCATCTCCTTTAGCCTTGATCCACAAGTCGCTCCAATCAAGCTAAAGCCACGCCGGGTTCCGTTCGCCCTCAAGGCTAAGGTGGACGAACAGCTGGACAAATTAATCGCGCAAGGTGTTTTGGAGCCGGTCGACCACGCCAAGTGGGAAACGCCTATCGTCACACCTGTCAAGCCGGATGGGTCGGTGAGAATATGCGCAGACTACAAGTGCACGATCAACAAGGCACTTCAGCAGCACGCTTATCCAGTTCCCGTCGTCCAACACCTGCTGCATTCCCTGGGCGAAGGCAAGGTCTTTGCTAAGCTGGACCTTGCCCAAGCCTATCAACAACTGCCTGTCGACGACGCCACCGCTGAAGCTCAGACGATCGTCACCCACCGAGGAGCGTTCCGATGCCGCCGGCTACAGTTCGGGGTGAGCGTGGCTCCTGGCATCTTTCAAAGCCTCATGGAGCGCCTCCTGCAGGGACTTCCAGGCGTGGTACCATATTTCGATGATGTACTGGTATCAGCAGACTCAAATCAGCAGCTGTTCGAGCGCCTCCGCGCCGTGCTGACCAGGTTCCAGGAGGCCGGACTCAAGGTGAAGAAAGAAAAGTGCCAGATTGCCGTTCCGCAGGTGGAGTTCCTGGGCTACCTTATCAACGCCTCTGGTCTTCACCCAACGGCATCCAAAATCCGGGCCATCCAGGAGGCCCCGATCCCAAAGAACAAGACCGAGTTGCAGGCGTTCCTGGGGCTGCTGAACTTCTACAATATGTTCCTGCCCCACAAAGCAACGCTAGCCGAGCCTCTCCACCGCCTCCTCAGCACGAAGGCACCGTGGTCCTGGGGTCATCGGGAAACGGCGGCCTTCAACGCAGTCAAGGCCCTCCTCTCATCGGACAGTGTGCTGGTACAGTACAGTGAAGCCAGGCCGCTGGTCCTCGCCTGCGACGCCTCGCCCTTTGGCATCGGCGCCGTCCTCAGTCACCGGTTTCCAGATGGAAGGGAAGCACCGCTTGCTTACTTCTCTCGGACGCTGTCTCCGGCTGAACGGAATTACAGCCAGCTCGACAAGGAGGCACTGGCGCTTGTGGCTGGAGTGAAGAGGTTCCACGAATATCTCTACGGGAGAACCTTTGACCTCATCACTGACCACAAGCCGCTCCTGGGCCTCCTTGCGGGTGACAGACCAACTCCACCGATCCTCTCGCCACGCATGCTGCGATGGACTGTTTTTCTGGCAGCCTACAGCTACCAGCTCATCCATCGCCCTGGAAAATCGCTGGGCCATGCTGACGCCCTCAGTCGTTGCCCTCTTCCAGCGTTTGTGGAAGATCCAGCTCCTGCTTCATCGCTACTCCTGATTGAGGACCTCCCAGCAGCACCAGTGTCAGCTGCCGATGTGGCCTCCGCATCTGCCCAGGACCGCACCATCAGACGTGTGCTCAACTGGGTGTGGAGGGGGTGGCCAGAAGGGCCATTCACACCAGAGTTCCAGCCATTTGCAACCAGACAGCATGAACTCTCGGCTCATCGCGGCTGCCTACTGTGGGGAGACCGAGTCGTGGTTCCCCAAAGACTCCGCCAACGCGTCCTTGAGGCTCTGCACATCGGCCACCCAGGGATCGTCAAAATGAAGGCGTTGGCTCGGTGTTACGTCTGGTGGCCTAACATGGACGATGCCATCACCTCCTGGGTTGCCTCCTGTCAAGCGTGTCAAGAATCGAGACCTGCACCACCGGCAGCTAAGGGCAACACCTGGGAGACGCCAAAGGCACCCTGGTCGAGAGTGCACATCGATCTTGCTGGCCCTTTTCATGGCCGGACCTTTATGGTAGTGGTGGACGCTTATTCCAAATGGCTGGAGGTGGCCCTGATGCCCTCCACCACTACCGAAGCCATAATCCGGGTGCTGCGGGGCCTATTTGCAACGCATGGATGTCCTGATGTCCTCGTCTCCGACAACGGGCCACAGTTCACATCAGGCACTTTTGAAAGGTACCTCTTGGGGCTGGGCATCCGCCATGCCCTAACAGCACCATTTCACCCGGCCAGCAACGGACAGGCGGAAAGAATGGTGCGCTCAGCAAAAGAGGCACTGGCGCGCCTGGACCAGAAGGACTGGCATGAGCGGGTCACGGAATACTTGCTCGTGCAGCACATCACCCCGCATGCAGCCACAGGGCGGAGTCCAGCTGAACTGCTTATGGGCCGTCGCCTCAGATCTCCGCTCGACCGGTTGCATCCAGACTTTGGGGTAGCTGAGCCCCCGGGCTGTGCTAACGTGCCAAGGTCTTTTATCCCCGGAGATAAGGTTTTTGCCAGGAATTATGTGGGGGACATTCCTTGGGTGCCGGCCACGATAGTGGGAGTCACTGGGCCCCGCTCATATCAGGTGGCACTTGAGGACGGGCGTTTGTGGCGCCGACACATAGACCAACTAAGGCGCCGGGTTGGGAATTTGGACGATACTGCAGTACCCTCAACTGCGGCCTCAGCTCCAGAACCGACACCAACGGAAGGCGAGGCTCCACCTACACCCCCTTCACAAACTGCGGACATGGAGCCGAGCCACCACTGCAGTGGTTTTGCCTGACTCCCTTGAAACTCGGACCACTGCCTTGCCTGAGTTTCCACCGAGTCCGCTCGCGGCAGTCCCTTCAACAGCAGCGGAGCCAGGGAACTCAGGCGCAACGCCACCATTGGTAGCACTGCAGTCGCAACGGGACTCAAGCAGCCAACCGGACTCTGATACTGGCCCACGGCGGTCAGGTAGGGTTTCCAAACGCCCGACTTATTTAAAAGACTATGTTACCAACAATTTGCACACGTAATGCTGCATTGTAAATAGAAGTAGTTATGCTTGCAAAATGGGAAAATTGAAACTGATATGCTATGTGCCTTAATGAACCAACAAGAGTATTGCTGTATATAATGGAACCACTATGATTGTAACCTAATGCCTTATCTCGGTGGGGAGGGGTGTTATGTATTGAAGTTCTCACCCTAGGCCACTAGGGGTGTGTGTATATAGTTCATTCTGCTGCAGTTTTCACTCAGGTCCGCATATGCAAATGAAGGATTGTAAACTGACGTTCAGGGATTGGGTAACTGCAGAAAGTTGTTACTGTTGCTTTGTAGCTGAGTTCTATATAAGCAGGTTGCTGAGCCCTTCAGCTCAGTCCTGTTCCAGCCTGAGAATAAACAAGAGCTGTTTGGAAATCACTGTGTCGTCTGCTGTGTCCACCCACAACTTAACATTTAGCATCGACTTCCCTTCTCCTCCCGCATATTCTAAATATTCCATGTTGTATCTTTTCCCATTTAATCTCAGTTTACTTTATACTGCTGAATTTATTCAAATCCTGTTAACACTTTAATTTGTTCACAGTGATTTTTTAAATATTCTACAAACCATTTTAAGTCTTTCTTAAAGACCCCTTCTTCCTGCTCTCTCATTTTACTAGTTAAAATAGCCATTTCTGCATATTCCATCAACTTCCTCTGCCATTTCTCCTCCTTTGTTGGAACTGCACCCTCCTTCAATTTCTGAGCATATACCATTTGCTGTAGCTGCATATAAAAACATTTTTTTCTGATCTCTAAGGACCTCTACACTAGTTATTCCTAAGAGAAAAGCTCCCAGTCTTTTCCCCAAAGACCTTTTAAACATTTTTTTTTTCATTTCTTTGTATATCATCTCCCAGAAGCCCTTGGCCATTTTACATATCCACCACATACGATATAAGGTACCTTCCTTCTCTTTACATTTCCAGCAGGTACAGTGGTACCTCGGGTTACATACGCTTCAGGTTACATACGCTTCAGGTTACAGACTCCGCTAACCCAGAAATAATGCTTCAGGTTAAGAACTTTGCTTCAGGATAAGAACAGAAATTGTGCTCTGGCGGTGCAGTGGCAGCGGGAGGTCCCATTAGCTAAAGTGGTGCTTCAGGTTAAGAACAGTTTCAGGTTAAGAACAGACCTCCGGAACGAATTAAGTTCTTAACCAGAGGTACCACAGTATCTGATTTGTACTTTTTTGCTAACTTACTTATAACATGCTGGAAATTTTAAATCTTTTCTTCCCCATAGTTTCTCCCACACACTGAATTCTATATCAGGGGTCAGCAAACTTTTTCAGCAGGGGGCCGGTCCACTGTCCCTCAGACCTTGTGGGGGGCCGGACTATATTTTGAGGGGGGAAATGAACAAATTCCTATGCCCCACAAATAACCCAGAGATGCATTTTAAATAAAAGGACACATTCTACTCATGTAAAAATACACTGATTCCCAGACCGTCCGTGGGCCGGATTTAGAAGGCGACTGGGCCGCATCCAGCCCCCGGGCCTTAGTTTGGGGACCCCTGTTCTATATTATGTCCTAAAACCCTCATCCAATGTATCATAGCTGATTTTACCAGTTCATCCTTTGTCTCCCATTTTACCTGCAACTTATATATTTTGAACTGCTTGTAAGCTCCCTTTCAAATTCTGAACTTTGATTCATAACATTTCATTTATCCTATCTGAAAGCTTCATTTAATTGATAATGTTGTAGCCAATCCATCACCGCCTTCCTGATTCCTTCAAATTTCTTTAATTTTATCTCTTGCTCTGAAAAGTCCAAGAGATCTCTGTATGTTGCCCAATGTTGTTCTGTATTCTGTCTTTTCAGAGAAATTGCTTCTTAGTTTTTTCCTATACCCTATGCAGCATTCATGCAACTCATAGGTATTTTAGCTTTTTCATACCATAGATATGCATACCGGCCAAAATTATTATCAAGTCCCTCAACTAGTCTTCACTATTAACCAATCTTTCAACAAAGTCATGCAGCCACATAATAGAAACCTAAGTCCAGCAGCAAGAATCCATTTCTGTCTTTAATATTTCTCAACTCTCCCTGGACAGCTGTGATGCTGGCACTCTCCCTCATTGCCCAAATGCCAAAGTCCATGTCTTTCACACTGTCTTTGGCTTTCCTGAGCATCACAAGTGAAACAAAAGGAAATGAAATATCTGTGTGTGTGTGTGTGTGTGTGTTTGCATATACCCAGTTACAGGTAGGTAGCCGTGCTGGTCTGCCATAGTCAAATCAAAATAAAAAATAAAATAAAAAATAAAAAATTCCTTCCAGTAGCACCTTAGAAGACCAACTAAGTTTGTTCTTGGTATGAGCTTTCATGTGCATGCACACTTCTTCAGATACACTGAAACAGAAGTCACCAGACCCTTATATATAGTGAGAGAGTGGGGAGGGGTATTACTCAGAAGGGTGGTGGGAATGGGTGATTGGCTGATGGGTGTGGAAAACCTGTTGATGACTGTTAATGACTGCAATTAGTCTTAAAGGAAAAAGCAAGGGGTGAGATGGCTAAAGATAGCTTTGTCATGTATAATGAGATAAGAATCCAATGTCTTTGTTCAGACCAGGTCTCTCCATGGTTTTAAGTTTGGTAATGAGTTGCAATTCAGCAACTTCTCTTTCCAGTCTATTTCTGAAATTCCTTTGTAATAAGACAGCTACTTTGAGATCTTGTATAGAATGTCCTGGGAGATTGAAGTGTTCTCCTACTGGTTTCTCTGTCTTGTGATTCCTGATATCAGATTTATGTCCATTTATCCTTTGGCGTAGGGTTTGGCCTGTTTGTCCAATATAGAGAGCTGAAGGGCACTGTTGGCATTTGATTGCATACACAATGTTAGAAGAAGAGCAATTAAATAGTCCTGAGATGGTATGTTTGAGGTTGTTCTGAATAAGCTAGTCTATTAAATCTGCAAGCTCCTCTGAACAGAGACCTGCCCCCCTGCTCTTAGCTGTTAACAAATCATTTTTAGAAGCAAATGCACAAATTTCCCCCAAACACAAGTGTTTTTCATGGGATGGGGGAAATCTAGACTTTGAGTCACTGTGCATTTTACTACTGAACAACAAAGGAAACTGGAAATAAACTTTTATCCCATTTTTTAAAAAAATCATGCTTCTGACTATCAGAGAAATCTAGCAAAATTGCCAGGGCTTCTGGAAATCTAACCCAATTTCACTGCTGAGCTTTGAATTCTGGTGTAACCTGATGGGACTCTTTTTCCCATATCCAGGGTGGTGAAATTGAGGCTGGCACAGATTAGGAGAGACGTGTCCTTAGAGTGCTTGGGAGGGGGAAGAGATTTAACTTGTTTTCAACACTGTGCTTTATATTAAGGTATAGTGTGATTAGAATTCTAGCAATTTGTGACACTGTCCTGAATCTGTTGTTCCTGGTGCTGGCAAAGTGCTCCTTGCAATTCCTCCAACTAAGCCTCTTCGTGCATCAGTTCCTTGTTCAGCCCAGTACTGTTCTCAAACTCCTTCCTGGCTCTTCAGCTTTCTAGAATGATGAAGACACTCCTGATCTCCTGCCTCCTCTTGGCCCTGCTTCCTCCAGGTGAACAGAACTACAGCTGCTGTGCCATTCATCATGGTTCCAGGAAGGAACTAAGCGGGGGAGGGGGGTGTTAGCCATTAAAGCAGGAGAAGAAAGGAATCAGGACTTATGGTTCTTTTGAAAGGGAGAGGAATAAAGCACAAGGCCAAACGACAAAGGATCCTCATTGATAGATTGCTTGTTCCCAATATTTATTTTTATTTTTATTTAACAAAATGTGTACAGAGAAGTGTGGTACCAGAGCCTGTCATGCTGGAGCTCAGAGGCGTAGCAAACCCAGAGGGTGTCGGGGGCGGCAATTTTTTTGTCACCCACCCCCCAAGGGAGGCTCCTGTACCGCACCCGGTACAGAGTGCGCACGCGCGGGATGCCGCACATGCACACTCCGACCCCATACGGAGTGCGCACAGCAGGATGCCGCACATGCACACTCCGACCCCGTATGGAGTGTGCACGGCAGGATGCCACACATGCGCACTCCGTACCAGGTGCTCTCCCCTCGCCTCCGCAGCCACCGCCGCGCCGAGCGAGGCTTGCGGGGGGGGGCGAGGCTTGGGAGTTGTGGGGGCGGCGCCAAGTGTCACCCCACCTCCAGGCGGAACTCGGGGTTCCCCGCCCCTATTGCCCCGCCCTCGCTACAACACTGCTGGAGCTGATGGGAGCTGTACTGCAGCAACTTTAGGAGGGTCAAAGATTTCCCCACCCCTGCCCTAAAGATCCTCTCCCTCAGCCTGCAGGAGCCACCTGGGACAACCATTCTCTGGTGTGTCCAAGGCCTGCTCTCATCCACAGAGTTTAAGAACTACGGAGGAAATATTTAAGGAAGCATTGTGTAGATGAACAATGGACCATCTAGTCCGCCATCTTGTTCTTGCCATGGTGCCTATGGGAAGCCAACAAGCCAGATCAGAGTGCAACAGCTCTCTTTCTGTAGTTTCCAGAAACTGGTATTCAGAAGCATAGTGCTTCCAATGTTGAAGAAAGAGTATTTCCACTAAGGATAGTAGACAACAACATATTCATTATCCCCCTTGTTGAAGCCACCCAAGTTGGTGGCACTCATGAGATGGACTTCATAGGAGGAACTGTCATGTTAATGTACCTTCATACAGACCTATTTCTCCCCCTGTCTGCAGTGGCATCTCTGATATGTAAGGCTTGTTGGAATCAAGGAAATCATTGCGAAAACCCCATAGATATGGAGTGTAGCCCGTTCAGTAACCAGTCCTGCATGTCAGCACTTGGAGAAAGCAGTATATGTAAGTGAGAAGAACTTTAAATATTTTGACTACCAAAACATAAACCCCCAGGGTCATGTTCTAAGCATAGCTGTCAACTTTCGGATTTGAAAATAAGGGATCAGCAGCCTCACCTATGACAGTCACATGGCAGTGGTGGGCGGAGCCAGAAGCAAAAGTGGGCGGAGCAGCTAGAACGCGGGCATGGTGCAGTAGACTGACAGGGTGCCTGTGGGAGACTGGTTCAGATTCCTGCTCAGTCATAAAGCTCACTACTGGGTGGCCTTGGGAAGATTGCTATCTCAACTGAACGTAGCTTCTCCTTGAGATCCCAAAACACCTTGGCAAGGAATACTGTTCGCTTCAAATTCATCCCCTGGGATAAAGCCTGTGTAAAATCTACACATGCTTTATGTGTGCACCTATTCCAACATCTGCACATGTGTATTTGCACATATGGGGTTCATGTAATTCTGCATGCACCTGTAGAGAGATCTGGATGCTTTTGCATTTTTTTGCATTTTTTCCCTCCCTTTCTGGCACGGTGCATGCATGTGTATCTAGTTGCACAAACTAGGGTGCCTCACTATCCGGCTGCGCACCCTGCTCCCGGCCTCCTTCCAGCACCCACCTCATTGCTCCGAAGCCTCCCGAGTGGGAGCAAGAAAGAAGAGGAGGAGGAGGCGGCGGCGGGTGGGGAGCACAGTGCCCCTTCGGTGCAAAAGATGTGGGGGCAATTTGGCGCATGGAGGATGTCCCCTCCGTCTCCTCTCCGTCCCTCCCTCACCCTTGCAAGCTTGCATCGTGCACACACACGCACCCCTCCGCCCCCAAACCCATCTCTGCCCCGGATCTTCGGGGGAAGGGGAATAACAAAGCGGCAGACATTACCATGGCCGAGCCTCAGATCAGCTGGGTGTGCAGGCGGGCAGCTCAGCCCACCCGGCAGTAAGGGCGGCCGCGATTGAAGGAGGCGGGATGAGGGAGAGGAGGGTGGAAGAGAGAGGGAGGCAGGCGGGATCCCTGGGTTGGCGGGGGTTGGGGGGAGAGGCAGAAGTGCAGGAGGAGAAGGGGAGCAGGCGAGAGCGAGGGGCAGCAGGCCGGGCAACTGAACGGGCCAGGGGTCACCCAACCGCAGCGGGCGCTTTCCGCGCCAGGGCGCAGCCCTTCTGCAACGTCATAAGCAATGGTTGTTTTTTTCCCTTTGAAGAGTGCCTCTGAGCATGTGCGAAAAGCCTCTTTCCCACCAGAGGCGGTCGAAGGATAGGAGCAGTGGGCACGCAGTTCCGGCGCAGCAGCAAGCTGGAGAGGACAGAGAGAGAGAGAGCTTGGCCGGGCTGCCGATGGAGCGCTCCCCCCAGTGGCTGCTCGCTCGCTCTCCTGCTCCGCTCACAGCCGAGGGAAGCGCTGATGGCTTGTCTCTCCTCCCCCCGGGCATTCCAGGCCCTCTGGCCTGGGCGGAGGGGAAACCCCGAGGGGGAGGGCTCCACCTCTACCTCCACCTCCGCCGCCTCCCTCCTGTTTTCCCAGGCCGAGGAGCGCCCGTCGCTCGACAGCCAGCTTCAGCAGCCTTCCTCTGCAAACAAGCTGTTAAGCGGGGGACACGTTTCTCGGCTCGGGCTCACACAACCCGGGAATACAGTGGTGCCCCGCTAGACGAAAATAATTCGTTCTGCGAAAATTTTCGTCTAGCGGGTTTTTCGTCTTGCGGAGCGGCAATGACAGCCGCGCTCCGCAAAACGAAAAAAAAAAAGACGAAAATTTTTCGTCTTGCGAGGCAGCCCCATAGACTTTTTCGTCTAGCGGGGCAGCCTTTCGCTAGACGAATGCCTTCGTCTAGCGAGTTTTTCGTCTAGCGAGGTATTCGTCTAGCAGGGCACCACTGTATATGGGTTTTTGATTCATCCGGGACAGCAGCGGGAAATGCATTTAAAAACGGGGGAATCCCAGCCAATACGGGATACTTGACAGCACTGGTTCTAAGGCCATATTTTAGCTACAAACCATGGGATATGGCTTTTTCATAAAGCAGTGTTTTAGATCCTGCATTGGATGTAGGAACCAGAGGGAAATTTAAGTCAGTTCATATTTAAAGGTGAGTTTACCTAATGGGCACTTTCCAAAACAATACGCAAATCAAATCAAAGCCCTCCTTCAACATTTGCACTTCTCCCATTTTTGCAATTCTAGTTGTCGAGCCGTGTAACAAGTCCAAAAATGCACATACTAAGGCAAGGTGTGCATATAAGACCCTACCTATGCTCCAAATTTAAAGCAGTGCCACACCACTATGAACAGTCATGACTTCCCTCAAAGAATCCTGGGAACTGTAGCCTGTTAAGGGTCCTTAGACCCCCTATTCCCCTCACAGAGCTATATTCCCAGAGTGGCTTAAGAGTCAATCATTTTTCACTGGGAACTGTCACTCTTCGATAGAAATAGTGTTACACACCCTTAATATCAAGGTGGCTTACAACAGGAAAGGATTTTCATGATTACAAGCATAAGAGCAGAGTGGTAGCTAGGAGGGGGTGATGAAGAAGGCCCCTCCAGGGGTGCTGGGGAGGGGGGACACAAAATTGGCTTAAAATATGTCCATAAATTTGTCTATAAATAAAAATATTGATTATTGCCTCCTAAGAAAAAGTTTTAAATAGAGGGCCTTTATATGATATGTGGGGGCCCTGTCCGTGGCTAGGGGAAGCAATTTATCCGTGGCTAGGGGGCGCAATCTGGACGGTTCTGCCAGGGGCGCAATATCACCTGGCTACGGCTCTGCATAAGAGAAGTAGTCATAAACAATAAAACACGTCAATAAGTACACAACAAAACTGAACAATTTCCAAATAAATCACAAGAGCTAAAAATATGGAATACTGATTAGTATCGGTTACGGCACCAACAACAACACAACAAGCAATACCCTAACTCAAGAGTTTGTTCAGCAGCCTCATCTTTTGTAGTTGGAGTCAGTCAGTCAGGGTCCCACCTTAAAGCAGTATCACCCTGAAGATAGGGCATGGGGGGTCACATTAAAATGTTGATGAATTTTCACGAAGACTTTAAAAATGTAGGGAACTGATGTGAAAATGTGGAGAAATGAACTTAAAACCAGAACTCAAGAAACTGAAACCGACAATTTGCTCCCTTTGTAAGCTCCACCACAGTCTCTCATCAGACCAGTTGCCTGTGCTGCCATAAAGCTTGTTTCATTGATGAACTGATTCCCATTAAGCCTCCTGAACCCATTCAATGATCCCATTCAATGATGGGAGGGAAGGTAAAAACTTCTGGAGGGTCAAACGTTCTCCATCCCTGCCTCACATTCAATAAATAGATGAAACTGGAGCTCTGTCTTTCCACTGCAAGCCCAAGATATTTTGACACCTGAGACGAACCTTGAAATGCTACCAGCCTGCCAGGCAGGGAAGACGGGTGACTGAAGATCTACATCAGGAACAAGGGGGTGGGGATGGGGATCTACACTGGCGTTAAGTGGGAATAAAGATGTACATTGGCAACAAAGCCGGGAGGAGACCAGCAGCACTCCTATTTGCCAAGAGGCCACTGCAGAGGCTGAATTGGGGGTGGGGGTTACCAAGGAAGAGGCTCTTGCACACCACAGCCTCAAAGGCAGCAGCAGCCTGAGGGGGGTGACAAAATGGGGGCGGCACTTATACCGTGGGGTCTGGCCTGCAGCGTGCCTGAGCCACGCATCTCTCCTGGGAGTGACACAGTGGCAAGGGCGCCTGCAGGCTCCACACCTGGGCGGATTGCTCTGCGGCCCCCCCCGCAGCTCATCAGGCAATCATCTCACCTTTCCTCGTGGGAGCACCGGCCCTGTCTCCAGGTCTAATTGTTTCCTTCCAACTCTTTCTTTTATAGTTGGTCTGAAGACAACATTTGTGCTCAAGTCCTGCATGAATACAGACTTTTGCGATACAGGCTATTCCAGTGTCTCCATAACATCATCTTTGTACACCCAAAGCAGCATCTCCTGCTACCAGACAGATTTGTGCGACAGATTTGAACCTCCCAAAAGTAAGTATCATCATCAGGAAAGACTGTCTCCCAAACCTCAAGTAATGAGAGGTCAAAGAAAGACAAACAAGTTTTTGGCACGCATTTGGCTGGCATTTGTTTCTCGGTTTTACAAATAGCCCTGAATCTGGCAGAACAGTTTCCCAGCTGCATTTAAAATAGTTTTGTCTTTTTGAGGGAAAAGAGGGCCAAGTGAAGAAGAGTCAGATGAATCAAGAAAAAATGAAATGTGGATCTAGTTAGTGGAGTAATTTGTTTTGCTTATAGGTTATAGATCATGATGTGTCGTGTAAAGGGAAAGTAAGCATTGAATATTAGGAAAGATCAAATATTACGTCAAACAGAAGATTCTTAATCCTACTTGTGGAATATATTGTCCATTTTGGAAGTATAACCTGACTCTGCTATCAGTGGCGTAGCAAGCCTCTGCGCTGCTGGGGGGGGGAGGCGGCAGCGCAGAGGCACCCCCCTGGGGGAAGGGCACTTTCAAGACCGGTGTTATGTGGTCTCGGCAGCCGCTCCTAGTCACCAATCTAGCTGCCGCATTCTGGATTAGTTGTAGTTTCTGCATCAGCTTCAAAGATAGCCCCATGTAGAGCACATTGCAGTACTCCAAGCAAGAGATAACTAGAGACAGTCTGCTGGCAGTTAGGGTCTCAGCCGTCGTACCAAATGGAGCTGATAAACAGCTGCCCAGGACACAGAATTAACCTGCGCCTCCATGGACAGCTGTGAGTCCAAAATGACTCCCAGGCTGCGCACCTGGTCCTTCAGGGCACAGTTACCCCATTCAGGACCAGGGAAGAAGAAGAGTTTGGATTTGATATCCCGCTTTTCACTACCCGAAGGAATCTCAAAGCGGCTAACATTCTCCTTTCCCTTCCTCCCCCACAACAAACACTCTGTGAGGTGAGTGGGGCTGAGAGACTTCAGAGAAGTGTGACTAGCCCAAGGTCACCCAGCAGCTGCATGTGGAGGAGTGTAGACACGAACCCGGTTCCCCAGATTACGAGTCTACCGCTCTTAACCACTACACCACACTGGCTCTGCCTCCTGTTTTACAGTGCCTGAGCATGAGAAGAGGGAGCCCAATGGGCTGAACTGCCCAAATTGCATCTCCCTCTCATCACTTGATTGTGTGGCTGAGTATACTGTCAACTGCAGAAATGAGGAGGATCAATGCTTCTACTTTGCTGGTTACATCAACTATGCGGCTCACTACTACTTTGGTGAGTCTTGTATAATGGCTAAGGCCCCATCTGCATTATGCATTTAAAGCAGTATCATGCCACTTTGAGCAGTCATGGCTTCCCCTAAAAAACCCTAGGATACTTAGTTTTTTAAGGGTGCTGAAGGTTATTAGAAGACCCACGTTGCCCTCACCAAGTGTCAGGGATGGGCAGGAGCCCAAGGAGGAGGGATGTGTGGGCAGGGAGGTGGGCAGTGGAGGAGGATACAGGGGAAGAGGCTACTGATTTCTGGGGTTCTGTGCCACCCATGAGGCTGCTCTTGGAGGAATTAGGAGGAGGGGACCAGGAGATGGAGGAGGCTGCAGAAGAGCCGCAGGAGGTCTCCATTTCTCCTGCCACTCACCCAAGGAGCTTGAAGAGCCTTGTTGCTCCTAGAGTCATAGCTTTGGAAACCTCGGGATCTCTCCTCCACTTCCACTTATCCCATGCATAAAAAGCAAAGGTTGGATTGCTTTTCCATTTGTAGCATATTTTCTAGGCAAGGGTCCAAGTTGTTTTGCCTTTGCCCTGCCGCTTCTCCACCAGAAAACATGCTCTTCAAAGCTAAATTGAAACAACGATCTGCAGAAAACCACAATGTCTAATTGTTCCGATTCAACGCCAATATATGGGTTTTCCTGGGAGAAAGCAGCAGGGAAAGCAGAAGTGTGGGTGGGCCTCAGGTGTGTTCAGGATGCAGAGCTAACATTTCTATGATTTTCTGGGAAGAGGGCTTGATAGTTAAACTACTTTAGGAATTAGGCTTAGTTAAGGATGCTGGCCACATGACCCGGAAGCTGTACGCCGGCTCCCTCGGCCAATAAAGCAAAATGAGCGCCGCAACCTCTGAGTCGTCCACGACTGGACCTAATGGTCAGGGGTCCCTTTACCTTTACCTAAGGGTGCTATTTAGATATATGTGTGTTTTTCTTTTGCTATTTATTCTAACCACTTATATTGCTAATGTTAATATTTCTTGTAAACCCCTGGTGGTTTTTACTGCAATCAAGCAATATATAGATTAGGTTATATAAAAATACATCTTAAAATTTGCACCTTAATTTTTGACGAGCCAGGATGAAGACCCTCAGGCCCAGGGGCCAAAGGCATCCCTCCAGGGATCTTTCTCTTTGGTCCTTGGGATTCTCCTTAGCCACACCCCCTCTCGCTAGGCCACACCCTTCACAAGCCCCACTTCATACCATACCTGTATGCTTTGGCCTGGCTGGATTGTTGCCCCAGAACTCTTGGTTCCCTGGAGGGAGGAAAGAGAGGGGAGGGGTTGAATGTATCTAGAAAATAGCCTGCTGTGTAAAGGTGAATTTTACATACGTTTCCATTGGCATGTGGCCCTCCCAGAAGGTGACCCAGACTGGAAAATGGCTCTTTTTCTGAAAAAGGTTGCCCACCCTTCTGTCTGAGGGAGGGGTTTTGGATTCCAAAAACATGTTGTTGTTGTTGTTGTTGTTGTTGTTGTTGTTGTTGTTGTTGTTGTTGTTGTTGTTGTTGTTTTCCAACAGAGGAAAGCAACCTGACGATGGCTATCCGAGGCTGTGCAACAAGTAGAACATGTGACTACACTAAGGGGTTGATGGATGCTGGTGTTGATTACTTAGGAATTACGATCGCTCAAGCAGAGTGCACCAAGGCAATGGTCGGCTATGCCAATGAGCTATAGCTGACAGAAGGCCACCGCCCAGAAGAACCCACCATTTATGGAAATTGACTGCCTAGTGGTTGAAGCAGGGGAGGTCTCAGCCTGAGGACTCCCAGCCTTTCTTTCCAGAAGTCTAGAAGCTTCTCCTCAAGGACAGGCTGCATTTGACTTTCATGTTCAAAATAAATCATTTTCAAAATAAATAAATAATTTGTTTTGTTTTGTTTTACCAAATGCAACAATTGTTTGGGAAAATAATAGCGCTTCGGGATGGGAGATATGTTTTGCAGAGGTGAATTCCCAGGACGGACTTCCATGTCCAATTTTAATCAATCATGTGTCGATTTTGGGCTGCATTGTTGTCAGGGGTGGTGCTGATGCCATTTCTCTGCCACCTGTGTTGCAGGTGGGAAAATCCTAAAAGCACTTCAAGTAATTTCTTTGAGAATCAATCAACGAGTACAGCACATTTTCTTCTGCAAAACCATATAAATATTATAAGACATTTATTTTAAAGTTGATTGTGGCCTGTCCCTCAATTACAAGTTTGGATACTTTTTAAAGCGTCATTTTGAAATTCATGGGGGAGATTAATCAATCACAGTCCTATACTGGGACACATTTCAGTCATGTAACAGCTCAGACTTGCCCACCCAGAGCTCACTGCATCTTGAGGCAGACGACTTCCGTCCCACAATTAAAGAGAGCCAGCAAGCTTTGCCTCCACTTTTTAAGGGGGACTCGGGTTACAGCTGGTTCCACAAGGAAGTAACATCTGTCTTGACTCTGGTAGTCCTTGTTTTCCACTGCATGCATATGAGCTACAGAGGGGAAATCTTTCACCTTCCAAATTCACGGCTACATGTGTCTGTGTCATAGTCAGTATAATTGCACAGTTCAAACTTGGAGTTAACTCTTTCTTAGTAAAACCACAATTTTCACATATTGTCAGGCCTAATGGGCACATCAGCTCATTCCCTGTGGGTTTTCCCCCATGAAATCAACTGCCAAAACCAAAGGTCCCTGACGCCCCGCATCTGCCTAAGTTTCCTCCTCTCCAGGGCTTTTTTCCAAGACTGAGACTGAGAGCAGCTAATCTCTCCTCTGTCCTTTTCATGCCCCTTCTTGGGTTTTTTTTGGGGGGGGCGGAGAAGGGGAAGAGCCTGTTGCAGCAGGAAAGGAACACACCTGTAACCAGAGGCACCAACTTGGGCCCTAGATTGTGGGTGCCCACTACACACACACACACAAGAGAGAGAGAGAGAGAGAGAGAGAGAGAGAGAGAGAGAGAGAGAATTGCACAGTTCAAACTCTTTCTTAGCAAAAAAACAATTTTCACAGACTTGGCTGCGTGTCAGGCCTAATGAACACAGCAGCTCATTCCCTGTGGGTCTTACTCCATGAAATCAGTTGCCAAAGACGAAAGATCCCCAATGCCCCGCATCCATGTTCCAGGAAGTGCCACTCAGCCCTGCACACACCCAAGAATCATCTGAAAGTGCTTCAGGCAGGACACCTGATCTCTCCTTGCTTTTTCTTTGAAACACAGTTGACTGACTAAATTAGGGAAATGAATATTGCACTGGAACAGCAATGTTTGTCTGTGGGCGACCAAGGAGGAAATCTGAAACCTCAATGCTATTTATGCTCAGGAATATATACGAGATATATCTATATATATAAAACACAAGTGTCTCTGCGTCCAGTCCCTGTGCCTCTGGGTTTGCGCTACTGAGCATGTGCCCCAGGGACACAGGGATTGGATGGAGAGACATCGGGCCGGGAGCAGCGGCGGCAGTTGAAGCGGGGCGTTGAAATGGAACGCCGGCGCTCCAGAAGAGAGGGGAGGCCGAGGAGGAAGGCCACGCTGCCGCTGCCGCCGCTACAACAAGAGCCCCGAGGCCTAGCAGCCCGGGAGCGGCCCAGAGCAGCCCGCCCCCGCGGAGCACCAGCGTTCCAATTCAACTACCACCACCGTGGGAGGGGAGGAGGAGGGAGGAGGAGCATTATTGTCATTCTTAAAGGCTCCAGGGTGCCGCTGCTGCCAGTCCGTGTAGGCCACACTGAGCGAGACGGCAGCCCCCACTGCGATTCTGAGACGAGGCCCGGACGCAGTGGCGACGTACCCGAGGCTGGCGGCCATCAGGCCCATGAGGCCGGTGCCTGCACCCAGCTCGAGCACGGCCTTGCGGTGGAGAGGGAGCCCCGCCGGGCCCGCCGCCTCCGAGTCCTTGGCCCCCTTCTCAGGGAAGCACGCCAGGCCCAGCACCGCATCCCACACCACGCAGCCTGTCCCGCCCGCCAAGCGCTGCCCGGGGCAGAGCCCCGCCGAGCCGTCCCGCCGGGCCAGGGTGCACTCAAACCCCGGCCCCGTCTCCAGAGAAGGGGAAGAAGACATGATGGAGGCCGTGGGAGAGGAGACGGAGGCCGGCCAGCCGCAGGGAGGGAGGGAGGAGGAGCGAGAGGGAGGGAGGCGGCTTCTGTTCTAGCGCCCGTTATTTTAACGGGCTGAAACCACTAGTAATTCTATAATTCTAAAAGTATGCAGCTACTTACAATCACAGTATTCGTCCTTAAGGAAGTCATATGGACTTCTGGAAGTATAAACCTGCTACTGAAGTGAAACTGTAATCTGCTGAGGGACAATTTGTAGGGTGTCCCATTTCAAACTTGGGTTTTCTAGAAGCACCTTTTAGTTTAAATAATCCAGGATGCACGGAGGAGGACTGGATTTTCCTGGTATTTCCCCTTTCCCTCCCCCTTAAAACAATAATCACACAGATTATTGCTTGTAAAGGGTAAAGATAACATTCACTCATTCAGAATACTTGTTGAAAGAGTAACAGATGCAGCAGCTTTGTCCAGGCAGGCTTAAAATGGGGATCCATTTACAAAGACATACTCTGGTCAAGATGATGACGGCGTGTGAGCTTTGGAGCTCAGACAAGCAGATGGTTCTACATTGCTGGATGGATGATGATGAGAGAGCAAACAGGGAGAGGAAGTGCCTACACCCTCCCCAAAACGGGGCACAATGGAAGTGTCTCTCAGAGTTCTTTCTAGGAAACTTACAGGAAGAAATAAAAATTATAATAATAATAATTTATTATTTGTACCCCGCCCATCTGGCTGAGCTTCCCCAGCCACTCTGGGCGGCTCCCAAACGAATGTTAAAACAATACAGCATTAAATATTAAAAACGTCCCTAAACAGGGCTGCCTTCAGATGTCTCTTAAAAATAGGATAGCTGCTTATTTCCTTGACATCTGATGGAAGGGTGTTCCACAGGGTGGGCGCCACTACCGAAAAGGCCCTCTGTCTGGTTCCCTGTAACCTCACCTCTCGCAATGAGGGAACCGCCAGAAGGCCCTCGGCACTGGATCTCAGTGTCCGGGCTGAACGATGGGGGTGGAGACGCTCCTTCAGGTATACAGGACCGAGGCCATTTAGGGCTTTAAAGGTCAACACCAACACTTTGAATTGTGCTCGGAAACGTACTGGGAGCCAATGTAGATCTCTCAGGACCGGTGTTATGTGGTCTCAGCATCCACTCCCAGTCACCAGTCTAGCTGCTGCATTCTGGATTAGTTGTAGTTTCCAGGTCACCTTCAAAGGTAGCCCCACGTAGAGTGCATTGCAGTAGTCCAAGCCGGAGATAACCAGAGCATGCACCACTCTGGAGATACAGTCTGCGGGCAGGTAGGTTCTCAGCCTAGGTACCAGATGGGGCTGGTAAACAGCCACCCTGGACACAGAATTAACCTGCACTTCCATGGATAGCTGTGAGTCCAAAATGACTCCCAGGCTGCACAGTTACCCCATTGAGGACCAGGTAGTCCCCTACACCTGCCCGCCCCCTGTCCCCCAAAAACAGTACTTATGTCTTGTCAGGATTCAACCTCAATCTGTTAGCTGCCATCCATCCTCCAACCGCCTCCAGGCACTCACACAGGACCATCACTGCCTTCACTGGTTCTGATATAGAAGCTCAAAGGGCTTCAGCTCCTGCCATGTGCCTATCTAGCAAACATGCATTGTTGGTTTGGCTGCATGGTAATTATCCCACACTTCACAGGCAGATGGCAGTCCCCTCAGCTGGCGAAGCACATCGCCACCGGAGAGGCAAGGAAAGTCCGCCTTCTCATTCACCTCTCGCCTTGCACACTCACGCTATCTTTCACCAGGACTTCAGCACCACCTCTCTGGATCCATGGTGACAAGTAGGCAGGGGCATGTTGGCAGAAGAGGAAGCAGATGGAGGCAGAGGCACCGTGACATTTTATGTAGCCCTACAAAATGTTAATTTTAGTCTTCACACAACATATGCAAACATTTTTGGAGATTCCCCCTTGTGACCCCAAGCAGAGGGACGATGTACTACCTGCACCCCCTATCCTGGGCCCTGTGGAGAGGCAGACAGGGCTGCATTTGGCCCCCAGGTCAGAGGTTCCCCACCCCTGGTATAGATCACTAAATGCCTCCATAGTTTCCCAATTTTCTCTCTCCTTTGACTTCCCTTACTCAGCCAAATGAACAGCTTGGTGATTTTAGAAAGAAATTGTGAAACCATGTTTCTTCAGCAGGTACATTGTGAATCCCCTCGTCTTCAGCAGGTACACTGGGTGAGCACCACTTTGAGGCAATCAAGATTTGGGCTAATGTTAGATTTCCCAGAAGCTTCAACTGGCACAGCTTGCATCAGCCTGCTGAACCAGGCCAGCTGTTCCATAATCCCGTTTTCACAATGACCAGCAAGATGCCTGTGCAAAGCCTAAAAGCAGGACTTGACAGTAACACCAGTCACTCCCCCCCCCCATGTGATTTCCATCAACTGACATTTAGAGGAATACTGTCTCAAAACCATTGAGGAAGAACATGGCCAGCTTGGTTAGTAGTCACTGGTAGCCTTATCCTCCATTGTTTTCTTCTAATCCTCAATCAAACACATCCACGTTGTTGCCCCTCTTTACTTCCTGAGAGCAAATTTCAGTGTTTAACTATGTGCTATTTCAAGCCGTACAGTGGACCTTCAGGTAACATACCTTTCGGGTTGTGGACGCAGCAAACCTGGAACTGGGTTTGCCGCTTGCGCACACGCAGAACCACTCTGCGTACCTTACACATGTGCAGAACAGGCACCTCCGGTTACGGAAATTTCGAGATACAGCCGGGCCTCCGGAACGGATCCCGTTCGTAGCCAGAGGTACCACTGTACTTTCTTCCATCTTTCTCGAATCTTCCAACATTCACTGTCATTGGCTGCCCATAAATTCTAGTGTTATGAGAAAGGAATAAAAACTTTTCTCTGTCCTGTTGCACTAAAGGCTTCCTGTGAATTGAAGGAAGAGGGTGTAGGGGTGTAGGGAGCTATAAAAATTGCCCAAATCAAAGAAACTCACTGCTTGAGGTGTAGCATAAGGGTTTGCACACTCCTCAAGGCACTTTGGGCTCACATTGTTTAGGAATCTGTGGAAATAAACATAAACACCTTGAATGTGACCTGGCAGCAAATTGGCAACCAGTGCCACTGTCTCAGCAACAGAGGGACACGTGGTCAGTAGCCTGCTGCTGTGATCACTCTGGCTGTGGCGTTCTGCACTAGTTGCAGCTTCTGGACTTGATACAAAGACAGCCCCACTGCACGCTGCCATAATCAGGTCTTGAAGTTACCTGTGCATGAAACACTGTGTCCAGGCTGCCAAGCAATTGACCTATCTCCAAGACCCAGTAATCACTCATTCACAAGGCCTGCACTTTCTCATGGTTCAAGCTCAGTTTGTTGGTTGTCATGCACCACGGCATCCAGGCACCAATCCAGAGTTTGTGTAATGCAGTTTCTAGAGTTGGGTATCTTCAACTTATGGATGACACTTCACTCCAAAACTCCAAATGACTCTTCCCAACAGTTTCATCTGGATCTTGAATAGCCCCTGCATGCCCTTCAACATTCCTCAGATGAAAATAGGGACATTTCTCACTCCCCACAACTGACACTGTCCATTTTTGTCCCCCACCCAGTGGCGGAGGAAGGCTCCGCACTACCCGGGGCGGCAAAAGGAAACGCCCCGGGGGTGGGGCGTTGTGACGTCACAACGTGACGTCACGTCGGAGTGCTGCCGCCACTTCCGCAGCCCCCTTTTAAGCCGCAGAGCGAAAAGGCGGCTCGTGGGGCTTTTCGTGCGGCTCAAAAGGAGGCCGTGGAAGTGGCGGTCCAACGACAGAGTGGCCTGTGAGAAATGTCGCGCAGGCGCACTCCACCGTTGGGCCGTGCGCTGCCACTCCCAGGGTGACGGAGGGAGCAGCAGTGCGTGGGAATGGTGGGAGGGGCTGCCGCTTGTCACCCCCACGCGCCACCGTTCGCTCTGTTGCCCCGGGAGTAGCAGCACTGCACACCCCGTGCGCTGCTGCTCCCAGGGGGACGAGCGAGCGGCGGCACGTGGGGGTGACAAGCGGCGGCCCCTCCTGCCACTCCCCACGTACCACCGGTCACCCTGGGAGCAGCAGCGCTGCATGGACGGGGTGCTCGCTCGGCCGTGCGCTGTTGCTCCCAGGGTGACGGAGAGAGCGGCGGCGCATGGGAGTGGCCGGAGGGGCCGCTGCTTGTGACCCCCACCCTCCCCTGTCACCCAGGGCAAAAAAACCCCTAGCGACGCCCCTGCCCCCACCCCATGCCCACACACAACATTTTCTATCAGAAGTTCCACAACCACATCACAAACAGGACACAGCATGTACCATAGAAAACCTTATAATCCCAATTTTCTTTTATTTCATGCTTTGCCCCTCAGATCCAGGGCATTATGTAGGGAAGGGCCTTGGTTGTAGCAGCCTCTCCTCCTTTACCATTTCCATCTCTGGATGATGTAATAATAATAATAATAATAATAATAATTATTATTATTATTATTATTATTATTATTTAATAATAATTTATAATTTATACGCCCATCTGGCTGAGTTTCCCCAGCCACTCTGGGAGGCTTTCAGCAGAATATTAAAATAAAATTCTAAGGCTTTCACCATCCATTCTTCCTTTCAGGGTATTCTCACAACCCAATTATACATCATGCCCCAAAAGACCTTGGCCTCCCAACAGGTCTACCACATGTGATAGAAGGACCCCTTGCAATTCTTACATTTCCAACACTTATTTTGTACATTCTTATACATTTGTGCTAAGCTCTTTGGAGTTAAATACCATCGGTACATCATCTTATAATAATTCCCTCTTATAATATGAAGAAGATGATGGTGAAGGAAGAGGACATGAGCCCAATGTCACTCTCCCAACCCCCTCCATTGTGATTACCAACATCTGGGAGTCGCGTTCTTCTTAGAAGAAACAATGTGAATAATCTAAGCTTAAAGAGTAAATTATATAGGAACGTTATATATTACACAAATATATAATACTAACACTGCACCAAGAAAACTCTCCCTGGACATCTGTGATGCTGCCATTCTCCCTCTCTCAGTGCCCAGACACCAAAGGCCACATCGTTCACTCTGTCTTTGGCTTTCAACAAAAGCAAAGGATGTGGAGCTGTGCTTGTGTATATCCAGCCCCAGTAAAAGATACCGGTAGCCCCTTAAATCCATAAGCTCCTCTGGACACAGATCTGCAACCCACCCAACCCACCTGCTCTTAAATGCAACCAACTTATTTTAAAGAGCAAGTGGATCAATTCTTTACCCCAAGCACAAATACATTTAATGGGACTGAGGAAATCTAGATCGTAAGTCACTGTGCATTTTCTTACAGTACTGTGCAACAAAGGAAACTGGACAGACACTTGTCTCCTCTTACCAAAAATAAACAAATTCATGATTCTGACTATCAGAGAAATCTGGCAAAATTGCCTGGACTTCTGGAAATCTAATCCAATTTCACGGCTGAGCTTTGAATTCTGGTGTAACCTGATGAGTCTTCACTTCCTGGGTGGTGAAATTGAGAATGCCACAGGTTAAAGGGGGGGGCACGTCCTTGGAGGGGAGGGGGAAGAGATTTCTATACCCCAAATACAACTGCATTTAATGGGAGTGAGGGGATCCGAGTCACTGTGCATTTTATTACTGTACCACAAAGGAAACTGTGGACAGACATTTGTCCCCCTTTCAAAAGAGTTCATGCTGTCAGGGAAACAGCCTTGGCTTCCAGAAACCTATTCCAATTTCAGTGCTGTAACCTGATGGCACTCGTTTCCCCACATCCAGGGTGGCGAAATTGAGGCTGGCACAGATTAGGAGGGACGTGTCCTTGGAGTTATTGGAAGGGAGAAGAGATTTAATTTGTTTTCAACACTGTGCTTTATATTATGGTATAGCATGATTAGAATTCTAGCAATTTGTGACACTGTCCTGAATCCATTGTTCCTGGGTGCTGGCAAAGTGTTCCTTGCAATCTTCTATAAATTCCTCCAACTAAGCCTCTTCGTGCATCAGTTCCTTGTTCAGCCCAGTGCTGTTCTCGAACTCATTCCTGGCTCTTCAGCTCTCTAGAATGATGAAGACACTCCTGATCTCCTGCCTCCTCTTGACCTTGCTTCCTCCAGGTGAGCAGAACCACAGCTGCTGTGCTGTTCATCATGTTTCCAGGAAAGAACTAAGCGGGGGGTCAGCCATTTAAGCAGGAGAAGAAAGGAACAAGGACTTTTGGTTCTTTTGAAAGGGAGAGGAATAAAGCTTATGGTCAAGCTACAAGGGATCCTCAATCATAGATAGTTTGTTCCCAATATTTATATTTGTTTTTATTTAACCAAATACATACTGAGAGGTGCAGTATCCCCAGGTCCATTGGGGGAGCAAAAGAGACATTAGTTCCCTCTTTGATAAACCAGAATCCTAGCTTACATTTAAAGCAGTGGTGTCCAAACTTTTTTCAAAGAGGGCCAGATTTGATGAAGTGAAAGGCCATGGGGGCCAACCGAAGGGCCAACCAAAGTTGTTGAGGTTTTTTTAGGATTTTACCCCAGGAAGTAAACTGCCACAGGGACCAGATTAAACTAACCGGTGAGCCGGATTAGGCCCCCGAAACAGACTTTGGCCATGCCTGATTTAAAGCAAAGAGTAAGTTGCTTGCATTTGTAGAAACATATGAACGGAGACAATGTATATGCACAATTTTTCTCACATTTTGGAGTGGAATTATCTTGCCCCAAATTCAATGTTTTAGTTTGCTGGTGTTACATGCCACCCCAATCTCTGAGTGGAGTCAGGTTTCAGGGGTACCATATATGCTTACCAGAGTCTGTCATCTTTGCTGGAGCTGATGGGAGTTGTAGTACAACAACTTCAAGAGGGTTTAAGGTTTCCCCACACCTTCTCTACTGGTCCTCTCCCTCAGTCTGCTGGAGCCATCTTGGACAATCAGTCTCTGGTCTATGCAAGGCCCACCACCATTCAGGAAGCATTATGTATATGAACAATGGCCCATCTAGTCTAGCATCTTGTTCTTGCCATGGGTCCTACGGGAAGCCCGTAAGCAGGATCTGAGTGCAACAGCTCCCTTTCTGCAGTTTCCAGAAACTAGTATTTAGAAGAATAGTGCCTCCAATGTCAGAGAAATAATATATCAATTGAGGATGGTAAACATGAATTTATCTATTCCGCTTTTGAAGCTATCTCTCGTGAGATGGAGATTGTAGCAGAAAGTGTTGTGTTAATTTACCTTGATGCAGACCTATTCCCCCTACACAGTTACTAAGGTTTTCAAACCCATTTTCCCCTGTCTGCAGTGGCATCTCTGACATGTGAGTCTTGTTGGAATGAAGGAAAAGATTGCATCAACCCCACCACTGAGGAGTGTGACGAGTCCCTTGACCAGTCCTGCATGTCTTCCATTTCAGCAGGCAAAATGTGTAAGTGAAAAGAACTTTCAACCCTTTTTGACCACCAAAACGTAAACCCCCAGACTCATTTTCTAAGACTATATCTTAGCCACAAGCCACAGAACGTGGTTTTTCATAAAGTAGTGTTCTAGGTTCTGCATTGCCTGTAGGACTAGCAGGGAAGAAATTCAAGTCAGTTCATGTTTAACGGTGTGTTTACTCAATTGGCAGAGCAAAACAAAGCCATCCTTCAGAATCTGCACTTCTCCCATTTTTGCAATTCAGTTGTCCAGCCATGTAATCAATAGACAAATGCACATACTAGGGTAAAGTGTGCATGTAAGAACCTACAACAATATCCAGCAACAGCCACATAATTCATAAGAAGAACTAAAAATAAAGATAGACAAGACTGGTATCAAAAAAGCCAAACAATACCTCAAGTGTCCATTCAGCAGCCTCAGCTTTTGTAGTTGGAGTCAGTCTGTCAGGTTCCCATCTCCCAGGCCGAGTGAAAAATGACCTGCAAGATGAAGAGCTTGTTTGCCAGGATTCACAGTCAAGATGGTCAACAAACTTCCTCTTCCCCTCACGGGGGAAACCATGACTGCTTAAATCAGTATTACCCTGCAGAAAGGGCCTGCCGCCTAAGAGTAAAAATAACATTCACACTAAATGTTGATGGGGGGGGGGAGTTGGAAACTGATATGAAAATGTGGAGAAATGAACTTAAAATAAAAAAACCAAGAGAAACTGATACTGACATATTACCCCTTCCTCATTGCCTGTAGTGCATGCTCCCTTTATGAGCTCCAGCATCGACTCTCATTGGTCCAGTTACCTGGGCAGCCACAAAACTTATTTCATTGACCCATGAACCCTCCTGAACTGATCCCGTTCAATAAGGAGAAGGGTGGTAACAACCCCTGGAGGGCCAGAAGTTCTCCATTCCTGACTCACATTCAACAAATAGATAAAACTGGAGACCTCTCTTTCCGCTCCAAGCAGGGCCAGCTCAAGACAATTGGAACATAGCTGTCAACTTTTCCCTTTTCTTGCAAGAAATCCTATTCGGAATAAGGGAATTTCCCTATTCGGAATAAGGGAATTTCCCTTTTAAAAAAGGGGAAAAGTTAACAGCAATGAATTGGATATGTGAGGCAAACCATGAAATGTTCCCCACCCCACAGACCGGGAAGAAAGGGTGGCAGATTAGGCCTGGGTGATTTATTGATATATGGCCCCAGGTCTGGTATGAGGGGCAGACCGTGATGAAAGCTTCACTCAGTAGTAAATCAGTGGGGGAAACCCTGCCGATCCTGAGTCCCTCTGCCTCCAGCACCCAGCACACTGAGAGAAAAACAAAACAAGCTGCAGCCGGGAGCTGGAGGCAGAGGAACTCTGGAGAGGTGGCAGTTTCATCAACAATGTATCGCTGAGTTAAATCATCATCATGGTCTGTCCCTCATACTGGCTGCGGGAGAAGCAAGCTGCATGATGAGGCTTATACAGCTTGTTCCTCCCTCCCTACGTCCCTCCCTCCCTCCTTAAACTGCTTGGGTTAAGAGCACACCACTGCCCTTGCCTCAGCCAAGCAGTTTTGCGGAAACTCCAACCCACCACTGGCTCACATGAGTAAGTAGTAGGGTGGGGGCTCTGTTAAAGTGCTCCCCCTCCCCAGCTGCAACAGCCCCACCCCCGCTCCTGCTTGCACATGAGTAGGAGCGGTATCTCGGCTGCTCAGCAGGGGAGCTGTGGGCTCCACCCCCCTTACCTGTTGAGGGCATGGCTGCCCACCGCTCAATGGAGAAGTCTGAAGGAGCTACCACCTTACGTGAGCCAGCGGTGAGGTGCATGCTCTGGGTGGAGACAGGAGGTGCAGGCAGCCACGCTCCACAATACAAAGATAGGGTGGCTTTGCATCCTGCACCTTGTGGACTTCACCTGGGAAGGTGGGCTACATCTTTCCTCCTGGGGTGAATGACCACCCCATGAGATAAGAGGCAGTGTGCCTGCACGGGCACCAGCGAGGTGGAGGGAGCATCAGAAAGGAGCTCCGAGGTCCCTGCCATGAACGACAGGGACACTGGGGTGTCTCAGCTGGGGGAGAGGAGCTGCTGAGGAGGTGGCAGATCTTGCCTCCAAGGAAAACACCAAAGTTTCAAAGGCAGCAGCAGCAGCAGATCTGCTGTCCCTGTGGATCCTGCCACATAAACTTTCCTCATGGGTGGGCCTGCCCTGCCTCCAGGTCTAGTTATTTCCTTTTCCAATTCTTTCTTTTATAGCACTTTTGGGGTCAACAATGGTTCTCAAGTCCTGCATCGATACAGAGTTGTGTGATGCAGACTATTCCAGTGCCTCCATATCCTCATCCATGTACATCCACAGCAAGATCTCCTGCTGCAAGACAGATATGTGCAACAGCGGACCTTCCGAAAGTAAGTATCATCATCAGGAATGATGGTCTCACAAAACCCAAGTAATGAGAGAGGGCACAGAAAGACAAACAAGTATATGGCAGTATCCTGATGTCAGAGACTGGCTAGGCAAGAAGGAGTGGTGGCAGCCAGTTGCCCCAGAATGTGCCTGAGGGTGACACTAGGAAAGAAGATTTCAAACCTGATTCAGACTGGAGGGGCAGGGAAGAGACATCAACAGAGGGAACCAGCAGGGAAGCATTGGAGACATAGTATGGGGGTGGTGGGAACTAATAGAACAAAACCCAAAATCCCAATAAGAAGATTACGTGAACAACATGCAGCATCCATTAGCCAAAATTACAAGGGAGCAGCGTCACAGTTTGACCTAAACACCCATCCCATAATGTTACTCACAGTTCATCTCCTGCAGCAGTTTCTAGTATTTACATCCTACAAAAAGCTTGAGCTCCTGCTCACCATTTTAGCCTCAAAACATCCTATGAAATAGGTTAGGCTGAGAGATAGTTCCTGTCCCCAGGCCACTCAGCAAGTGTCATGGCTACAGTGGAATTTGAACCCTGGTATCCTAGATTCTAGTCCAACTCTCTAACCACTACACCTCACGGGCTCATTGGTTTCCCAGAGCTCTAGCCCCCAAACCTACACTGACCCACTTTCTTTGATGAATTTGCATTTGTAGAGAAATTTTTAGCAGGGCAGGCCCCTGTCCTTCTTGTGTGGGAGGGAACGGATTTCTTTTAGGTTTGCATTCAGGGAATTAATATCTTCAGGTTAAATAAAGCAAATGCTAATAAAGATCTATTAGATGCAATGGGCTCCAGTGCCACCTAATTACTAAGCTAAAGAGGAACACTGAAGTATCTACCCAAAGGGAGGAACAAGCAGCTGGAGCAAAAAAATATAAAGTTTTTAAAAATTACATTTTTTGCTCCACTCACTTTTGCAACTGGCCCTGCCAGTGGCATGTGGCCCTGAGAAGCTTGCCCAGAATGAAATGTGGCCCTCACTGAAAACAGTTAATACAAAGGTTCGATCTGTAAGCCCCGGCCAGGCACTTGGCATGCATCAGCTGCTGATGCAGGCCTGTATCACCATCCTTTTCAAACTAGAGACAGGAGATGGGGTAGGGATTTGAACCAAGAACCCCAAAGCAGGAAGCTGCGCTGAGCTGAGCTGGAGCCTGGCTTAGTGAGCTACCATGAATTGCATACTGAGACCCTCAGGTGCAGAGGAAGATAGGAATAACAGCACACCAGGTAGTGTGACTGGTAAGGGAGTATAATACCTCTGTATTGGCCAGGCCTTCTACAAAGATCCGCAATGTGGGCTCCTGCCTTGGCCAACAGAACAGTGCATTCTAAGAGGATATCTGCATT
Source organism: Lacerta viridis (assembly GCA_900245905.1). Classification (NCBI taxonomy): domain Eukaryota; kingdom Metazoa; phylum Chordata; class Lepidosauria; order Squamata; family Lacertidae; genus Lacerta; species Lacerta viridis. The sequence goes on along the minus strand of OFHU01004237.1, from coordinate 11,802 downwards.
ATTTAATAACATAGCATAGTAAAAGAAAAATTGCACATAGAACAAAACCAAAAACCATGTATCAATAAGAAGATTACTTGAACAGCATGCAGCATTCATGAGCAAAACTAGCAAGGGAGCTTCACGGTTTTACCTTAGTCCTAGAAACACTCCTCACATGATGTTACTCACAGTCCCTCTCCTGTAGCAGCTTCTGATATTTACATCCTACCCTTTTCTCCAAAGAGGTGGTGTGTCTGGCTCTCCTGCTCACCATTTTAGCCTCAAACACCCCTGTGAAATACGTCAGGTAAGAGGCGGTGTCTGGCCCCAGTGTCATGGTTCAAGTACGGGTTTGAACCCTGGGCTCCTCCCACCCTTTTCCCTGATGTAGATCTTCACTCACTCCTGCTTCCCTGGTGGGAGGAGGCACCATTTTGTGGTTCGCCTTACTATTTCCCCCACCCTGGTGTATGCTTTTACTGAAAGCACTACAGCAACACTAGACAAAGATTTCTGGGAGTGGTAGTTTGTTATGGGTGCTGAGAATTGATAGGAAAACCCCTATCCCCCTCACAGAGTGATGGATTAGCCGTCAAACCCCACACAATAGCTCTTATTACCTACCATTTTTCTCAGGTGAAACTGTAATTTTACCTAGAACTAAGCACATCTTTTTCCAGAAGAGATTTTTTAAAAGGATAAAGCTGCTGAGAGTTGTTTTTTCTTCCCTGGTCAAAAAGAGGGCCACTTTGTAGAATTTTGTCACAATTTTATGTGCATCTGTGGCTACCATTTTGTCTCTCAGAATGCCCAATGCTGCTCGGTGCCACACTTAAAGCAGTATCCCTGTGCTTTAAATGAATGCTGTGAATGTGGCCCCTGTCAGAAATCTCTTGCACCATGCCTTAATGTAGCCCTGAATGAATGGAGCATGGCTGAAGCACTCCGCTTGGAGAAGTGCTGGAAGGTGGTACACATCCCTCTTTGAAGGAGGAGTACAGTTACCACCCCTCACATACAGCCAGATGTGGTTTGCATCTGCAAAAGAAATACATTAACTACAAAGTTGGTGTGGTGTGGTGATTGTTTTCCAGTGCCTGAGCGTGAGACAAGGGAGCCCAATGGGCTGATGTGCCCGAGTTGCGTCTCCATCCTCTCAGACAGGTGCGAGAGCCAGAAGAACGTCAGCTGCAGAAATGAGGAGGATCAATGCTTCTACATAGGGGCTCGCTTGAAGTTCGGTGAGTCTTGTATGATAGAGTGCAGCTAGGGCCCCATCGGTACTAGGCATTTAAAGCAGTATCACGCCACTTTGAGCTGTCATGGCTTCCCCTAAAAGACCCTAGGATACTTTGTTTTTTAAGGGTGCTGAAAGTTATTAGGAGACCCACGTTGCCCTCACAGAGTGTCAGGGATGGGCAGGAGCCCAAGGAGGAGGGAGGAAGAGGAGAATACAGGGGAAAGGACTAGTGATGTCTGGGGTTCTTGCCTGGAACCCTGTGCCTGTTTATTCAATTCTTTCCCAGGAACACCTTAAAAGCCTATTCACTTTGATGGGGCAGGCAAGGATGAAGACCCACAGTCCCAAGGGCCAAGGCATCCCTCTGGGACTCTCTCTCTCTCTCTGGCCCTTGGGATCCTCCTTAGCCACACCTCCTCTCCCTAGGCCACACCCCTCACAAGCCCTACTTCATACCCTACCTGAATGCTTTGGCCTGGCTGGATTGTGGCCCCTGAACTCTTGGTTACCTGGAGGGAGGACAGAGGGGGGGGTTGAATGTATGTATAATATAACTTGCCGTGTAAAGGTGAATTTTACATATGTTTCATTGGCATGTGGCCCTCGCAGAAGGTCACCCATCCTTGAAAAAGGCTCTTGGTCTGAGAAAAGTTTCCCACCCTTCTGTTTGAGGGAGAGGGTTTTGGATTCAAAAAGCATATGTGGTCTTTTTTCCCAACAGGGGGAAGCAACCTGATGGGTGCTATCCAAGGCTGTGCAACAGCTAGTATGTGTGACTACACTGAGGAGTTGATGGAGACTGATCTTGGATCAATAGGAATTGAGCTCACTAAAGTAGAGTGCACCGAAGCAATGGGCAACGATGACAATGAGCTGTAGCTGAGGGAAGGCAAACCTCCACCGCCCAGAAAAACCTGCCATTTATAGAACCTGGTGGCCTAGTGGTTGAAGCAGGGGAGGTCTCAGCCTGAGGACTTCCAGCCTTTCTTTCCAGAATTCTAGAAGGTCCTCCACAAGGACAGGCTGTATTTGACTTTCATGTGCAAATGAAGTCATTGAATCATGTCCAAAATAAATATATATGGCAAATCATATGTGTTGTATCATTTTTCCAAATGCAACATTTGTTGGGGAAAATAATATTGCTTGGGGATAGGAGATATATTTCAGGTGTGAAATCCCTGGCCAGACTTCCATGTCAAATTTTATTGTGTCCACTTTGGGCTCCCTTGTTGTGAGGGGTGGTGCATCCCGTTTCACCACAGCAACTGTGCTACGCAACACCCAACAAAGCATCCCTTCCCTAGGTTGCATGGCAACAGCACAAAGTGGCATGGCGGCCACAGGTTCTGGTTAGATCTTATGAGATTTTGGCGAGAACTTGCTGGGAAAACAGTGCTGATGGCAGTGCCATTTCTCTGCCACCCAAGGGGCAGGTGGGACACCCACTCATTGTGAGAATGACATCAATAAACTGGATTGTGTACAGTAAGGGGGAACGCACAACCTTTAAAAAATACAGAGAAGAAACATTTAGAATGGGCGCAGAACCTCTCTGGATCCATTGGGACAAATGGGCAGGGGAATGTTGGCAGAAAGGGAAGGGGACAAAGGAAGAGGTGTCAAGTGCCTTCATAGTTTCCCATTTTTTCCCTCTCCTTTGGCTTCCCTTACTCAGCCAAATGAGCAGCTTGGTAATTTTAGAAAGAAATTGTGAAACCATGTTCCTTAAGCAAGGACACTGTGAATCCACTCCTCTTCAGCAGGCACAGTGGATGAGCACCACTTTGAGGCAATCAGCCTGTTGAAACCAGGCCTGTTGTTCCAGAATCCTATTGTCACAATGACAACCAGATTATTTATTTATTTATTTCATTTCATTTCATTTCATTTCTATACCACTTTATATTTTTAAGAAAAATCTCAAAGCGATTTACAGAATATTAAAACATCAAAAAACGTTAAAAAAAACCAATCTGAAGAAAGTCAAATATAGAGTATACAGTCAAAGCAACATAATTAACAGAAAACTAAAATATTATCTTAAATATTTCAAAATAAAACATTACAAAGGAGGTCAACTACAGAATACATTTAACGCAACCAAAGTTAACAAAAAAAAACTTAAACATTTCAAAAAAAAATTGCCAAGTGAAGTCAAAATTTAAAACAACATAATTTAAAACAGCACATTTAAAACAGCATAATTAACAAGAGAATAAAATATTTTCAGAAGCATGACACAGCTGTTTGGTGGGCACAAAAGGATGGGACCAAAGAATCCCGTACGTAGGGCTTGTGGTCAGGCATAGCGATGTCCGTCTCGTCTCCCCAGGAGCCTCTTTAGTAAAGTTGGTGAGTCTGGCCCCGCCCACTAGGCCAGGTTGAAAAGGCCTTGCAGGAAGCAGCCTTCACAACTCACAACTGGGCGATGCCTGTGCAAAGCCTAAAAGCAGGACTGGACAGCGACACCACTCTCCCCCCTTGTGATTCTCAGCAGTTGATATTCAAAGGAATACTGTCTCCAACAGTTGGGGTAGGACATGGCCATGTGGGATAGTAGCCACTGATAGCTCTATCCTCCGTGATTCCCTTTTCTTTAATCCTCAGTCGAGCAAATCCAAGTTGCTGCCCATCATTACTTCATGTGAGCAAATTCCAGAGTTTAACCATGGGCTCTTTCAAGCAGCACTTTCTTCCATCTGTCTGGAATCTTCCAACATTCAGTTTCATTGGCTGCCCACAGATTCTAGTGTTATGAGAAAGGAATGCAAACCTTTATCAATTTTTAAAATATTTTTAGACCCCACCACCAGGAAGATCCATCGCTGTGGCTAGAGACTTGATCTGGAATCTGACCTGCAGATGTCATAGTATACAGCTGGAAGGGATGCCCTCCTGCCCCATGTTATTTAGTTCAACAAGTCAGGTGATAACTGCTCATCTGACAAAACTAGACATGAGCCCAGGAAGGTGTACCTGGGTCAGAAAGTATGACGGCAGTGCACTTCGTGTTCCATGGCAGGTGAAGACTTTCTGGTTCCAACAGGCTTTTGGGAACTGACTACTTTTAATGAAGAGCTGGTACCATGCTGTTTTAATTGCAATCATTGGCATGGTTTTAATAGGTTGTGTGTGTGTGTGTGTGTGTGTGTTTTTCCTTTTTCCTTTTTTGACTTCCTGTTTGTCTGCCAGGACGATCGGATGTGCCAATTGCACAGGAGCTCTTCTGTGCTGGTATTAGAGGATAATATGGGAGAAATTATCCTCCCAACCCCCCCAAGGGTTGAGGGGCATGCCAACCGCAGATCGTCCAATACATGTTGCCCATCCAGAAGGAAGAGGGGGCAGGGTACACTGGGTGTACACCGCACGGTTGTGGCAACTCTCCAAAGTCAGTGTCACAAGCAGAAAACAACTGCTTTTTAAGATAAAAATTCGGACTTAATTAACAGGCATGCCCTGAACCATCAGAGTTAAAATAAGTTGCTGATTTAATCAGCCACTGATAAGGAATTGATCTGGGGAAAGACTTTCATTGTGACTAAAATACAACAGCTTGAAAAATGTAAGTGGGCACTATCTTAATTATGAAACGGACTGGTGAAATCTTGATTATGACTCTGGCAATGATCATTAAGGTAAAGATGAAAGGAATTCCTGATGGAGTTATTGTTTTAGTGTGGAGGACTCATATCATTAATAGCTGGACGGAGGCCAAGAGGAGATTAATGCCCAGGATTAATGTCCGACAATGACACAGTTAAAATATCTCCTTGAGCGGGAAATGAAACTAAAGATCTCTGAGGAGCAGAAATAACAGTATAAAGGACTAGTTTACAGGTAGGTAGCTGTGTTGGTCTGCCATAGTCAAAAGAAAATAAAAAAAAATCCTTCCAGTAGCATCTTAGAGACCAAATAAGTTTGTTATTGTTATGAGCTTTTGTGTGCATGCACACTTCAGGTATCTTAGTTGGTCTCTAAGGTGCTACTGGAAGGAATTTTTTTAGTATAAAGGACTGACCCACTCATTGAATTAATTGATGGATTAATCGTATAGCCCCAGGGGGAGGTGAGCCTTTTTTATTCTCTTTTGATATATATGTATTTGCAGTTTTACTTGGTAAACCTCCCCCAAAAGGCAATGAGCTGAAACACGCAAGTGGGTTTGAAAGAACACTGATGCTGTTCCCTCAGTGGAAGGAAGGAAAAAATCTTGGATTGGAGCTACTTTGTTTCTGTATCAGCATGTTTTTGTACCAGTACCGTGTTTCTCCTAAAATAAGACATAGCCATAAAATAAGCCATAGCAGGATTTCTATGCATTTGCGAAATATAAGCCGTTCCCCGAAAATAAGCCATAGTGACGCGGCACCTCCCATTAAAACAGCCTGGAGAGGCGTGGCTATGCAGCGTACCGATGTGACGCGGTTAAAATAAGACATCCCCTGAAAATAAGCCATACTGTGTTTTGTTGAGGGGAAAAAAATATAAGACGGTGTCTTATTTTAGGAGAAACACGGTATGTTGGGAGATGGAGGGGAATTCTGGATGGCTGCCCAGAGCGAATGGTGTGTGTGTGTGTCTGGGAGCTGGGAGCTGGCATTTTATGGCTCGTGTTAGCAGAAACCGAAAATGGAATTGTTGGAAGTGGATAATATATGGGGAAAGTATTTCACCAGAACTATGAAGACGAAAGTTTGAATAGACCAGTGGTTGCATACATAAATGAAAATTAATAGAAGGATCAACATCGGAATGGATTATTGACTAATTAAGAAATGCAATGTGATATTAGATTATTAGCACTCCGTGAAATTCAGAGCACAAAGATATATAATTTGGCAATATATTTGGCTTTTTATTATACTGTAACTTGGAATGTTATAATGTGTTTTCATTGGATTATTAAATTGGAAAACGTAATAAAATATTATAAACAACAACAACAAAAGTTTTCTGATTTATTTATTTTTTGCTCCTCTTCAGGATGATGAAAATCCAATAAGATTGTGAAGAGCTCCTATAGCAGGAATGAGAAGCTGTGGTCCTCTAGTCCAGTGTTTCCCACAGGCTGAGGGAGAGAACCAGTAGAGAAGGTGTGGGGAAACCTTAAACCCTCTCGAAGTTGTTGTACTACAACTCCCATCAGCTTCAACATACATGACAGACTCTGGTAAGCACATCTGGTACCCCTGGAACCTGACTCCACTCAGATATTGGGGTGGCGTGTAACACCAGCAAACTAAAACACTGGATTTGGGGCAGGATAATTCCACTCCAAAATGTGAGGAAAATTGTGCATATACATTGTCTCCTATCATAAGTTTCTACAAATGCAAGAAATTTACTCTTTGCTTTAAATATAAGCTAGGATTCTGGTTTATCGAAGAGTGAGCTGCTGCCTCTCTTGCTCCCCCAATGTACTTGGGGATACCACATTTCTCTGCTAGATAAAAATTGGTTAGATGAAAATTGAATATTGGGAACAAAATAAAATCTATCATGGAGGATCACTTGTAGTTTGGCCTTGTGCTTTATTCCTCTCCCTTTCAAAGGAACTACAAGTCCTTGTTCCTTTCTTTTCCTGCTTTAATGGCTGACCCCCCGCTTAGTTCTTTCTGGAAACATGATGAACAGCACAGCAGCTGTGGTTCTGCTCACCTGGAGGAAGAAGGGTCAAGAGGAGGCAGGAGAACATGAGTGTCTTCATCATTGTGTGGCCAGGCAGAGTCCCCTGAACCCCGGGCAGCCCATGAGGGAAATAACGACACGTTGAAGAGGGAGAGTTTTAATTCTCTAGTTTATAAGTTTATAAGTCTGTTTGTAAGCAAGCTTTATTAAGCTTTCTATACTGTACCTCATGCATTCTTTACTGACATACTGTTAATCAAGAAGCGGGCAGCTAAGGGGGGCTTCCTCCCCCTTCTCCTCCTCTTCTCCTTATCTCTTACCTGGCTCTGAGTGGAACGGGGAGGCCCCTCTGAATAACTGGAGCTTTCAGCTTTCTCTGAAAGTCAGTCTTTTTTATAGTGACTCAAAGCCTCTCTGAACTGGAGTTCTGGAAGCAACTTTCTCTGGAGTTCTCAGTTTTCTGAGCTGAAAGTCAGTCTTTTTAACTGATATTTAGACTGAAAGCCTTCTCTGAATAACTGGAGTTCTGGAAGCCTCCCCTGGATAGTTTGATCTTCTTTCTTCTATGTAAGTCCCCCCTTTTACCTTCTTCTCTGTGCAACTAAGTCCTTTTAACTGACTTTCCTTTCTCTATGCAAGTCTCTTAAGTCCTTTTTTTACCTTCCTTCTTCTCCCTTTTAAGTCTTTTTAAACTGAGATTCTTTCTCTCTAACGTTTTTTAAGTTCTTTTATTTGATATGTAGCCTCCACATTATTTGCCTCTCTGTATTAATTGCTCTACATTATTTGCCCCTCTGTATTATTGATGTTTAGCATACCTAGTTCTGGTATAATATTTAGCCTTAACCTGAGTTTGTAGAACTCTAGCCCTCTGTATTATTTGAAACTTGTTAGTGTATACCTTTCTTCGCTGGCATATCTTTAATCAATGAAAAGCGCCCCTTCCCTGGAGTGCCCCTTCCCTGGATGGCACAGGAATTCCTGGCCGAGGGATGTGAGAGTTGCCAGATAGCCAGAGACAGGATAATTCTTTGATGGATGGTCCTGCCAATTAGAGGGAAAGGCAGGAGGTACCAGGAGCAGCCAGGGGCTGCTTAACCCCCACTTTGAGATAAGAGTGCGAGACAGGAATTTTCACCCAATAACAAGGTTGTAAAGCATTACGAAGCTGGATTCCTAGGGAGGGGGGAAGAGGAACCTGAAAAGGGATAAAAGCTGTGTGTATCTTTCCATTAGTTGCAGTTCGCTGTGAATTATCACGCGGGTGCCTTCCTGCCATTCTAAATGACAGGAATAATAAACTCTTTCTGTATTTCAAATCCTCAGTGTGTTGTTTTTTTTTTACTCCTTCCTCCCTCACCTCCCGGGTGCAACAAAGAACCCAAGGTTAAACTTCAAGGCTTAATTATGGCAGCATGCAGTGGGGTTGCCTTTGCATCAGGTCCAGAAGCTGCAGCTAGTGCAGAACTCAACAGCCACACTCCTTAGAGCAGCAGCCTACTTGCCACCTGTCACTCTGTTGCTGAGACAGTGGCACTGGTTGCCAATTTGCTGCCAGGTCACATTCAAAGTGACCACATTCAAAGCTTTATTGCCACAAAATCCTTTTTATTCCTTTCTCATAACACTAGAATTTGTGGGCAGCCAATTGAAAGTGAATGTTAGAAGATTCAAGAATGATGGGGAAAGTGCTGCTTGAAATAGCACATAGTTAAACTCTGAAATTTGCTCACAGGAAGTAATGATGGGCAGCAACTGGGATGTGTTTGGTTGAGGATTAGAAGAAAATATTGGAGGAGAAGGCTATCAATAGCTACTATCCAAGTTGGCCATGTTCTTCCTCAAGTGTTGGAGACAGTATTCCTCTGAATGTCAGTTGCTGGGAATCACAAGCAGGGGGGACGGGGACGACTGGTGTTACTGTCCAGTCCTGCTTTTAGGCTTTGCACAGGCATGTAGTGGGCCATTGCGAAAACAGGGTTCTGGAACAGCTGGCCTGGTTCAGCAGGCTGATGCAAGCTGTGCCAGTTGAAGCTTGTGGGAAATCCAATATTTGCCCAAATGATGATTGCCTCAATGTGGTGCTCACCCAGTGTATCTGCTGAAGACGAGGGGATTCACAATGTCCTTGCTGAAGAAACATGGTTTCACAATTTCTTTCTAAAATCACCAAGCTGCTCATTTGGCTGAGTAAAGGAAGCCAAAGGAGGGGGGGAGGGGAAACCAGGGAGCCCTTTAGTAATTTATACCAGGGGTGGGGAACCTCTGACCTGGGGCCAAATGCAGGCACTGCATGCCTCTCCACAGGGCCTATGGGGGGTGCAGGTGATACATTGTTAAATAATTTAAAGGAAGCACATAGCTTTTGCTTATACCAGTCTTAAGACCTTTAAAAAGAACTTGAACTCTATCTGAAACTGAACTGGATTTAATATAGAGGATTGTAACTATGTACTTACTCTACTAAAAAGGCATTTGCTGGCTAAAGGTCAAGATAGAAAGAAGAGGATAAGATTATTTACTTTGAACACCGACTAATATAAATTTAATAACGTTGATTTATTATATTGGATTCTCATTACTGACTGCCAATATCAGGAGATTTTAAAAGGTGCTATGATGCAGCATTGAGACAGAAAAGGGAAGGCTGTGTCAGACTCCTGGAAGCATCAGAGAGCCCCAACACCATGGTCTTAAACTTTTTACTTATGGTTGTGAAAAGGAACGTTTTTAGTAATTGAAATCTCCATTAATATTTTATGTTGGATCTTATTTTTATATGTGAATGGATGCAAAGATTTGAATATATGTTAAAAATTGATATTTGTGAGCAATGTGGGAGAGGGGGAGGGAACAGGTTTGAAAAATAGGCTTCCTCTACTGCAGGCATCCCCAACCTTCAGCCCTCCAGATGTTTTAGACTACAATTCCCATCATCCCTGACCACTGGTCCATTAGCTAGGGAACATGGGAGTTGTAGGCCAAAACATCTGGAGGGCCGTAGGTTGGGGGTGCCTGCTCTACTGAGTCTATGACCTTAACAAAGTACTGATAAAGCTAAAAAGAATACATGCTGTGGTGGGGAAGAACTCTGTGTTTTGGAATTGAACTCTATAGAGGAATCTGGGAAAAGGAGAGAGAATTGCCCCCCCCCGTCAATCTAAACTGGACATGGCAAAAGGAAAAATTCAGTGCTAAAACTAACTAGTCAGGCCATGAGACAAGAGAATTTAAAATGTTAATTGTTTGATTTCCTTTTAGATATTAAAAGATAATTTAAGCAAATAAAGGAAGATGTTAACAATGCAGCCTATTAAAAAATTTGAAATACCAATGTACTTTTAGAGGCTGTGTTAAGTAGTGGGTGGACACAGCAGACGACACAGTGATTTCCAAGCAGCTCTTGTTTATTCTCAGGCTGGAACAGAAGTGAGCTGAAGGGCTCAGCAGCCTGCTTATATAGAACTCAGCTACAAAGCAACAGTAACAACTTTCTGTAGTTACCCAATCCCTGAACGTCACTTTCAATCCCTCATTTGCATGTGCGGACCTGAGTGAAAACTGCAGCAGAATGAACTATATACACACAGCCCTAGTGGCCTAGGGTGAGAACTTCAATACATAACAGGCTGCTAGGCCATTAAGAGAGGTGAATGCACAAACCACCAAGGTGGGACTGGTAGATGGTACCTCATGTGAAATTATTTGGGAGGCTTTGACTGCGTTAGAGAAGAAACAAAAAGGAAGGGCAAAATGTTTAAGAGGCTACCTTATGCGGTGGCAATGTAAAATTATCAAAAAGGCCTAGGAAAAGACATATAAAGATCTGAAGAAAATGTGTGAAATGATTGTTGTTTTTAAAAAAATGAAGTTATATTGAGATGTACAGGACTTGATGGATTGTTTGAGTGAAAGACTTTGTTCCGACATGTGAGATTGGATGCTAGGCCAAGACCAGCCAGGCTTGATGGAAGGAAGAAGCCCCGGCCAAAGAAGATAAAGAAGAAGAAAAAGAAGAAGATTGGCAAAATAAACTACTACACTGTGCAGGACAAATTATTACAAAAAAGGCAGCTGTTTAATGTATAGGTTTTTTAGTTTTGTGTATAGATCTTTACATTAGTATATCTCAGGGGGTCAGCAAACTTTTTCAACAGGGAGCCGGTCCACTTTCCCTCAGACCTTGTGGGGGGCCGGACTATATTTTGAAAAATAAAAATACCCTGCAAGCCGGTCCTGCAGCTGCCTCTGGACCTGGAGGAGGAACACACTCTGCATGTGCTCAGGAGCACGTCTTGGTGGGCAGGCCGCACACATGGAGCGCCTGGCAGGCAGCATACAGCTCGCCCTCCAGCTGCTCCAGCGCGGCCGCCGAGCGCACCAGCAGCAGCAGTGCCGAGCAGGGCGCCAGGTGCAGGGCCAGCAGGCGTACCAAGCTCCAGCTGAAGCCACGCAATGCGCATCCATGGCTACGCTGGGTTTACTTCAGCATGCGGGCAGCAAAGCTGCGCCAGCGTCGCCGCCTGCCCAGAGCCGTCCGCAGTTTCAGATTGGCTGCAGGAGCTCCCTGCAGCCAATCCAAAGCTGCGCCGGTGTCGCCGCCCGCCTAGAAGCTGTGCCAGCGTTGCAGAAGTCAGTCCCCGCACGGCAAGGCAGCCGCAGCACACAGAGACTGACCGAGTAGGCGGCAGGGTCCGTGGGCTGAATTTACGAGCCTAGGGGGCCGCATCCGGCCCCCAGGCCGTAGTTTGCAGGCCCCTGGTATAACCTCTAAAAGTCACTTGTAAGAAGATGAATAAGGTTTTAAAATTGGGTTAAGTATATAAAATTGGGTTAAGTATATAAGATTTTATGGACGTGCATGAACAAGTATATTATTACGGAACCAAGAGGGGGAGTGAAGGGTTATGATTTTGGGGGGTTTTTTTTCATTTTGTTATTTTTGG
>OFHU01004238.1:0-82763 GCA_900245905.1 Lacerta viridis | reverse complement strand
GGTCATTTTATACACAGGGGTCATCTCCCCCCATTTCCATAAATTTGAGTCTGTCCCCCCCATAGGGGTCATGTTATACATGGAGTGTGTGTGTTATACATGGAAAAATATGGTAACTCAATTTCACTTGTGCAGTGGGAGGCAGGGTGCGTGGGGAGGAGGCAGGTGTGTGAAGTCATGCTGCCAGGACACGATGGTCGGATATTGCCCAGTGTCTGGTCCTGGGAACAAGGCACTTTTATGGTAATGGAGCCCATTAGTGGCCGTGCCGCAATGCCGCTTGCAAATGCGGTCCATTTACAATTAAAAACAAAAGAGAGGCAGGCAGACATAATTTTCTGGATTTGCTGTTGGATTTGTGTGTGTGTTGTCTCCATTAAAAGGGAATTGCGGAAATGGGCTTGGCACCAAATGAATCCTGCAGGGGGCAGCTGCTCAACAAACTGGAGAGAGATTAGCCAAAGTAAGATTGGTTCTATTAAAAAAAAAGCAGCAGCAGCAAAATAATTATGATTATGGCGGATTGACTTTCCTCATCTCCCATCACAATTATCTACGAGTAACTAAGATGTGCTCCATCCTTTCATTAAAAAAAAAGGAGGTTGAGGAATACCTGTAGTGGCCAATTAAGGAATTGGATTTAAAATGAATCTTTCTGCTAACAAATAAGCAAACGTCCACCAAGGCTAACTTGGAGTCATCACTTGATATATTGTGTTGTATTGCAGACCGAGGAGAGCTCTTCGTATGGGGCAAAAATGTCAGAGGATGTTTGGGGATCGGCAGAATGGAAGACCAGTACTTCCCATGGAGGGTAAGGAAGCTCCTCTTTGTCTTTTTTACTTTATTTTAAAAAAAGATTGACCTGCAAGAATGGGGCAGCCATGTTGAGCTAATGTCCCACATGTGGCTGAAATGCTCGTGGTTTTCAGGAACCAGAGTCAGGCATAGGTCAGTAATTTTAAAAAAACACACCACAGTGTCAGTGCTGTTAGCTCTTTATTCAAAGAAGCCTAAACAGTGCAGGGCTAGTGGTCAGTGCAACTCTTCCGAGTAGGTCTTGCTCCAAGGAGGCAGTTGTGAAGACTGAAGGCCTCCCCACTGCTCTCGAAGGCTCCTCTCCAGAGTTTGTTCCCCCCAAACAGTCGTAGACTGCGTCTGTGCACAACCAATCTCTGCTCTGCCCTTTTCATTTCTCTGCATGTTCTAGGAGGCCAGGGTAGGAGAGGGGAGTTGGCTGCAGCAGGAGTGGGAGACTCCCTGGCTTCTTCAGCAGCCTGCCTCATCTCTGTCTCCTGGCTCCCATCCTTTACGGCCTCTGATTCTGGACTGCTCTCTGCCCCAGCGATTATTGCCCTCACCGTGGGCTCCCTGGAGGTCTCCAATTAGTCACTGTGGGAAATGGGATGCTAGGCCTCTGGCCTGATGAACAACACTTCAGCCGGTTGTCGTGTAGCCAACCAGCGGGGGGCTGGTCCACTGTCCCTCAGACCTTGTGGGGGGCCGGACTATATTTTTTTTGGGGGGGATGAATGAATTCCTATGTCCCACAAATAACCCAGAGATGCATTTTAAATAAAAACACACATTCTACTGCATGTAAAAACACCAGGCAGGCCCCACAAATAACCCAGAGATGCATTTTAAATAAAAGGACACATTCTACTCATGTAAAAACATGCTGATTCCTGGACCTTCCGCGGGCTGGTTTTAGAAGGCGATTGGGCCAAATCCGGCCCCCGGGCCTTAGTTTGCCCACCCATGCTCTGGATGTTGGAGAGGTGTTGTGCAGGTGAAGACCTGAAAGATTACGTAGAGGCTGCTTTTCAAAAAGGCTGGGTATGGAAATGCCTCTCCCCCCCCCCACTGTTTCTCTTTGGCTTGGCCTGAATTGGGACAGCTTGGAGAATGTTGGCAGCGGACTCTTGGAAGTTCCAGAGACATGCATTCCTGCAGGAAGTCTGCTTCTTTCTCTACCAGAATCCATGATTACGAAATCTACAGGGCACCTGCTGCTCTGTCACATGGTGGCGTTGCCATTCCTGGCCTAGATTTGAAGGGAAACAGGAACAGACGGTGTGCATGGTGTAGCTGGTTCTCGACATTGCCGCCTCCACCCTCTCTTTCCAAGAAACAGCTCAGGTGGCTGCCAAATCATGCAGCGTTTTGGCATGGAAGGCGGCAAGATCTGGCTTCTGCTCTGACGGGAGCAGTAACAGAGTTCCTTTTTCATACATCCCAAAATGCGCTGCGAGGCACCTTCCTTCGCTGAGGTTTCCTTGTGATGGCGAAGGTAAAGGGACCCCTGACCATCAGGTCCAGTCGTGTCCGACTCTGGGGTTGCGGCGCTCATCTCGCTCTATAGGCCAAGGGAGCCGGCGTTTGTCTGCAGACAGCTTCCGGGTCATGTGGCCAGCATGACAAAGCCGCTTCTGGCAAACCAGAGCAGCGCACGGAAACGCCGTTTACCTTCCCGCCAGAGCGGTACCTATTTATCTACTTGCACTTTGATGTGCTTTCGAACTGCTAGGTGGGCAGGAGCTGGGACCGAGCAACGGGAGCTCACCCCGTGGCAGGGATTCGAACCGCTGACCTTCTGATCAGCAAGTCCTAGACTCTGTGGTTTAACCCACAGCGCCACCTGGGTCCCTTCCTTGTGATGAGGGTGGCTTTATTGGTCACAGCTGGGGACTTATCCACACTCGCCTTCCCTCTGCTGTTTCTAGGCAAGGACCACACTTTAAAAGCTCAATGGGTGAGCGCCCCCTTCTCCTTCCTTCCTGTTTTTTATTGGTCTTTTTTGCTCTATAGCTTTCCCTGCGAGAATTCTCTATTTTAAGTCAAATTGGAGCAAACAGCAGTCCGTGGAAAAACCGAATTGGTGTTTGCTTCGAAGGAGCCCTAAAGAGCGGGCTTTTGTGGAGATAGCTAGGAGGCAAAAAACGGGGGGGGGGGACTGATTTGATTCAGAGCTTTAAAACACAAGACCCTTTCCTGGAAACAGCAGGGCAAAAGGGAAGAGCAGATAAAGCCCCAGTGACAGGCAAAGGCCCTATTTGCTTATCTGCTTCCTCTGTTACTATGACACTATACATTTAAAGCAGTGTGATACCACTTCAAGCAATCATGGATCCTGGGAACTGTAGCTTGTTAAGGCTGTTGGGAGTTCTGAGTAGAACCCTGTTCCCTCTGCAGAGCTATAGTTCCTGTAGCGGCTTAACAGGCTGTGTCTCTTCCTGGGGAATGGATTCTGTACCATTCATTGCTTTAAATAATTCTGGTTTCAATTTGCTTTTGTGTTTCTTCTTGCGAAGTTGCTCTGGGACCTTCCTTCCCCCGTGCAAAGCGACTAGCGAAAGTAATCAGTAGTATAGGGGGAAACTGGGGGTTGCCAACCTTTTTGGGGCACGTGGGCATATTTGGGATCTTGAGAGTGTGCCATGGGCACTGTCGCAAAGTAACTGCCATAGGAGGGGCGGGGGTCGCCTATTCACACGTTGCCATGAAAGAACCGTTTCACAGAACGCAACCTCTCTGTCGCAGAATGCAATATCCCTCTCATGACACACACACACACACACAGTGCTGTCCCCCACAGAATTCTGCCTGCCTTTTAAAAACCATTCTGCTAGGCTGGTTTCCCAATTGGGTGCTCATGTGTCACAGTCAAATGCAAAGAGCTGAGAGAATGGAAGTGTGATTGATAGGAGCTGTTGTGCAAAGCAACCAGAGGGCACCAGGTTGGCAAAGCTGGCCAAGGTGCCCTTCCCATGTTGCAGCACTTTTTCTGATAGCTTACATTTGGAGTGGACTTGTCATCGTATCACCGCCCAGAAAAAAGAGAAGTGTTTTATTTTAGTCAATGATCTCTCTCTTTTTCTCACTGCCCCCACCTCCCTCCCTCCTAAAAATATTTAGGTGATCGTGCCAGGTGAGGTGGTGGATGTTGCCTGCGGGGTGGACCACATGGTCACGCTGGTTAAATCATTTGTGTAGCAATGCCTGATTGGACAGTGCCTGATGACTTGGAACACAACTAGAAATGTATCAACTTTTTCCCGACGGCTGGTCTCGGCGGCTCTTTGGGACTGATGCCTGAATTCCTTGTGAGCGAACTTAACAAAGTGTACACTGTGGCAGCAGGCTTCAAAGGAGCAAGGATTTGCTTTCATTGGGACCCTGCGCAAATTTTGGGAGCTGTTCACTCAGGACAATCGTTAGCTGCTCGGCCGTCTTTGTAACGTTGAACTTCCGAAGTGGTTGCTGAGGACTTGGGAGTGCTGCGAGGAAGCCTGCACTGCTGTGCAGTCAGAGCAAAAGGGATTGTAGAACATGCTGCTGCTTTTGAAAGATGCTCTTACGAGATGATTGAATGTCTTGCCTTTTCCCTTTCTTTCTAGCACCCAGCTCTTTATTGTCCCAGAGCAGGGCTAGGGAAGCTGTGGTTGAACTCCAGCTCCCATCAGCCCCCAGCCAGCATCGTCAGTGGCAAGGGATGTTAGGAGTTGGAGTCCAAGCACAGCTGGAACACTGTAGGATCCCTGCCTCATTTGAAAGCAACTGCTGAAGCTTTTACTGAAAAGTTTCATCGTATCCCTTGCTCCTTCCCTTCACAGATCTTAGCTCTCACTATGTACTGTACCCAAATAGAGAACATATTATATTGTGCCATTGAACTTGGGCTTGTCAGTTCTCCTACCAACCACGGTTTAGCAATGTGTCAGAACCTATGTAAACCGTGGGTAGCCGTAACTATGGTTTAGTGAAACCAGCCCACATCAAACCATGATTTTTGAAGGTGTATTGTTTTAACAGAACCAGAGCTTAGGGATTCATACACAATGCTGAAACTGCAGTTAGTTGAAAAGGGAAGCGCAAGGTTCCGATCTCCTTGCAGCCGGGGCAGGAGAGGAAACGCGTGAATGACATACATGTTAGGGTTTGGGCTGCTAGGTGAGGCGGCTATCAAATCTGGCAGCGGTTGCTTCTGTCTCGGGAGCTCTTTAGCTGAGCTGCGGTACTGCCGGTTCCGTAATTAGCTGGAGATAGAATTCTAAAATGCGCTTCCATGTACCTCTTGGGCATTGCTTAATAAGACAACACTGTTTTACCTCTGTGGCCAAGATCCTTCTAGAGCGAGGGCTGCAGTTTCATCTGTGGGACCTGCTTGCAGGGTGGTTGTTTTTTGAGGGGGGGGGGGGGAGGCACATGGCAGTGGCTGGGAAGAACCAGGTGCAAAAAGTGGGCAGAACAATTGGTGTGAATCTTAGCTTTTTATCCAGTAGGCCAGATTCTAACCATGTAAAAGTTAGCGGTTTGTGTGCAGAGTTCTCTCCACCCCCATCCATCCATCCAAGCAAGAGACATAAGCACCCTTCCAAGGACACATCCCAACAAGGCAAAAGCCCTGGAGAAGGAGGGCACAGAAGACGGTGAGTGAGAGGTGGGGTAGTGTCATAAAGTCCAGATAGAGAGGCTTCTCATTTCTGATCTTCCCCTTGTATGTTTTAGAATGCTTACAGCACAGCTCTGCTCTCACACAGAGCCTGAGCAACTTTAATTAGAAGCTTCCTTCTTTCAGCTTCTGTTCTTTTCATTGCTTCATGTTCAGTGTGACTTCCAACATTATTTGTGACTTTACTGACTTCCATTCATGGTGGAGGGTGGCGGCCTGCTATCTTGATTTCCACTTAATATACTGGATGCTGCTGTTTCTATAGTATGAAAAATACCTTAGAAAACCAGAAGGTATTTGTAAATAAAGCCTATCCCTCCACACGGAACAGGAACTGACTAATGAAAGGAGCAATTCATCATTAAACGCCCTGCCATCCTGGAGGCATAAGCTGCAAAGATAATTAATGCCAATTAATGTCACCGTTGCCTTGAAGAAGCCCCAGGAAGAAGTGGGTGGTACCATTTCGGCTACATTAGCAATGGCAATTGCCACCTGGACACAAGGAACGGAAGGAAGGAGAATTACTAGACACCTGGAGAAAAGTAGCATGCTGAAATTAAGAGAAAGAAAGAGACAAAGGCAGAGTGAAACTTGCTTAGATTGGAAAACTTTTCAGCAGAGATGTACCAGGAGACTGCAGAGGGCTCTCTTAGAGGCGTACAATTGCAGCGACACAGAGTTGTTCTTTTAAGTACAAATGTTCCGAAACCAACATTTCAGTTCCCCCCAAAAATCAGCAGTGCATCCCAACAAGGCTCACTCACAATTCTGAATGGAGGAACGAAGCAAACAAAATCAATTCCATTTTGTGTCTGACCAGGATCCAAGTCAGTTTCTAGAACAGAGGGCACAAGCCCCACGTCCCACTCATTTCAATGGGCTATGCCCAGGAGAAGGCATTCAAATTGCGCCCACTGGCTTCCACAGGGAAATGATTATAATTCCCAAACAGGGAAGAGCAATAACTCAGTAGGAGAGCAGTTGCGTTGCATGCACAAGGTCCCAGGTTCAATCCCTGGCCTCCATGAATGGCTGAGAGAGTCTGAAACCCTGGAGAGCAGCTGCCAGTCAGTGTGGATAACACTGAGCTAGAGAAATCAATGGCCTGACAATAGAAAGCAGCTTCCTATGTTGCCATCTCTGCCCCACCGTCACCTCTCTGCTCCAACCTGCTGAAAGTGAGGTAATGCACAGCGGTCCGGGTCTTCCACAAACCTTAGAATTGGATTGATAAAATTTGCAATGAAAAAAAAAATCTGTGTTTGCCTCAGGCAATTTTCTGATACCTCAGGGCAGGGGTGGTGCTCCTCCAGCTGCTGTGGGCCACAGCTCCCATCATCCCTGACGACTGGCTATTCCAGGCAGGACTGATGGGAATTGGAGTCCATAACAGCCGGCGGGCACCACCCCTGCCCTAGAGAGCGATCTAGCGCAGCACGTTTATTTAACTTTCATTTTGTTAGCAGAGCTATAAAAGTGGGAAGTGCCAAACCTGCTCAATATTTATTTGCAGTTGGCATCCATTGGCTGTTACTCATGAACTTATAACATGGAACTTTTTTCATGGGGGGGGGGAAAGCACCAAGCCCTGGAAAAATTTCCACCCCACGTCATTGAAAACACCTATAAAAAAATTACCCTGCTAGGTTTTGAGCAGCCACATTGCTTGTGGTTTTTATTTACTAGTCTTGCCTGCCGAGAAAGGCTGAGAATATGCATCCCGATCCACCCATTGGGATTGGTCCAGGCATGGCCAAACTTGGCCCTCCAGATGTTTTGGGACTACAATTCCCATCATCCCTGACCACTGGTCCTGTTAGCTAGGGATGATGGGAGTTGTAGTCCCAAAACATCTGGAGGGCCAAGTTTGGCCATGCCTGCTGACTGGTTGGAAGGCAGGGAGCCCACCAGTAGGTGGCGTCAGAGCCAACAACAGAGTGAACTCATTCTAGTTTTGTCTTCCCTGCTGAATTCTACAAGGGGCAAACTGAGAGGGAGGAGGAGGAGTAAGCCGATGGGGGCAATGCCACCCACTGGACCAGCTCTTCCTCAGGAAGGCAGGCAGGTGGGGGCTGGCTGAGGGCAGGCAGAGGTGGGTGGGGCAGTGCCCCATTTGCCCATAATATGGACTCGGCCTCCACTGAGAGGACGTTGTGTCAGTTGAGTCCAGCATTGCCTGGCATCAACTTTCCAGGGTCTCTGGCCTTTCCTGTTGCCTTTTTATTGGGAGATAATTGTGGCTTGACCATTGGGAACTTGTGGCTCTTCCGTTGAAGTCCTTTTCCTGGCGAAAAAATGCCCCTGCCAAACAGCACAGCGATGGCCACTCGTTTTAGGTGGCTTCCGCAGAGCATCAGACCAATTCACATGTCTCTCCTGAGAGGTGTTCTCCACGCTAGCCAAACAGAGCAAACCAGGGCCAGTATTGCAACCAAGCAGGGAAGGCCAGTCATCTTAATGCTTGCTGGTTTCTAGAAGCATCTGTTTTGCCACTATGGGGAAGCAGGGCTGTAGCTGTTAGTGGTTCGTGCACCTGCGTTCAGTCCCCAATGGCATCTCTGGGTAGGGCTGGGAATGGCTCCGTGCCTGAAATCACGCAGAGCCACAGACCAACACCTGGGGTCCCCGGCTGCTGTTGGACTACAACCCCCATCATCCATGACCACTGGTCCTGGTAGCTGGGGATGATGGGAGTTGTAGTCCAACAGCAACCCGAGTTGAGAAAGGCTGGTGCTGGCGATACAGAGCTAAAATGGAGCCATCGTCTGCTTTCTGTTTCTAAACAAAATGCTGGAATAGATGGTCTGAGACAGGACGGCTCCCTTTTTGTCCTCGTAGCATGGTGACGCTTCCTTGTAACAATTGACCCTCTTGGCTTGACACGCTAGACGACCGGCCTGTTGCTCACAGAAAAGGTGACAAGAGTCCAAAATTGTATTTTATTTCCCCTTCTTCCGCAAATGCGTGCTACACTTTTGCTCTTCCATCCTTGCAAATGTGCTCCGTCCCAGTTCCTCCCTCAACGCAGTCTCTTTTATTTCGAACCTCAGATAACGGTGTATTTCTGTCACACCGGCAAATACAAACGAAAAAGGGGAGGGTGGGTGGGTTGAAAGAGAAAACGGCAGAATTGGTACATTTTGAACTTCAGAAACCCTCCACAGTTTTTTTTAACCCCAAACATTTTTCCTTCTTGCTCCTCACCATGCTCTGCCCTTTGAAGATTTTATTTTCAAAATTGCTATTTCTTAAAAAGCTATCAGGAGTTATTTATGCCTCTCAAGCAATCTTTTGTTTCTTCTTTTCTTCACATGTGGCAACAGCTTCTTTCCCCAGGCTCTCTTTGGAGTTAAAAACACACACAAACCAACCAATTTGTTCCCCTCTCTCCTTGCTCCAAGAAAATACTGAGAATTTTTGACAGAAAATGCACCCTTAGTCCCGCTCCAAAGGATTCCTAGTGCTTTTCAGCTTGACTCACTTGAAGTGCATTGATAACACCGTTGATATTTTCTTCTGGTACCTGTAGTGGGGGGGGGGAGAGAAGAGAGAAACAACAGCCACCCCTGAAAACCAGGATGCTACATTTTTATAGAAATTCAGACTTCTAGAAATGATAAATTATAGCCCAACTGTCATAAATGCAACATTGCAGGGTGCCCAGAATAGATGGACAGAACGTTAAGATGATATCTAGCATTAGCTTTACTGAGTCAGGTTCATTTATTTGTTTCTAGTCCTTAGACCAGAAAGGAAGAACTTCCTGACAGTAAGAATTTGCTGCCAAGGAGTGTGGTGGAGTCTCCTTCTTTGGAGGTCTTTAAGCGGAGGCTTGACAGCCATCTGTCAGGAATGCTTTGATGGTGTTTCCTGCTTGGCAGGGGGTTGGACTGGATGGCCCTTGTGGTCTCTTCCAACTCTATGATTCTATGACCATGACAAAACAAAATTTAACAATACAGTGGTACCTTGGTTCTCAAACGCCTTGGTACTCAAAACAACTTGGAACCCAAACACTGCAAAACTGGAAGTAAGTGTTCTGGTTTGTGAACTCTTTTCGGAAGCCTAACGTGCTCCGTTTTGAGTGTTACGCTTCCGATTTGAGTGTCACACTTCCGCTTTGAGTACTGTGCTGAGGTCTGCCTCTTTTTCCTATTTATTTGTGGTTTTGTTTTTGTGTCTCTTTTTGTTTTTGTGACTGTGTGGAACCCAGTTCAGCTACTGATTGATTGTGTGACTGCAGTACATTGTTTATTGCTTTCATTTTATGGATCAATGGTCTCGTTAGATAGTAAAATTCATGTTAAATTGCTGTTTTAGGGGTTGTTTTTAAAAGTCTGGAACGGATTAATCCATTTTGCATTACTTTCTATGGGAAAGCGCGCCTTGGTTTTGGAACGCTTTGGTTTTGGAACGGACTTTCCGGAACGGACTAAGTTTGAGAACCAAGGTACCACTGTAAAGCTGAACACGAATGACAACATGAACAAACACAGAACACTCAAATTTGCTTGGGAAAGCACACCTTGCCCCTTTGGGAAAAAAGATGCCCATTTCAAAATGACTAAAAAGAAAGAAAATACAAGTTACCTGAATTAAAATAAACCTAACATTCTGAATCTCCCTGGGGAAACGCAGCAATCTCTCTTAAGAACTTTATTATTTTGTCAATTACTGCCGAAAGAGAATGTGCATTTCTCATATGTATCCCCATCCACCCTAAAACCGTGTCCCAGATATTGCTCTCTCAAATCACAGTCAAGAGTAGACCCATCCAAATCAGTCCACCCACTTCAATGGCTTCTTTAGGTTATCACCCATAATTTTTAATCGATAATGGGTACAATCCTGTGGTCCCTGGGAGGACATCTTAAGGGCCTTAGGACAGGGGTTGGCAAGGCTTACCGGGCATGGGCCAGATCACTCCCACGGAGATGCTCCGTGGGCCAGGCTGGAGCAGTGCAGCACCGGAAATTGCATCTGCGCAGAAATTATTTTCGGCATCTGGGCATGCGCAGAAGCGTTTTCCGGCACCACGGACATGCACAGATGTGATTTCCGCCGTCTGGGCATGTACAGAAGTGATTTCCAGAGCCGGGGACTCGCCAAGTGGGCAGCTCGGTTCGGGGGCGGCTCATGGGCCGGTTAATCAACCCTCATGGGCAGCTTCCGGCCCATGGGCCTTAGGTTGCCGACCTCTGCCTTAGGACATGGCAGAGAAGCCCTTTTTAAAAAGGATTTCCCTTGGCTACTGCCAGAAAGCCCCGCCAAGGCGGCTGCCCAACTGGCGGTGTTCTGCAAGTGGCAAGGTGTTGGGTGTGTTGCAGAATCACAGAATTGTAGGGATGAACCACTTTTAACTGTGGGGGTGTTAAATAACTGAATGCTCCTCCATATAAAAACAAACACCCCCAAAACAGCAGCAGCAGCAGAAGCAGCACTCTAACAAGGCCCTGCATGCAGAAATACAGAGTGCCAAGGACAAAAGGAAGCCGACGTTTGTCCATCCACCTTAATATTGCCTATATGGACTTGCAGCATCTATGTAGGGCTCCAGAGAACCTCCCCAGTCCTCTCTATAAATCACGGCGACTCAGCTTGGGACTATACATTCACAGCAAGCACTCTGCCACTGAGATCTACAGCTGGCTGCTACTCTATTTTTCTCCCTGAGCTGCTAGTTTTCTAGGTGCGAGAAATGCTTTTTGGACCCTGATGTCAGGCACACACCCTCCCCGCCACCTCCGAAGTGGCACAGGCCAGACGCAGGCTTATCACCCCCAGTGCGAAATAAGCCCGTGTGTTCGCTCTAGGAAGGCTCTTATGGGCTTATCTTATCAGTGTGGTTAATGTTTAAGGAAATAAACCAAGTGGATCTAACCATTTGACCTTCGCTATCTGAGATGGTGTTGACTTCCCCCCCTTTTTTTTACAGAGTACACATTGGAGTTTCCAGGCTAGTGCCAAAAAATATATAAACAAAACATAAAAATCTGACGGAGGAGGAGAAAAGCTGGGATTTGCTGCCTGAGCTTTTAATGGGTTAGAAGGTCAGGACTCTCTCCGAAAGAGGCTTAATGTAGGAAAGGTAATGGGCAGCAACATGGGGAACTGTTATTTGGGGGGGGGCAGTGAGGGGGTGGGAGACTCTCAAACACAGCAGGCGACTTGGCACACGCATTAAAACACATTAAAACACAAGACCCTAAGAGCGTCACTAGGTTAAGTCTGCTGCCAAAGCCGGCCTAAGATATTTTATCGCTGGTGGGTGGGATGTCCAAAATGGACCTTCTCTTTCTCCGCGGAGAAGAGCCTCAGCTCAGCGGCAGAAAGTCTGCTTTGCATGCGGAAATAAGGAGCCAAGTTCGATCCCTGGTGTCTGCAGGTGAAGCTGGGAAAGGGATTCCCCACCTGAAACCCTGGAGAGCCACTGCCAGCCAGGCTATTATTATTATGATTATTATTATTCATTATTATTATTATTATTATTCTTCAAAACAAAATAAAAAAAAAATTCCTTCCAGTAGCACCTTAGAGACCAACTAAGTTTGTTCTTGGTATGAGCTTTCGTGTGCATGCACACTTCTTCAGATACACAAAAGCTCATACCAAGAACAAACTTAGTTGGTCTCTAAGGTGCTACTGGAAGGAATTTTTTTATTTTATTTTGTTTTGACTATGGCAGACCAACATGGCTACCTACCTGTAACTATTATTATTATTATTATTATTATTATTCCCATTATTATTATTATTATTATTATTATGGTACCTCAGGTTAAGAACTTAATTCGTTCTGGATGTCTGTTCTTAACCTGAAACTGTTCTTAACCTGAGGTACCACATTAGCTAATGGGGCCTCCCGCTGCCGCCGTGCGATTTCTGTTCTCATCCTGAAGCAAAGTTCTTAACCTGAGGTACTATTTCTGGGTTAGCAGAGTCTGTAACCTGAAGCATCTATAACCCGAGGTACCACTGTATTAGTATTATTATTATTAAATTTACATACCACCCTTTATCAAAAGACCCCAGGGTGATGTAGATCATTAAGAACACGTTTTATGGAGCGTGATAATAAAAACATAATCTGAAGCATAATAAAAAAACAGCTAATAATAATAATAATAGCCCCCACATAAAGGCCATAGATTATTTAATGGTCAAAGGCCTGGGTAAATCTTTAGGTGACAAGCAAAACTTTCCTCTTTTCCCAAGGCCTTTGTCTAATTAAACAATCTATGGCTTTTTAAACTGCAGGGAGGGTTATTTGTTACTACATGTGGTTCTTGGATGAAGGGCAGTATAGAAATTTTTAATAATAATAATAATACAATGCCCTGGTAAAGCTTTCCTGAAAGCCTGAGCAGCCTCTGCTAATCCCTCTCGATGGACCAATGGTCTTGGTTTAAAGGCAGCCCCCTGGGACTTACCAGTGCATGATCAAACTTAAACGTGCTGATGTAATAGGCTGGGATGTCAGCTGCTGCCAACGGTTCAGAAATCTGTGCCACAATTCCACATTCATCTAGGGGAGAGAGGAGGAGGGAAACAACAGCTCGTTACAATCCCCATGTTAGCAGAGGAAAGATGCAACGGGGCCACAGACATATTCCTGCTTTGGGAACCAGGATTAGATTACTATAATCTTTCCACAGGGCTACCCAGGGTGACCAGTCTGGAAAAAAGCTTCAACTTGTTCTGAACGCAGAGGAGCAGAGGCGCCAGGTTCTCTACGGAGGATTGAGGGGGCTTGGAGCGACGTCACACAATGTCCTGACGTCACGAGTGTGACGTTGCGAGGAGCCAGGGTGGTGGTGGAGCCAAACGCCCTCTGGACATTGAGGGGGGCCTGGCTCTCTCAAAAAATACATTGGGGGGGGGAGGCGGGGTGCAAAACTGCCTTGGCCCAGGGCCGGATTTAGGTTTGCTGAGGCCCTAAGCTAGTGAAGGCAATGGGGCCCTTTATATGTCCAGCTTTCCTTTCTCAACAACAAATTGTCCCTTTTTTATGTCAAAACAAAACAAAATAAAAAATTCCTTCCAGTAGCACCTTAGAGACCAACTAAGTTTGTTCTTGGTATGAGCTTTTGTGTGCATGCACACTTCTTCAGATACTTTTTGTGTGTTGAATATATGGTAATTTATGGACCTAACAGGTATCTAAAGCCATTTGCACATAACAAAATAATGTATTTTTCAAAGTAATTGTTGAACTGAAATACAATTAAGTATATTAATAGTGAAATAACTATTAAGCTCTAGCTTGAAATGATTGGGGGCCCATTATTTACATCATAGGAGCCTACACAACACAAAACACTGTTGCTGTATGTAGGTTTTATTTTATTTGTTTTTTTATCTTATATTTTGGAAATGTACATCCAGGTTTTTTCCCTTTAATTTTTTTGGGGGCCCCAAGAGAGTGGGGCCCTAAGCTATAGCTTGTTTAGCTTATACGTAAATCCGGCACTGCCTTGGCCCCTAGGAGTTGGCGCCTACGCCAAAGAGAGCGCCCTGCAGTCACAGGTCCTTCAACTGGCGGTGAAGGGAGCGCCAGGAATGAGTTTATCTGAGAAACAGAGGCTTTGAGTAGGTCCTCCGTTTACTGCAGGGATTTGTTTGCTCTCTGCTCTTGGCATTTCCTGTTGCGCAGAGCCGTCTGCGAAACCGTGAAGTGCATAATCTTTGTGGCGAGGATCATGAGGGGAAGGCCAGGGGGGTATACAGCCTGTTGACTTGCTGAGGTGGGAAGGAGGGGGAAATGGAACGGAGTACCATGGCTGGGCTAGAAACAATGGGGTATCATTGCTCGTCCCCCCCCCCCGGTAATGATCCACGCCGCTTGAATGAATGGGACCTCCCATGTTGAGGGAGAGGTGCCCAGTATCCCAGTGAGCAGCAGAGAAGAATTGCAGCTCTACTCCTGCCTCACCCTGTATACCCCATGTTCCCTGATGGATATATGGGCAGGGAAATGATGGGCAAATCCATTAGCAAATCCACCTCAGCAACATCAGCTGCATCAGCCTCTAAGGCACAACCTACCGAACCCAAGAGGCTGCCCTCCAATCCGGACCATCTTCCAGAGCTCTCCCGATGCGCTTGTAAACAACAAATTATTAGGAAACCTTTTAAAGAGAGAGAGAGAGAGAGAGAGAGCAGGAAAATAAGGTTGCAATCCATCCTGCTGTATTCAAAAGAACTCGAGAAACCCGCCACCCATTTGTGCACCCAGGGAGACCTGTGACATCTTAGATGCAAGATTTTTAGATTTAGGGTTGTCGCCAACTGAAGTTTTACTATGTGCACCACCTTGAACTCATTGAAGAAAAAGGTGGCCTATGAATGCAATCCATTCATGTACCAACCAAAACAATGCAAGACATAGCCAATATAAAATTCTAAAGCCACATATATTCCGGAGTGAAAGATCCCACCTGCTGCTCTTTCTTCTGTTCCCCAGAAGAATTCGAACCCAGATCCCACAAAAGACCACCCCAAAGTGCTGTCTTCCCAGGAATGTTCCCGAAGGCAGCTCCTCTCCCAGGCACCCATCCCTCCCACCCACCATCTCCCTTGGCGTAACTCCCTTGCACCGTTCTGGGTCGCTTCTTGATGATGGTGTCCATGTTCTGGGATGGGTGTATGAAGCCCATATGTATTCCGGGGCTCCTTTAAGTTACTTCAGGAGCCAGCTGGATTTTTGGCATTCATGACGGCGCCGCATGTTTGCATGGGGCCACATGCGAGGTCTCCTAATAACCGCTCGAGGCCCAGTGAATAGGATTTAGGATGCCGGTTCTCACCTTTTCTGCGTCTGTACATCCATCACCAAAGAAATGTAACCCTCAATGAGGGAGAATGAGAAAAAGCGAATGTGTCCAGAGTCTTCATTGCCCACCATAAAATCTTTTACTCTGCGGGGGAAGGAAGAACCAAATTTTGGAGCAATTTATATGCTGCTCGATTGTGCTCAAAGCAGTTTACAAAAAGAAAAAAAGGTCAAACTAATAATTTAATACAGTTAAAAACAACTAAAAACAAAACAGAAACCAACAACAAGCTAAAAGCCAGATTAAAACACATGCCATCATTCTACATATCTTGCCTAAACGAAAATATATTTTTTTTTTGCTGATGGCAGGAAGAATACAGAGGCAGGGAGTTCCAAAGTGCACCCTAAAAGATCAATTACCTGTGGAACAGGTATCATGTGGCAAGCCTTCTTTCAAGAAGCTTGTGGCAGCGTTCCTGGCAATCCCAGGACATCATGAAGGGAAATTGTCTCAAGCGGGTTAAGTCCAAAGGCATTTCTTGTGAGGTTTAAGGAAGCTTCCTTCTCCCTTGTGATCTCTCTCCCCCCCCCCCAATTCCCTGGTTTGAACTTACCCATTGGAGTAAAACATGACATCCATAAGGAGTGTAGCAACCGAGGGGAGGGTATCTGGGTCCAGGCTGGTGACACAGAACATGTTACTTGGGCTGGAAAGCGGGTGGATGACAGGCCTCTGAACTGAAAGAGAGGAAGAGACACACAGATGTAAAAGACAGAGGGTTCCGTCCTACAGGAATGATAAAAAGTTACTTCTTCTGCGGCAGCTTGCGCTCTTTGGGACTGGTAGGGCTGGAGGCAGGGAGCCTAGCGCATCAGTAGAAACGAATCATACAATAGATGGCACAGTTCTTCACACA
Source organism: Lacerta viridis (assembly GCA_900245905.1). NCBI lineage: Eukaryota > Metazoa > Chordata > Lepidosauria > Squamata > Lacertidae > Lacerta > Lacerta viridis. The sequence goes on along the minus strand of OFHU01004238.1, from coordinate 66,613 downwards.
ACAGTTACCAGAAACCTGCTGAGGCATTAATCGTTCTGCAACCACGTCCCTGCTGCAACAAAACATTGGGAACAAGGGTACTTGGATCATAGCACAATCTTGGATCGGTGGCCCTCCCCCAAAGGGAAAGTGGCACACACCATTAAAAGGGGTCTTGGTTAGCAATGGGCTGTGACCAGAAAGAGAACACTGATCCCTGTAAAACTGGGGGCAGGTGGCGAATTGGAGGGGAACCATACCCAGTTTCGGTTTCATAAATCCGTTTGTTATCCCGAGGCTGTCGGCCGCCACCGCCTCCCCGTTCACGACCCTGAGGATGGTGAATTCAGAAGCCAGCGTGTGCGTCACAAAGGGCAGGTCCCGCTCACGTATCTGAGCATGGGAAGAAGGAGAAGAAGAGGAGGAGGAGGAGGAAGAAGAAGAAATCGGCTCATGAGAAAAACAAAGACCCTGTTGCATGCTATTATTTTAATTCATTGCCTGCCCTTCACTCTAAGCTCCCAGGATGGGGTTACTGTGGGACAATCAGCCTCATATAACCAACATAAAAGGTAAAGGGACCCCTGACGGTTAGGGCCAGTCGCGGACGACTCTGGGGTTGTGGCGCTCATCTCGCTTTACTGGCTGAGGGAGCTGGCGTACAGCTTCCGGGTCATGTGGCCAGCATGACTAAGCCGCTTCTGGCGAACCAGAGCAGTGCACGGAAACACTGTTTACCTTCCTGCCGGAGTGGTACCTATTTATTTAATTGCAGTTCGTGCTTTCGGACTGAGCAACAGGAGCTGACCCCGTCATGGGGATTCGAACCACCGACCTTCTGATCGGCAAGCCCTAGGCTCTGTGGTTTAGACCACAGCGCCACCCGCGTCCCATACAAGCTGAACTCTAATTCATGCATGAAGCCCCTCACCAGGAGTGCCAGCTTGGCCCCGCGACCGTGGGTGCCCGGGGCTGTGGGTGCCATGCAGCACGCATGACCCTGGCACCAGAATCTGTGGGTGCCCAGCCCCTCCATGGGGAATTTTGTGGGTGCTCGGGGCCCCAGGGCCCCAAGGAGTCGTCACTTATGCCCCTCACCAAACAGGACCACGGACAGAGATTGGTTGGATGGGAGTAAGGGCCTGTGTATTTAAGCAGGGCTGGCCCAATACATTTTGATACCTGAGGTGAACCACAGAATGGTGCGCCCTCCCTCCCAGGGGAGAGAGATCTACATCAGGAACAAGGGGAATAAAGTTCTACACTGGAATTGGCTGGTCTGTGGATGTTGCCTCCCTTGCCTTATGGGTGTGCCAGCCATGTATGTATGCATGTGTTTTTGTGCCCCCTGTCTAGGAAGACACTGGAGCTCCAGTCTCCCTGGCTCCTAGGCAGGCCCTGATCCAGGCAGCTGCTTCCATGAGCTTCCCCACTTATGCACAGTTAGCAGGATACTTCCCTGGTTCATTGTCTACTCTGCTCCTGGGAACCACACACCCCTTACACTTTTCTTAACACCCAGCCTCATAAAGAGAGCACAAAAGCTTCCTCAGAGCATTGTGCATTTGTGTTCCGTCCTAAAAAAGAAAAAAGAAGGTATTGCCTGGTTGTGGAATACTTCTTAAGGACCAAAAGAGCTTCCTTTCCTTTCCCCCATTTTTGTTTTGCAAAACAACCGGTTATCAGTGGTTCAAAAGCAGCTGAAGTGTCAAGCTGCACCATTTCTGACACCTCATCACCCACACACATGATTTTACAGGCATGTGCACTATGGCCAAGAAAGGTCCAACCACCTACTAAGGACAGAAGTTCAAAAAAACTCTGGGGCGCTGAGTGCTGCAAGAAGGACAAGGGAGAGAGCTTGCACTAAATATTTTAACAAGGTATCCCCAAAGGCAAAACACAGGGACCACGGGATCAGGGCTACCACTGATTAGGGGCAGAGGGAGTGCCCCGTTTTCTGAGTAAAGTGCAAGCTAGAGTAATTGGGTGTGCAGGCCTGATGCTGTGTCACAGTCAAATCCAGAGGCATCCCATTGCCAACCAATACATGCTAGAAACCACTGCAGACAGTGCCACTTCTGACACCATGTTGCATGTTGGTTACCCGTTTTCAAAATTTATAAAATTCAGAAGTCACGCAGAAGGTAAATAGGAAATAAGTGGGGATCATTCCCTTTAAGTCAGGGGAGGCCACCCATCTGATTCCTATCAGGTCTTCTGTAAATGGAGCATGACTTCTGTCATTTATCTGCTCACACTGTGTTTCCTTACCAGGATGAAGTCTGTCTGGTAAGTGGAGAGCATGAATACTGAGATGTTCTGATCAGCCAACGGAGCTATCACTGATTTGGCAATCTTGGTCACGCCGATGGGCTGGGAGCTGGAGAAACTGCCTCCTCCAGAAACCACGTTGAGCGCCAACCACGTCGCATCCGCCACACTCAGGTGTTCCGAGGAAGGGAGCTCTGAGTGTTGGGAGGAAAAAAAACAACCCCACAACGATTACCTTCGTTGGTTCATCGGTGGATATTAATTTAGCTGAGAGCTAAGAAGGGAGTTCTGAAGTGTGACTGACAGGTATGGAACGTTCCAGAACAAATGTAAGATCCAAGAACATGGTGCCTATAATGTTCTGAGAGTCTGTTTATTCTGGCAAATTCAGACAAGTGTGAATGACATGAAAGCAGTTTACCGTGAAAGCAGTTTTACCTCTGGAATTTATTTATTGTATCTGTTATATTTCTATACTGCCCATCATCTGAGGATCGCAGCGTGGTTTACAATACAAAAACACACAACACACAATAACAAAACAATACCTACAGTTTAAAAAGCCATAGGTTGTTTAGTTAGCCAATAGCGGGGGAGAAGAGGGATATCTTTGCCTGGTGCCTAAAGATATAGAATCATAGAATCGTAGAGTTGGAAGGGACCCCCAAGGGTCATCTAGTCTGACCCCCCGCAATGCAGGAATCTCAGCTAAAGCACCCATGGCAGATGGACATCCAACTTCTGCTTAAAGACCTCTAGGGAAGGAGAGCCCACAACCTCCCCAGGGCGCCAGCCTAACAAAGGCTCCAGGCAAGCCTTCCTGGGGAGAGCATTCCACAAATGGGGAGCCACCACTGAAAAGGCCTAGCCTCACGTTGCCCCCTCCAGATCTCTTGTGGAGGAGGCACGCGAAGAAGGGCCACAGATGATGGAGGTCGGTCCATTCGTTTTTCTTAACAGCAATAACAACATACATACCCATGTGCTTTTTGGGGGGGGGTACGCAGGGGTTACGCATACCCCTAAACATTTTGCGACTCTAAGTTTGGCCTCATTGAGGGGCAGTATTTCAATATGAGTAGGAAAATGAGAGCACCCCTAAACATTTTTTTTAAAGAAAAAAAGCACTGCGTGTGCATATTTATTATACCTGTCACCTGATAAAGTGGACTCATTATTTACACAGCCACAATCAAGGCATTAGTCTTCAGGAGCTACGAGTCTGAAAATATATATTAGGACATAAGCATTTGTGGACAAGAGTCCACTTTATTAGATATAGTCAGTTGACATCTATCCACCCATCTAGTTATGTGCATGTGTACACACAAACACACACACACACACACACAAACACAGACACACGTGTTGAGGAAAAAGATACTGAAAAAAGGTAGAGTTAAATGGCAACGATATGCAAAAAGTACAGGCGTTGGCATTTTAATTAGAACAAAACAAGAGCAGGGAACAACACAATAAATAACCTTAAGCACTAATAAGACCTTTGACAGGACAGGAAACGGCTGACTCCTTTCTCTTATCTATTGGTTTATTTGAAATGTGTTGTTACATAGGCTTGAAGATGCAGGTAGCGAAAAATGTGGCAGCTTGGCTGCTCGCTGACAGCACCCAGTTACGTTGAAATAATTGAACTGGGTGCCAATTAGCTACCAGGCTTCATTCAAGGTGCTAGTTTTGGTGTATAAAGCCGGACATGTCTGAGATCCATCTGACTTCCTAGCGGAATTGGTGAGTGGTCTCGCTCCTCATATACCTCGTGGTCGCTGAACTCTGCAGTTGAGAGTTTCCTGCAGACACCATCTAATTAGGAGGAAATGATCAAGTAATATCTGGATTTGAAGATTTAAAAAACATTGCTTTATAAAAGATAAGAATGGTTGGATCTTAAAGAATGAACATCATACACAGGTATAACTGAAGGAAAGAGAGCCAGAAGTCCTTTAAATTTTCTTCTTCTTCTTCTTCTTCTTCTTCTTCTTCTTCTTCTTCTTCTTCTTCTTTTTCTTCTTCTTCCTCCTTCTTTCCTTTCTTTAGGTTTCTCCTTCCCTGTCTTTTCTTCCCTGACTTTGTTCTCTTTTTAAGCTAAGTAGCTGTTTTATCTCTGTATATAAAAACTTTACAACGGGCATGTGTTTTTTGTATATCTTTGAATAAGTGTCAATAAATAAATTTCAAAAAGTAATAATTAGAGGAGGCCCATTCGACACAATGGAAGAATTTAGTGTTATGGCATTTAACGCTTAGTGGTCCAGCACATTCCTTCTCATTGCATGTCATCTTCTCTATGCCGATTACGGTTTCTGTTGTGACTTTTAAAAATTGATATATATGTTAAGCAAGGCATTTCAGGATGCTGATTACTTAAATTCCATGTTTAATTGGTGCAACTGTGCAATTGCACGAAGGCCTACAAGTATCGGTGTGCGTTTTTACACAGCCCTGTGAGACAAATCCCCCACTCAAGGCATCAAACAGTCACCTCTTCCTCCACTTCATTACTCTCAAGAGGAACAATGGCCTGTAGCATTTAAATAATCCTGAACAAACAGCCTGGATGCTGAGGCTTTGATGCTGAAGACTTTTCATTCATTTACATAACAGAGACACACCTCTCTCTCTCTCTCTCTCTCTCTCTCTCTCTCTCTCTCTCTCATTTTCATTTCCCAATAATATTAGGATTCCTGTAGCAGTGTCCTTGGCCAGAGAATGACCATCTGTTGTCCTGGTAGAAAAAATGCATCTCAGCCAAGCATGGAAGCCTTTGAAATACAGAAAAACCAGCAATAAAGTGATTTTTTCACTTGTAAGAGCTGGATGAGGAACGCGGGTGGCGCTGTGGGTTAAACCACAGAGCCTAGGGCTTGCCGATCAGAAGGTCGGCAGTTCAAATCCCCATGACGGGGTGAGCTCCCGTTCAGTCCCTGCTCCTGCCACCTAGCAGTTCGAAAGCATTCAAAGTGCAAGTAGATAAATAGGTACCACTCCAGGGGAAGGTAAACGGCGTTAGGGGGGTGCGGTGTGCCCCCGCTGCTCTGGTTCGCCAGCGGCAGCGCAGCGCCGCTTCTAGTCAGCCGGAGAGCTGCGAGCTCTTCGGCCACACCCCCGGAACCGCCCTGACCCGGAACGCTGCCCCCGGGGCGTTTCCTTTGCCGCCCCGGGTACCGCGGAGCCTTACTCCGGCCGTGCCTGCGGCCCAGTAATGCGAGATGAGCGCCGCAACCCCAGAGTCGTCTGCGACTGGACCTAACGGTCAGGGGTCCCTTTACCTTTACCTTTACTTTAAGAGCTGGATGATAGGAAAGCAACAGCAAACATTGCCACCACCTTCCAAACAGGTGCCTTAAGGCAATTTACAAATAAAAACAGGGTTGTTTGTTTTTTTTTAAAGTTAAAAACAACACAGAAAATAGCAGCGGATACGTTTTTTTGTTTTTGTTTTTAATCAAATCCACCCTGTAACAAACCAAACCAGGTTAAAGGAAGGCAGAAAGATATGGAAGAATTCCCAAGAGCTTCATCCTAAATAAGACGCGTGGGACAGCTTTCTTGCTCGGGGAGCTGTGAAATGTAGGGTGCAAGCAGTCCTGGGAAGCCCAAATGCATCATCAATGCTGACTCAACGAGGCAGACGACTATTAAATAAAAATAAACAACCAACCAGCATGCTTTCTTCAGCTCATTCTTCCTCACATGCCCCCACCTAACTATTGCCTGTGAATGAGAATGAGCTGGGGTTTCTTTTTTGGCTCCTCCCTTGATGCAGGAGACCCCACAGAGGGCTGACTCGGGTGCAACAAGGCACTGTGGGATGCTCCTGTGTGTGTGTATCTTTGTTACTCCGAGAAAACAGGTTATGTGCTTTTGTATAGTGGAAGAGTCCTTATGTTGTTTAAAGAAAGAATCCTGACCTTTTTGGAAATTCAAATGCTTTCGCCTCCACTCCCAATATTCTCGCTTGCACATTTTCTAGCTGGAACAATTGCAATGCCAAAAATATTTGCTTTGACGCTCCTGCTAATTGATGCCAAAGCCAACACAGTGAAGCTTGTTTCTCAGAATTCATCCAATAAATACCCCAGTCTGCCAACCACTGGTGGAGAACATCTTGCAACACGTATGGATTTCTGAGTAGTATTTTTGCTTTCACCCAAAGACTGCGAGGACTCAAAGCTCCTTTTCTCGGGCAAACAAAATGGTTTTGAGCCGCAGCACTCAAGGATAGTGTTATAAGGTTTTAAGGTCTTAGATATGTAATAAATGTTCATAAGTGTACCAAGCAAACACGTACATGAATGTATAGGCCACATGTCTGAGAGGACAGTCCTGAAACCATTTTGACTCCTAAAACTGACCAAATGTTTCTCTGCAAGGAGGGAGGGGGTGAGGGAACCTTCCCATTGTCTCAGGAATTAAGTAATTACCACCTCAAAGGAATGGCCAGACTACCAGGAAAGGCAATCAGATAAGGCATTATCATATAACCTGGCAGACAGGAGATAAACAATGCACTCAGATTTCTGTTTTAGACTTGCCTCTTCTGTGATGTATGTATGATGTTTCTGGGGGTGGTCTTGGACTCCAGGGTGGGAAATTTAAATGTCTATATAAGGGCAGGCACACCTTTGTTCTAGGTCCTTCCCCGCTCCCCTGTGTGTGAGGGGAGCACCCTGTTGCAACAGTTTTAATAAAGCTTACTAGCTGCTTTGCTTCTCAATATTCTCTGGTCGGCCTCTGTTATTTTCTCCTACCGATGTAGAACCTACAAAGGGCATTTTGTTTAAAACAATAGATAGTGAAACAGACAGAGGCACATGAGATGCTTTCTTTGCCCCCATGATACTCCCCCTCCCCGCCAGTTTGTAAAAAGCCAAAGCAAATTCCAAACTCTCTTGTACGCTTCATCTGTCCTGAGAATACAAAAGGCAAAACAAAACCCAGAAGAATGCAAATAACGTCAACCTCACCTTACAGCCTTAAACTTCAAAATGCAATTGCACCCTCAAAATTGCATGCATGCAATTGCAAAATGCACCCCCCCTCTCTCAAAAATACAGAACATAAATTTCCCTCTCTACTGAGACACAGTGGTGGAGCTTCATGCTCCGGCACTGGGGGCAGAGATCAGGTGGGGGCGTGGCTGGTGCGTGTCCCGGGAGCGTGGCCCCCCATCCGGATCGTGGTGCCGGGGGTGATGTGCTCCCCCCACCCACCTCTTCCTCTGCCAGTGCTGAGTCATTTCCCTTCCCCTTGATTTTTATTAAGTGATCCACTGAACTTCCTTCCCTCAACTACTGGTGACTGATATTTTTTGCCCTGGAGCACAATTGGATGCTGTTATCGTAGGGGTGGGGGATGGGAAAAGGTGCAGTGAATTAAATATTACCATTTCACCCCAGGGCAGGGAGTGAGGATAGTCCAGATCTATCCTGGACCTTAGCAGTTGGGGTTCATGCTCTCCTCACCAGAGGGAGAGGCTAAAAAAAGATGTAGGTGAACCGAGTGTCTGGCTGTTGGTAAAGATGATAACCTACGAAAGCAACCCTTGTATTGACAACACGGGACAATGACATGGATAACTAGGTGTTGGCCTCCCACAAGAAAGACGGAATTGCCGCCTGATTTTGCAGTTTGCCGGGGACTCCTGCTGTTCTGTCCCGGAATCCTGACACTTACAATCTAAGCAAGATGCCGGAACAGAAAGGAAACGAGAGTGAAGCAGTTTCCAATTATTTTGGGCCGCTCGGTTTGCTCTGTGAACTCTCGCTTCATCTCCCTAAGTGGTTGGTGGTATGTTGGAAAGAGGGATCACACCTGGAGCTGTGAAGGTTGACACCAGAGGCCACCCTTCCCAAAACACTGCAACAGAAACACCTTTAATAACACATTTCTACAATAGTTCCAGCCGCTCTGGTTTCACAAACAGCCACATGAAGATGTGGCCGATGGCAGCGGTTTGTAAAATAAGTATGTGGTAACTCAGACATGGAAAAATTGCATTCTGTACACATGCATCACCTACCTACCTACCTACCTACCTATGATCCTCATCTGCACCTTTCATTTAAACTCTGGGAACTGTAGCTCCATGAAGGGAATTAAAGGTCTCCTAACACCTCTCAGCACTTTTAACCAGTGCTTTTTTCATTTTGTGAATCTTTGTACTTTCGTCCACTTAACTGTATTTATTTCCCCCGATTTGAATTATTAAATGGTGATTTTCTTGAGTCAAATGAGAGTATCCCTAAACATTCAGTTCCCAGGATTCTTTGGAGGAAAGCCATGGGCTGTCTAAAGTGGCATGGTACTGATTTAAATGTACAGAGCAGAGGGGGTCCAAGGGTGATTTAAAGGGTGAGATCCAGCACCGAGGGCCTTCTGGAGGTTCCCTCATTGCGAGAAGTGAGGTTACAGGGAACCAGACAGAGGGCCTTCTCGGTAGTGGCGCCCGCCCTGTGGAACGCCCTCCCATCAGAGGTCAAGGAAATAAGCAGCTATCCTATTTTTAAAAGACATCTGAAGGCAGCCCTGTTTAGGGAAGTTTTTAATATTTAAATGCTGTATTGTTTTTAACACTCGATTGGGAGACGCCCAGAGTGGCCAGATGGGCAGGGTACAAATAAATTATTATTATTATTATTATTATTATTATTAAGTTCCAACCCCCACTGAGCTCCCTAGTTGATCCTCGAGCCACCATCTCTCTCAGCCATGCCAACCTGGCAGGGCTGTTGTACAAATGAACTGGGTGGGAAGAAGGAGAAAACTACCATGATTCTCTTCAGAGAAACATAAAACAATATACATTTACATGCATAAATACACGTGCTCCCCACAGCACCAGTTATGCCTGCATAGCTGGAACAAACCCAAGTTTCTGATAGCACCTTTCCTTGGAAAATGGGGTTTGCAAAAAAACTGGGTGTAAATAAACAGCATCAGTTTTCCCTTCTCTTCCTCCTCCCTCCTCCTTCCATGGAAGTAAGGTCAAAGATACAAAATTACTTTCCATGAGTTTATAGTACAGTAATTCCTTTTCTTTTTCTTTCCTTCTTCTTTTTGTTATTTCCCCTTTTCATTTTTATTTAGACTAATCTGTTTTCCACTGCAGGCCCCTCTTCTGCACAGGCCTGCCTCCAGCCATACTCCCCTTGGCTAGCTGACTTTTAACCAGAAGAGAATTAACCCTTAAGGCACACACAGGATGATCTCTGCTGTGGCACTTCCACCTCTTGGCATCCTCGAGGTCGCAGGAGGTCTAGATCCTGGGCGTGAAGAACTCATTCTCTCTCTCTCCCCCAAGCTATGCCAAAATAACCACAAAACCCGCCAAACAGGTCCTCGTGTGTCTATAATTAGGCCACGAGGAAGGTCTCACGTTTGGCCAGCACCGGCTTCCGTGTATCAAGAATGTGTTTACATCAAAATCTGAGCCCGCAGAAGCCAACAGGGCAGCTGGACGCCAGCCAAGTGCAAGCATTCTTTCCAAGCACAGATGCCACTCCGCATTTCGAAGTCCGGGGAATTATGTGGGTAAACAATGCCAAAATGGGCTGGTAGGGAGAGAGCGAGAAAAGGTGGAACACAGCTGGCTCCCAGGGAGGGAGAAAACTAGCAGGGTGTACGCTGTTCCCTTGTGCCAGATACATACTTTCAACCAGAGCCGCTGGAAATCGGCTACAGACCGCTGTGGGCAGAGGTGGATTTGGGGCAACACAACCTGTTCGGTCGCCCTGGGTGCGGAGCCTTGAGGGCGCTGCAGCTATGATTTAGGACAGAGCGCAAGAGGCAGAGGGGGCTGGATTTCAGCATCGCGCAGGGTGCCACTGAAATCCGAGGCCGCAAGGTCCGCCACTGCTGTTGAGTCGCAGTCACACTGGCACATGGGGAAATGTCAAAACTGAGGGACAAGCAGCGGTAGAGAGAGGTGCAAGGATGGGGGCCAGAGAGAAAACCGAGGAGCCGGACTGGAACCAAGAGTTGCCTGCGACTAAAAATCCCATCTGAAGTAGACCTACCGAAAGTAACAGTTCACTGTTACTTTCCCTTCCAGCTGCTGGAAACTGGGGGAAGGGAGAAGGCTCTGGAGCTTCACTCCCACAGACATTTGGTTGGCTACTGCAGTGTTTTTCAACCTTTTTTGGGCAAAGGCACACTTGTTTCATGAAAAAAATCACGAGGCACACCACCATTAGAAAATGTTAAAAAATTAACTCTGTGCCTATATTGACTATATATAAAGTAATTCTCTTGAATTTTTCAATTTTTCCCACGGCACACCAGGCAACATCTCGCGGCACACTAGTGTGCCTCCGCGGAACAGTGGTTGAAAAACACTGGGCTACTGTGAGAACAGGATACTGGACTCAAGTTGGCCACTGGCCTGATCCAGCTTGATAAGCATTGATCACATCTCTGAAAGGCATTGCAGCTCCTCAGCCCCAGAGACCCAGAGGAAGGAATAAAAAACTTTGAAATGAATTCCAACAAAGGGGGGGGGGAATCGTAACATACAAATCTACCCATAGCAGCTGATGGTATACAACTGTTTCTGATGGAGAACCTACAAAAGGGCTCTTGTGTACCCCATAAGGAATAAGGGCAGATTTTGTTTACAACAGTACCTCGGGTTACAAACACTTTGGGTTACAAACTCCGCTAACCCGCAAGTAGTACCTCGGGTTGAGAACTTTACCTCAGGGTGAGAACAGAAATCGTGCGGCAGCAGAGGGAAGCCCCATTAGCTAAAGTGGTACCTCAGGTTAAGAACTGTTTCAGGTTAAGAACGGACATCCGGAACGAATTAAGTTCGTAACCTGAGGTACCACTGTATATTTGTCTTTTCCAACCTGGTGCCCTCCCGGTGTTTCAAACAACAATTTCCATCAGGCTGAGGATGACAGGAATTTTTAGACCAAAAGATCTGGGCTGCACAAAATTGATATATAATATATTGACCCATCTGTGAGACATAAACAGGCACAAAGAGAGAGATTCATTTCCTTCTAGAAGTGGAATCATCTATTCACGCTTCACTGCATTAGAAGTTAAACCGGAGTATATTTTTAGTTGCCACTCGATTATGTAAGCTCCATTATATAACAAACCCTAGTTATGGGCATTCTGTTTGGCTCACTTAAAGCATAGCAATGTTATGTCCAAACTGCTTTCCTTTGCTTTAGCAAAAAAATAAAAATAAAAATAAAAAAATAATTAAAATAAAATAAAATGGGCCATACATTGAAATCCTGGCAAGGCTTTATTTTTTATTTTTTTGAAGGATGGACTGAGATCATTCTCTTTTTTTCCAGGGTGATGGTGTTGTTGTTGCATATCTTCTACAAAGCAAGTTATCTCTCCCATGAACACATGCGGGCGCTTGATATTTAGCCAGACTGTTGGGCTGATCTAGCCCAGGGCTCCTAGGCTCTGACTGGCAGCCATTCCCTAGAGTCTGGGGCAAGACTTTTGTTGAGCAAGCTGGCTTCGCTAGGTCGTTCTGACTGGAGATGCCAGGGTCGAATCTGTGATTCTGCACAGGGTCGAATCTGTGATTCTGCACAGCGTGGTGGATCTAGCGCAGAGCTAGAAGAGGGAGCTCCTATATGTCGTCTAGCGCAGCATTTCATCCTTACAACAGCCCTGTGAGGTAGGCTTCGGCAGAGAGGCAGCGAATGGCTTACAAGCGGCTGAACGGGGGACCTGAAGGCTCTTCCAGTCAAAGGCTGGAAGTTCAGACACTCAGCAAAAGAAGACACAAAGGGGAAGGGGTGTCATTTAAACCCCCTCTTCTCTGCCCACCACACCCATACTGGAAATTCAGGAGTGTAACATAACAAAATAAGAACAGATTGTTCTGGGATAGCTCCAGGATTGGCAGTGTGGGGGTCTTGGCAACAAGCCTTCAAGCAAGGTGTGTGTGTGTGAGACTCATGTTTTGGTGGAGCCTCAGCCACAGACTTATCTAGCTGCTGCATCAAGAACCAGTGTCAGGTGTATAGTGTGACCCAGGGCATTGTGGGAAATTAAAATGGCTGCTTGTCGCCACTGGCTAAGCCCCTGGCCAGGGGATCAAGGCATCTAGCTGCGCCAGAGTTCCTTGCTCTTTATCCAAGGTTGTAATCACAGTAAGATGGGATGCGGGCTTTGAGGCTCTGCCACCCCAGCTACCTTCTTGAAGGTCTTATTATCATATATATATATATTTATGTTTCTTTTCATTCAAGTTCACAGAGTAGTTTGCAGGTAACATACAGGGTATCTAAAGAACCACTGACGAGCAAAACTCACGATGGTACCTTTGCTACAGATAAGGACTCTAGTCCTCATGGTTTTGAATAAGGGGCTAATTTAAAGAGGATCTTAGACTGGGTTAGAGATCACTGGTTTATCCAGCCTATTGTTTTCTGCACTGAGTGGCAGCTGCTCTCTGGGAGTTCTTCCCTATCCAACCTGGAGGTGCTGAGAACGGAACCCGGAACCATTTCCCACCAAGCCACATCCCTTCCTCAAACTGGAAAATCACTGCCAATGTAGCCTTGGATTTTTTTTTTTTTTTTTTTTTTTTTTTAAACCCAAAACTTTTATTACCGCATTGCTGAGATCACACCACCGTGACTGTTGATAACGGTTTGGCTACACCGGCTTCACAGCCCAAGTTCAGCACTGTGACTAAGTATGACTTTTATAACTCTTCTTAACAAGAGGGTCAGTTCTATTTCCGACATAGGTGCCAGTTCCAAGGCGTGGGGGGGGGGGAGGCAGAAAAAAGGCAGTGGCAGAGGCACCAGGAAAAGGGGGGGGGACTCGCTCGCGAGTATCATATGAGAAGCAGCAGACTTTCCCTCCCTTTGACAGGGAGCCAAAAAAAGGAGGCAGACTTCCTTTTTCATGCACAACCCTGCCCTACCCTGCCAGCAGCTTTGTGCCCTGTTGGGATAGATGCGCCCAGCGACAGAGGAAAGGGTGTGCAAGCTTGCTAGTAACACAGAGCTATTTGTCAGGAGAACAGGGAAAGCAGAACCATAGAATTCTGGCACAGGAGTCAGGTGAGAGCCTGGTGCGAGAAACAGACGGACAGTAGCCTCCGGAAACAAACAGGAGGACATTATCAGTCTCTCCAGGACGCAGAGCTGCAGGCCATTCTTCAACAAGAGCAGGAAACTGGCGAACCAGCACTTTGCACAGATGATGCTTTTGAATTATGGTGCTGGAGGAGACTCTTTGAGAGTCCCATGGACTGCAAGAAGATCAAACCTATCCATTCTTAAAGAAATCAGCCCTGAGTGCTCACTAGAAGGACAGATCCTGAAGTTGAGTCCACCTCATGAGAAGAGAAGACTCCCTAGAAAAGACCCTGATGTTGGGAAAGATGGAGGGCACAAGGAGAAGGGGACGACAGAGGATGAGATGGTTGGACAGTGTTCTCGAAGCTGACTGGCATGAGTTTGGCCAAACTGCGAGAGGCAGTGAAGATAGGCGTGCCTGGCGTGCTCTGGTCCATGGGGTCACGAAGAGTCGGACACGACTGAACGACAACAAAATGGTTATCTCCATTTCGCTCTCCTTTGCCTCCCGAGACAGATGGATGCCAACCATCAGGTCTAAATAAAGGGATCTCCCTCCTTCCCTCCCTGTACAAACATTAAAACAGAAGGCTCACATGATTCCATGTAATATATTTAAGATCCACTTCCAAGGTTCATTTCCCAGGGACTAATCCAGGATAAGTTGATGGCAACTTGAGAGACATTGCCTTTTCAGTGGTGGCTCCTTATTTATGAAGCATGCTTCCCAAACCAATGCAAGGAAGGTCAAAATTGCATTTAGATTTTAGGCAGGCTTATCTGGGATATTGAACAAGCGGGATGCACTCCTAAGCACATCTGCACAGGCTTGGTTAGAGAAGGCTTTTTTCCTCTCCAAGACTTTTAAATTGCTCAAAGGGTGCATCTGCTCTCTTAAATTTGTCCTTCTAAATGATTTACGGAGGCCCACTCCAATATGGTGCCCCTTGGAAGTTGCCGGGCTCCCAGCTCTCATCCTCCTCAACCATTAAGGCATGTTGGCTGGGGCTGATGGGAATTGTAGTTCAACAACACCAGATTGGGGAAGATCCACTTACTGAACGTAAACTGCTCCTTCTGCAGTTTTATTTCTTTTCACTATCTATTGCTTTATTTGGGTAGCTTTCACGGCAAGCTGCTTTGGAGATTTAAAAGAGAGAGAGAGAAAAGCAATTTGTTCAAAGAACAGTTCAGGTTTTTCTGGGTTTCTATCCACGTTTGGTTCGACATGGGAGTCAAACGGAGGCTGAGCTTGACAATGGAACAAGCTAAATTTTACTTGCCCCCTTGGAAGCTTGAACTGGAACCGGTTTGACTTCTTGATTGCTGTACTTTGATGTTTCATCTGCTTCAGGGCTCAGCAATGTGTTCTGGCCAATGCATTGTGGGCGTCCTTAATGAGCAAAATTAATAAATAAGCCGGAAGAGAGTCCAGGGATCTATGCTTTAAGCAGACAAATATCCTGCAATATCCTGCCTCGCCGTCCCCTTTATTAATGCACCCCAAATAAATTATAAGGCAAGTCCTCTTCAGATACCAACAGCTTAACACGCTGCTTGGCTGCTGTTTATAAAACAAGATATAGCAGTTGGAACGGCAAGATCTCTGTTTGCATTCACAGCAAACAAAGTCATCTGGCAAACAAACAGGCTGTAGCTGAGGGAGGTGGTTTGGTGTGTGTGTGTGTGTGTGTGTGTGTGTGTGTGCCACCCCTCCCCATCACTCTCCCCATTTCAGGCTGGCTACTTGGGGGGCAAAGACCGAGAGACGGAAATTAACAGAATCCGTGCTAAATGTAATTTCTTAACGTCAAGAGCAATCTGAAGGTCACCAGCCCTGAATAACAGTCATTGTGGATGCGAGCAAAGGAAAAGGGCTGGAAAATATTCCTCACGGTGATAAAAATAGGGGGAGTGGGGGGGGGAGGAAGAAGAAGAGAGATTCTTTCTTGCACTACCGGTATAGTTCTCCACTTAGAACATTTTCCCCCAGGTTCTCTGGGCATCCCTTAACATGGGGTGGGAGGAAATTCCAGACCAATGGTCCACTTTTGGATTGCCAGATCTCCAAATCGGGACTGCCGTGGTCTCTGCAGGCTGCCCTGACCTCCCCGGACCACACGCCCTGATGGCAAACAAGCTGCTATTGTGCCATGGCTGAGTTCCTGAGCTGCTACTGATGACTGCCTAACAAATGCCTTTCTCTAAAGCCTCCCTTCTTCCTCCCCCGTCTGCAGAAATGAAGAGGACAACAAGAGAGGCTGCAGCCAGGCGAGCGCAAAGGCTGGAAGAGCCATAGCTCAGTGGAATGAAGGAGGTCTCAGGTTCAACCCCCAGCTTCTCCAGGTAGGGATGGGACTATCCTGTGCCTGAAACCATTGAGAAGTGCTGCCAGTCTGTTTAGACAACATTGAGCAAGATGGACCAGTGCTCCGACTGAGTGTAGATCCACCCACCCTGCCTGCCTTGCTGCTACCAGCCTAGCATTTAAATCAGGCTTCCTCAAACTCGGCCCTCCAGATGTTTTTGGCTTACAACTCCCATGATCCCTAGCTAGCAGGACCAGCGGTCAGGGGTGATGGGAATTGCAGCCTCAAAACATCTGGAGGGCTGAGTTTGAGGAAGCCTCATTTAAATCAAGGTGGGGAACCTCGTGGGCCAAACAAACCAGGCCATATGGGGGAAGCCATGCCCATACGTCATGGGTTCAGCAAACTTTTTCAACAGGGGTCCGCTCCACTGTCCCACAGACCTTGGGGGGGGGCGGACTATATTTTGAAAAAAAGAGAGAAGACGAACGAATTCCTATGCCCCACAAATAACCCGGAGGTGCATTTTAAATAAAAGCACACATTCTACTCATGTAAAAACACCAGGCAGGCCCCACAAATAACCCAGAGATGCATTTTAAATAAAAGGGCACATTCTACTCATGTAAAAACACACTGATTCCTGGACCGTCCGCGGGCCGAATTTAGAAGGCGATTGGGGCGGATCTGGCCCCCGGGCCGTAGTTTGCCTACCCATACCATACGCAATACACATCAGATGTGAAGTGGGTAAGGTCAGCACTTCAAAGGAACGACCAGGAGCCAAAAATGGTTCCCCAATGGTCCCTTTGCTGGAGCAAGGCATGTCCCCACCTGCCCACCAGCTGAAGGGTTCTCAAGGAGGGGGACGTGGTTTTTTCCTTTCAAAGCCACTTCCCTCAGCATTGCTCTCTGAAGCCATCTTGCAGGAGACTGGCCACTTGCCCACAGCACTTCATCAAGCGGTCCAGTGTCCACTCCATTTTACTATGCAACAAAAAGTATTGTTATCGTACACCGTGGATGCTGTGCCACTACTGTAATTTGCAAAGATAGGTTATACGTCATTGCTCTTTGCTGTAACTGTTATGTTTCTTATGGAACAAAATATAAACAAGCTGTGTAACCAGAGGAGGCCCCCTTTATACAAGGAAGCAAATGGGCAGTTAGTGGTGGGAGCTCTCTTTGGAACACCTTTCCAATGCACAGTTGCAATTTCTTTTGCCTTTTTGGCATCAAATGAAGACCTTCCTTTAAAAGCAGATCTCTTTTCCCCAGTTACAGGTAGGTAGCCGTGTTGGTCTGCTATAGTCAAAACAAAATTATTTTGTTTTGATGAGCTTTCGTTGCATTCGCAGTGTGCGGTTACTTTGGTCTGGTGTGCTCTGAAATGCTTTTTCACAAAGGAAATCATATTTTTATATATATATACATATATATATACACACACACACACATATATGGAATTGTATCTCTCCCCCCCCATTTTTATTTATGATTTTCAGGTTTATACATTTCAATAATTTTACAGTCATTTTAACATTTCAAAACTTGGCTTCCTTCCCCCTCTTTCCGCGGTTCCTTGAATTTATTTTCAGTATCTTCTGCATATCCAAATTAACTTAATTTGTTCATTTATTCATCTACTTTAAATATGTACTCTTATAGAAACTGCGGGTTATTACAATAACCCTACCAGTATTCTTATCTGTTTACAATTTATCTGTAAATACTCAATAAACCATTTCCATTCCACGGAACTGTATTTTGTTGATCGTACATATGGATTTTTTTTTTTTGGTAAGGAAATGTTCATGTTCTTCCTTTTTTATTTTTTTACTCTATGTTTTGGGATGTTTTAATGGCAGGTGATTCAGAAACGGGACACATTTGCCTATTTGTCTCTCGCACCATTTTGGCTTCATTAGACGACCCTGCATTCTAGGAGGGAGAAATATTCTTTCTCCACAATTAAACGTCAACTACTAACCTTGTACACCTATGTGCTCATTGCCCTGAGCAAATCCACTAGTTTCGCGGAGGTTAATATATGCAATTTACAACCCCCTCAACAACTTCTTTTTTCCCCCCAACACCCCCACAAGGACTGCCCTCCACAATCTACAAAAGCACGCTATTAGTCAACCAGACACTAGCCAAGCCATGAAATTTCTGAATGATTAACTACTGGCTCCCAGCTAAGGTGAGGAAAAATGTATCTTTTTAAGGTGGCCAAAGCCATCAAAGCTCCCTTTAATTACCCCCTTGCCGTGCAGAAGTAGATTTTCACCGGTGTGCACATTTTTCAAACCCTTGAGGGAAGGACAATTTTACATTTCAGTAGCATATGTGGAAAGCAACCATGAATAAAGTTCTCAGAGTGGCCTTCAGGGCATTTGATGCAGCAATTCTTGCTGAAGCTAACAAGCTCTGAGTCGGATCAGTTTTGACTACATAGGAAATGCCTTTTATCTATATATGTGCTGTAAGAATTTTAAGGTATTTTATTTATATAATAATTGTTATTAATGTACCAAAACAAATAAGGCCACATGTCTGAAAAACAGCACAGGAAGACAGGCCTCACTCCATTTTACTCCCAACTGACCAAGTATTTCTTTGTCTCAGGAACAAAAGTAGATTTTTGTATTCAGCAGCCCTCTGCCTGAGTGATAATCTCTGGCATCCTGATACCTGAGTGCCAGACAAAAGGGTGTGATTAACTTGGCTGGGAAATAGGGAAATGTAAATATCTTTTGTTTCACTTGATGGGTTTTTGGTGGAGGGCAAGAGGAGACATGGGGGCAGGGTCCAGGA
Organism: Lacerta viridis; assembly: GCA_900245905.1. NCBI lineage: Eukaryota > Metazoa > Chordata > Lepidosauria > Squamata > Lacertidae > Lacerta > Lacerta viridis. Next base: position 48,150 of record OFHU01004238.1, on the reverse strand, counting down.
TGCTCAGATCACTGCTACCAGACCCTCCCAATTTGTGATGTAATTCTGATGTATGGAGGGTTGGTCTTGAGCTGGAGGGGGGCAATTTCAAAAGTCTATATAGGAGCTTGCGCGCCTTTGTTCAAGGTCTTTTGCTTGCAAAACACCCTGCTGCAGCAGTTTCTAATAAACAATGCCTTGCTTTGGGAGATTCAGTATCATCTCTGTTTCTTGCATTGTGCATCTGACAGGGAGGAAGCCCTGCTAAGGCTCTCTCTCCGGGTTCGCGGACTCCCATTTGGGGCTGAACCTATTATTATTTTTTTATAACATATGTACTTACAAAACACACTTTCATAAAAGAAAACTTAAAATATATATATAAAAAACCACACCTCCGACTAACAGCAATTTTTAAATGTCAGTCGAAGTTGGTTAAATTGATGGATTACGCCGAAATGGCAAAGCTGACCGGAAAGCTCAGGAACCAAGAGGACAAAAACTTCAAAACAGAATGGGGAAAATTTATTTAGGAGACCATTGCAAGCAGATGAAAACATTGGCAGGGTTTTAATCTCACTTGTAATGTAACAAATACTACGGACAATGTGGAGCGATACAAAATATAGACTATGAAATAATACGAAGTTCTAAATGTTGACAATAGGACCCATGGAGGGGATGCGGTTCTCGAAATTCAGAGTAATCTCTACATATGGATATATGCATTTGGGTTGTTATAATGTTATATTTGTAAAATCAAATAAAAATGTTTTCAAAAAGTAAATAGAAATAAAGGTGGACCTATGTAACTTGGGTGGGGGGGAAAGCTGGTCAGCAACGAATCTCAAGGTTGAAAGGCCTACCTGAATAATGTTTTTTAGAAGGTGTCTGAAAACCAGCAGCGACGACTCCTGCTGAACCTCTACTGGCAAGGAGTTCCACAGGACAGGGCCTACCGCATTACAGGGCTCGGCCGCTGGTATGGGCCAGCTGAAATTCAGGGTGGGTTATAACCCAGGGGTGCCCAAACTTTTTTCAAAGAGGGCCAGATTTGATGAAGTGAATATGTGTGAGGGCCGACCAAAGTTGTTGAGGCTTTTTTTTTTTAGGATTTTACCCCAGGAGATAGACTGCCACAGGGGGTGGATTAAACCGACCGGCAGGCCAAATTAGGCCCCCCGAAATGGACTTTGGACATGCCTGTTATAACCCCCTAGCCTCTGCATCACCACCGTGGGAACCCACTGAGTTCCTTCCTACAAGGCAACCCGTCGATGGCCACCTTCTCCTCCTCTTCCTCCCGACTTAATGCTGATACAGTTCATTATCTTATGAAACAAATTGCTTCAAGTGAAGTGTGACATTAGCATGTGCGTGATTCTCCAGTTGCCGGCGCTATTAAAGTTTAAGATGCAATTAGAACAGAGGGAAGAAAATAGCTTTTGCCGAATATTTTGCAGGCCATTAGTTTGAAGGATTTTCCACACAATTTATCCCTGACATTTAAAAGTAGGAGGGCTAAGAAATCCACGTGAGGGACCTTTGCCGTTTTGATAAATGCAGTGTATGTCAAACCAGGAGCAGCCGCGGCCAGCAATTTAATATGCTCCATCGGTTGATGGTCTTGTTCAAAACCTGACTGTGCCCAATAAGTGCAGATCACCCCATTAGCAGAGGAGCTTATCTTGGGTTATTATGCACATGCCGAATTTCAAGATGCTAGCCCACATTGAGGAAGGCCTCCTAACTTTCCAGGCTGGAGCAGTTAAAGACCAAACATTCCTCATCTTTTCCTTTCCCTCCCCCTAATTAGTTGAAGTTCTGGCACAGGTATAGGCAAACTCGGCCCTCCAGATGTTTTGGGACTACAACTCCCATCATCCCTAGCTAACAGAACCAGTGGTCAGGGATGATGGGAGTTGTAGCCCTAAAATATCTGGAGGGCCGAGTTTGCCCATGTCTGATCTAGCATGTCTTCCAAGAGAACCGCAGGCCCTCCTAGTGCAGTGTTTTTCAACCACTGTTCCGCGGCACACTAGTGTGCCGCGAGATGTTGCCTGGTGTGCCGTGGGAAAATTACTTTATATATAGCAATATAGGCCGGTTAAATTTTTTACATTTTCTAATGGTGGTGTGCCTCGTGATTTTTTTCATGAAACAAGTGTGCCTTTGCCCAAAAAAGGTTGAAAAACACTGTCCTAGTGTCCCTGTTTTCCAGGGGCATGCCCGGATTTACAGAAGCTGATTTGACCTAGAATGCCCCGCTTTTCCTTAGGACACCCCCATTTTCATCGGAGAAATGTTGGAGGGTATGGAGTTATCCAACCCCCAAGCTGCCTGAAGGCAGCCCTTGTGTAGGGAATTTTTTAAATGTTTAATTGTGTTTTTATATATCTTGGAAGCTACCCAGAGTGGCTGGGGCAACCCAGTTGGATGGGTGGGGTATATAAAACAACAACTACAATAATAGAATCATAGAACTATAGAGACAGATGGGACTCTGGGGATCATCTAGTCCAACCCCCTGCAATGCAGGAATATGCATCTGCCCCACATTGGGGATCAAACCTGTAACCTTGGCATTATAAGCACTACACTCTAACCAATTGAGCTATCCAGGTTTATAATAATTATTATTGCATAGGAATCCCTATTTTCATTGGAGAAATGTTGGAGCATATGGAACTGGAGCTTGCTGAAAAGCTAAGCAAACCACTGGAGAGTTCAGCCAGCCATGCCCGTCTCACTTGGCCCACGATGGGAGGGGGAGGTAGCAATCTGGTCTGACGATCTCCCCACCACTGTCATACAATAATTTGGGACTGTAACAAAATGTTGCTGCAAGCAGTGATTCAAATCAGTGCACCAACCAGCCGTCCTGTCTTTCAACGACTGCATTCCATTCCATTCCCCATCAATGAGCATTCAGGGCCCACTGAGCATGCTCGGTCCCCACTGGGCTGGGGTGGTTGTGTGTGTGTGTGTGTGTGTGGTGGTTGGGGAGACTCAAAAAAGATTTGTTGCATTGGCTCCCCCCTCCCATTAAAAAAAAATTTATTTGTGCAATCTATACAAAAATAGCACAACAGGGACAAAATGAGCCAGCGCACAGGTTTCTTGGTGTAGGGAGGGAAGACATGGCTGTTTGTAAAGCGGCAGGATCCTTCTTTAAATGTATTGCGCAGGTGGGGTCCAGTAACACGGAACACGGAACTGAACTGATAAAGGAAGGAACAGGAGGTGACCGATGACGTGCTCACCTAGAAAGCCTTCTTCATCCACTATGATGGTATAGTCCTCTGGCGTCTCTGTTAAACTGAAGAACTTGCACCTGAAATAGAGAAGGGGGGGGGACTACTTTCAGCTACTGGCTGAACCACGAAACCATGGAACACATTTAAGAGGCCACACAACAACACACGGACATCTCTTTGAGCGATAAAGCTGGAAGCCGCAGAGAGAGACATGCCTTGCTCTGTGCCAAACCTAAGCTAGAGTTTGGGGCTTCTCTGGAAACAAATGCAGAAGCAAGATCTGTTGAGGTGCTTATGGTGTGACATCCTCTAACCTATGCTCAGGTTGTATAAAGGTAAAGGGTAAAGGGACCCCTGACTGTTAGGTCCAGTCGTGTCCGAATCTGGGGTTGCGGTGCTCATCTCGCTCTATAGGCCGAGGGAGCTGCCGTTTGACTGCAGACAGCTTCCGGGACATGTGGCCAGCATGACTAAGCTGCTTCTGGCGAACCAGAGCAGCGCACGGAAACGCCGTTTACCTTCCGCTGGAGTGGTACCTATTTATCTACTTGCACTTTGACGTGCTTTTGAACTGCTAGGTTGGCAGGAGCAGGGACCGAGCAACGGGAGCTCACCCCATCATGGGGATTCAAACCGCCAACCTTCATTGTAAGGAAATCAAACTCTGGAAGAGGGTTTGGAACCCCTGGAGTCTCCCACCACTCGGGGATTGGGGTGGCGTGTAACACAGATTTTTTTTTTTACATGACCTGGGCACCCAGAAAAGAGGTCTTTGAAGATGATCTCAAGGTCAAGAATGGGAAGAGGCCATTCTTCAGGGAACCCAATCTCCAATCTCCTAAAGGCATTAAAAATGTCAAATCCAGCCAGGAACAGGCAAGGAACCAACACAGACGACGTTGCCCTGACGTACAGCATGCATTCAGATACGAGGAATCGTGTTCCTTTTTCCAGATTATACTGCTAGTGCTTCTATCCATTTTCTAGTGTACTTTTCATGCTGCGGCATTTGTTGCATTGTGGAACGGAGGCTTTTTGACCGATACTCTGGCATGTTGCGCTAAATGGCAGTGGGGGCACCAGTGGGCATGGTGAGATACAACAACAAACAACATTGGGCAGAGCCCAGAACCAGACTGAAGCTGGCGCAGTCCCTTAAACATTGGCAAGATACGGTTCCAACCTCCTGGTCCCAAACAGCAAGTCCCCTGCTGCATTTTGAACTTGCTGTAGTCAGTGAACGGCTTTTTATTTTTTATTTTTTTAAGGCTTTGCACACAACACATTTGGAACAGTCTAATCTGGAGTTTACCAGAGCATGGGTAAATATTAGCCCAGAGAAGCTCAGCTAAGAGTTAGCAGGGTTAGGGAATCTGCTGACAAACCACATAAGACGCTGTTCAGGCGTTCTGTCTGAAAGGGGATTTCCCAACCCAAGTAGAGAGCCGGGATGGCGCAGGGGGTGGGGTGCCTCACTCCCCCCAATGTCCCCACATGAGCCAGCCCTGACCAGGCCATGCTCAGCCTCCCTGCATTTAGTAGCAAGGTCTGAAGTGGCCACCTCAATGTGGTCATGCTGTTGCCAACAGGTGACAGGAGTTGTCAACCTCTCTGGGGACATGGAGACACCCACAAACTGCAGTAAAAGTGTCTGGCTTCATGCCACACGTTTAAAGCCCCATGACACCACCTTAAACTGTCATGGCGTCACAGAATCACAGCATTGTAGGTTTGGAAGGGATCCCCCTTCCACCCGCGTCGTCCAGTCTGGACACTGAAGTCCAGCTGGTGGTTCCCTCCTTGCGAGAAGTGAAGTTAAAGGGAACCAGGCAGAGGGCCTTCTTGGTGGTGGCGCCCGCCCTGTGGAACACTCTCCCACCGGATGTCAAGGAAATAAACAACTACCTGACTTTTAGAAGACACCTGAAAGGCAGCTCTGTTTAAGGAAGTTTTTGATGTTTGATGTTTTACGGTGTTCGATCTTTTGATTTGTTGGAAGCTGCCTAGAGGGGTTTGGGCAACCCAGTCAGATGGGTGGCACATAACATACCCTCCAACATTTCTCCAATGAAAATAGGGACGTCCCATTCCACAATGATATTTATACCTCACACGTCTTACTGGGTTGCCCCAGCCACTCTGGGCAGCTTCGAACATATATAAAAACATATTAAAACATTAAACATTGGGGTGGGGGGGAAACAGGATTGCCTTCAGACGGCTCGGGGGTACCCTCCAAACCCTCCAACATTCCTCCAATGAAAATAGGGACATCCTAAGGAAAAGTGGGACATTCTAGGATCTAAATCAGGGACGTCCCTGGAAAATAGGGACACTTGGAGGGTCTGATATAAATAATAAATTCCTGCATTGCAGGGGGTTGGACTGGATGACCCTTCCAATTCTACAACTCTATGATTATTATTATCCCAAGGGTCATCTAGTCCAACCCCCTGCAATGTGGCACCAGCAGAAGTATTGCCAGGGAAAGGTTTGTGGGAAAGGGTTTTTGTTTTGTTTTGTTTTAAGTCCTGCCCCAATGCATGATCTCCAGGGTGAGAGTTGCATTCACCCATGCATGTATGCTTCTGTTTCCCTGCAATTCACCCATTACTGCATGTTGGGAACACCAACCTTAAAATTTGCCACCTGGGGTGAATCATGAAAACAGGGAAAATTATGGCGCAAAACTCCTGCCATTTTACAGGTAAATTTTAAATGGACGGAATTATAACAACAGCAACAAAAATCCCTCGATATTTCTGGGTTAACAGGATTTCTGTGTTGCTTTAAACTTTTTTTTTTTAAGCTGTGTTTATTTAATCTTGTTCATTTCCTTGTGGGTGTGTAAGTGGAAGGTGATAGGAAAAGAATTTACTGCTTGAGGGGTGGAATATCAAAGGTCTGCTCCTTTTCCCCACTTGTAGAATTTGGGACTCTGCATGACATAGTGAGAAGCCATGATGCCCCCCCCAGGGGCGTAGCTAGGTAAATTGGTACCCGGGGGCAAAAAATTTGTCACCCCCCCCCCAGGCATGGGAAGGTCAGGTGGTACCCGGTGCGGAAAATTTCTTGTCAACCCCCCCATTGATTCCCCCCCCGCAAAAATGGTTTTACGTTATTTCATATTTTCTTACAAAGGAATAATAACAAGTAATAATAATAAAAAACTTTTATTTATATCCCACCCTCCCCAGCCAAAGTCGGGCTCAGGGTGGCTAACACCAGATACATAACATTGGTATAAAATCAAACAATAATTAAATTACCTCCTAAAAACCTCTCAAAGTCTAATTAGATGGCTTTCCACAGGGTTAGGGTTGGGAACAGTAAGTGTTCTCTGAACTGAAATTTCAGCCTTCATGACATAGGAAAACAGCCAAGTGAACAGCTATTTTGGTGGAGGAGGGTCAAGATATTAACCGATATGCATGAAATTTCATATATAGCTATATAATCCCTAGTATAGTAAGATAAGACCTTTGGAGCAGGCATTTAAAAAAAAAATATTCCTTGATAATTTGTCACCCCCTCCATTATGGAACCCGGGGCGGCCCGCCCCCCTCGCTACCCCCTGTGCCCCCCTGCTACACCACTGGACGTATCCTGGGAATAGGGGCTGGCCACAGACTTGACTGGGAACACTCCACACAGGAACAGGTTGTTGCTAGTCTTACTTTTGTATCCTTAGCCACAGACCTAAGTTAACTGCACCCCAAAAATCCAGGCTACCACCTGAAAAAGAACAGACCTTTGCCGTAGTACTGAAGGCCATCAAGGGAGGGGCGAGACAAGCCTCGCTTGGCAGGGATTTCCACAACTTAGGGGCGGCCACAGAAAAGACACCTGCACCTGCTACTCTTCCAACAGCTTGTTTATTTTGTGTTGCTGTTGCAGGTGCAATTGAGACACATATCTTGGGTATTGTTTGGCTTTGTTTTTATACACAGTCGTACCTCGGAAGTCGAACGCCTTGCGACTCGAACGTTTTGGCTCCTGAACGCCGCAAACCCGGAAAGTCAGCGTTCCGGTTTGCAAATGTTCCTTGGAACCCGAATGTCCAACGCAGATTCTGATCGGCTGCAGGAAAATTGGAAGCTGCGCCTTGGTTTTTGGAAGTCGAACGGAGTTCCGGAACAGATTCCGTTCGACTTCCGAGGTACGACTGTACCGAAACAGCCATCCGCTTTGGAAAGCCATTTTACGGCGGGCGGGCCAAGGAAAATGGCACACAAACCGTTCTTCAAATCAAATGACTATTCCTGTGTCAACAAGAAATCTGTCCAGGAACAACCCACCCTGGGCTAGATGATCACCCTGACAAGTGTTTCCAAGCAAATTCCAAATTTCCCTAGAAGTTACTGGACGCGGGAGATGTTTGGACTGGCTGGAGTGGAAGAGCAGGCATGTAATTAATACCGCGGCAGAGGAAACAGATCTGTATCTTGGAGCAGCTGGGCGGTTCGCTTTTTGCAAACTTGGCACATTGAGGGGGAGGCGAGGCAGCCAACTGACTTAGCAATAAAAGAGAGAAGCGTTCCCCCCCCCCATGCCATCCGCAGAGGAGCCTGTAACCCGGTAGGCCGTGAATTCTCCTGAACGCACATCTCCCCTTCTAAACTTACTCTTCCCTTCTGGAATTTTGCATGCAAGCCAGCCATGTGGTGGATGAGTGTGTGGTGCACAGTGTGAGGTCTCCTGCTATGGGCGATCGGGTGTCCTCCCTCCTTGACAGTCCTCCACAGCGACCTGCCGTCTGGACCGAGATGCATGAGGGGCTGCCCTTGCAGGCTGCAGCTGGTGCATAATGCAGCTGCTGGCGTGGTAAACATGGGGCAGTTTGATGGGACCATCATGCACCAATAGTCCTGAAGGCCCTGCGCCGGCTGCCAGCGAGTTACAATTTCCAGTGGTCAACTATCACTCCGCCTTCCAAAGGAACTCTGGGAACTGAAGTCCAGTGGGGGGGGAAGGGGGGGTTTCCAAACAACTGTCAGCACCCTTAGCAAACTACAGTTCCCAGGATTCTTTGCAGGAGGCCCTGACTGTTTAAAGTGGCGTAATAGTGCTTTAAATGTACCGTGCAGATGGGCCACTCTAGGTTTTTAAGCCCTGTTCCCCGTAATGAGCTACAGTTTCCAAAGGGGTTTAAACAATCAAGCCCTCTGCCCAGGGAATTCTGGGAACTCTAGTTCTGTGAGGAGAAATAGGGAACCCCTAACAACTCTCGGCACACTTATTGTACCACAGAGCTCAGGATTCCTTCGGGGAAATCATGACTGCTAGTGCTGTAACAGTGCTTTGGATATAAGGTATGGATGCAAGGTGTTACAAACTACAGCATAAAGCCCGAAATGGCTTAGTGTTCTAGAGTAGGAAGGGACGACAAGGGACATTTAGTCCAACCCCTTGCAATGCAGGAATCTTCCACCAAATGCGGGGCTCAAACCCACAACCCTGAGATTAAAAGTCTCGTGCTCTACCGACTGTGCTAATCTTCTTCTCCCCCAAAAGAGCAGATTCTTCGATATCAACCACCTCAGACCCTACAATCCAAAGGTGAGGTCTTGTTGATGATGCCACCTCTGGGGACTACCTGGCTTGTGTCTCACGGCCTTCTCGGTGGTGGCTCCCGGTTTCTGGAATGCCCTGCTTGGTGAGATGCACCTGTCTCCTTCATTACAGAGTTTCTGGAGGAATTCGAAAACACTCCTGTTTAACCCAGGAACTTGAAGGCTGAAAGACACTGTACTTGGCAACCCCGAGAGAATGTTTGTCACCATTTATAGATTTTTTTATTATTATTTTAAAAAATCTCGATCGAATAAATAAATATATAGGGCTGGCAGAAGGCAGTCATTTGATTCTTTTTTATTAAAAAAAATGGACAGTTCTCTGTTTAAAAATAAAAAAGCTCTACAAAGGGAGAGAGCCAACACTTGTGGATGACCAGTGAAGCCGGGATGTTGGAATATTCAAGACAGGTAAAAGAAAGGACTTCTTCATGCAATGCATGTGGAACTCCTTCCCACAGGAGGCAGTGATGGTCACCGACTTGGGTGGCTTTAAAAGAAGACTGGGCAAATTCTTGGAAGAGGAGAAGGCCATCAATGGCTACTAGCCATAATGGCTATGTTTTACCAGCACAGTTAAGAGGCAGCAATGCTTCTGAATACCAGCTGCTGGAAACCACAGGAGAGGAGAGTGGTCTTGTGCTTGAACCCTGCTTGCAGGCTTGCCATAGGCATTTGATAACAGGAATCTTCATTTGATAACAGGAATCTTCACTCAGTAGAGCATGAGACTCTTAATCTCAAGGCTGTGGGTTCGAGTCCCACATTGGGTAAAAAAAAAAGATTCCTGCACTTCAGGGGGTTGGACTAGATGACCCTTGTGGTCCCTTCCAACTCTGCAATTCTATGATTTTATGACATGATGGGCCATTGTCCTGATCCATCAGGCTTTTCTTACATTCTTACGATGCCGACATCAACATTTTTTACCTGGAGACCACGCATCCCCTAGTCCAGTGTTTTTCAACCTTTTTTGGGCAAAGGCACACTTGTTTCATGAAAAAAATCACGAGGCACACCACCATTAGAAAATGTTACAAAATTTAACTCTGTGCCTATATTGACTATATTTAAGTAATTTTCCTGTGACACACCAGGCAACATCTCACGGCACACTAGTCTGCCGCGGAACAGTGGTTGAAAAACACTGCCCTAGTCTGCCGCACGAGGGCGAGATGGTTTGCATTTCTATTTATAATTTGGCACCTATACATATATATTGCTGCAAGCATGGGGCCACCACTGAGATGGCCGTTTAATTGATTTCACCAGCCAGCACGCGCAGCTGATTTCTAAAGGCAGGAAGGTTGACATGAGTGAAGGGAGTCTTGCAAAAGAGAAAATAAGAAAAAAAAAAAGCTACCGTATTTGGGTAAGAATGTTAAGCCTTCTCTGTGCTTCTTACTGCATTGCTTTAAGATGTGACTCAACAGATTGAGAGCGAGCAGCTCCTTCATCCAGCTGCCTGCAGAATGTTGACGGAGTCTCTCATGCCTTCCAGATATTACTGAACTACAACTCCCATCATTCCTGATCACTGGCCGTGTTGGCTGGAGCTAATGGGACTTGTAGTCCAACTGGAAAGCATCTCTTCAGCCAAGCCTGCCGTAAAGCAAGAACAGAATTTGGTTTAAATCTGGCTTGATAGGGGAGAAACAAATCAGGATATCTGGATCTCACAAGAAGCACACAGCTTGAGCAAGCACACTTTTCTTAAGTCAGTGTTCTTGGTTTATCACTACAAGTGAAGGTGGCCAAGAAGTGGCTGCTTCCATATGCAGTAGAAACTTATTTAATTAAGCCCGAGGGCTTGGAAGACACACAGATCCTACAGAGTAAAACTAAAAAGGAGAACAGTCCTGCGCATGTTTCACATAACCCAGAGGCGATGTGGAGGGCAGCTCGAAACCAAGGAATCCAAGCCTCACTATTTGTATTTGAGAAGGTTCCAGCCCTCTAAGCAACGTCCAAACCACCACACGGTTCACAGGAAGTTAAGCAGGGCATGCAAGTATGTATTACGGACTACATGAAAATGGTGCGCAGCCATGTGGGAGGCTGGAAAGTCCGATGGCCTGCAGGCTAATTTCAAAAATGCTCTGGAAGCCATTGCTCTGGCAAGAATGACCTGTCATTTCCCGTTCTGGTTGCTGGGTGGGCGGGAAGAGGGAGGAAGGCAGAGGAAGGAGGAGGGAGAGGAGGAGGAGAAGCGACTAGTAGGGCAGGAGACAGGGAGATCAAACTCTAGGATAGATTACCGCACCCCGTTATACGTGGGGCTGCCTCTGAAGACTGTTCGGATACTTCAGCTGATGCAGAATTCAGTGGCCAGGCTGGAAGCAACTGGGCAGCTTTGCCAATGCCATAAATAAACACTGTCCCTCCAGCAGCAAAACTTTTTTTGGGGGGGGGGAAGCTCCCCACCCCCAATCCAATGGCACAGCCAGCAATATTATATTAAATAATACAGTATCCATCAAATTACAACTCTTCTTAGAATCACAGAACTGTAGCGTTTGGAAGGAATCCTAGTACATATCTAGTCCAACCTCCTGCAATGCAGCAGTATGCAGCTGTCCCATATGGGGATCGAACCTGCAACCTTGGCATTATCAGCACCATGCTCTAACCAACTGAGCCGCCTCAATTTCCATGCATCCCCTAAGCATAGAAATGCAAGGGGTCCTCATGCTCCACCAGTAGGCAGCCGCCCCAACTACGAGTGGCAAGAAGGCTCAGTTGAGCGGTTTAATGGAGATTTACCAATCCACTGGGAGAAGCAACCCCTGTGAAGCAAACTCTCCCCAAGGGCAGGGCTTGGGGAGGGAGGGAGTGGGGCGAGCTGTGGGGGTGGGCGATGCTTGAGGGGGTGAGAGAGGTGCAAAGGAAAGGGGGTCTCCTGCCAAAAAACCTTTGGCAGGAGACACACTTTGGGTGTTGTCAGGTGTGTGGCAAGGGCAAAGGAGTTTGTGGGGCTGGTAAGTGAACCGGGTGATAGCCCTTAGTATTACGTACAGGGTGAGTCCTTTAAAAGAGGCCCCATGGATAAAGAGTACACATGTTCCATGGGGTCTCTTTTAAAAGACTCACCCTGTAGTTTCTAAGTGCATCACCATTAATAGTAATTATAATAATAATAATACTCTGCACTCCTACCTGTTGTTGTCAATATTTTTTTTCTTGACTCCTTTTATATATTTAATTCATTTGTAACTGAAGATCAACAAAGCACAAATTCAAATAATAATAATAATGTCAGAATGATCATAAATGCTTTAGCTGAGGTTCCTGCATCACAGGGGGTTGGGCTAGATGACCCCTGGGGGTGCCCCTTCCAACTCTGTGGTTCCATGATCGCGGCTGAGTTTCTTTACCCAGTTCCAGTCTCCTTCCACAGCCTGCTGGCAATCTGGGACTTTGGAAGCTCTTCAGATATTACCTCTATGTGACCCCCACCACCCCCAGCCCCCAATCCCAGTATGTCTTGGCCCTCTGACTCTCTCTTAATGGCCCTGTTTTTCAAGAGGAAGCAAGAACAGGCTGTGCAAAACGATGTTTGTGTCTCTCTCGTTCTTAGCTCCAGAGTCCAGAGTAAACTTATTTGTGGCACAGCTTCTCGGGTCAATATGCGCGAAGTCTTGTGTAAAAGGAGTATTCGGCGCAGGATTAAGTGTGGGTTAGAGAGCAGAGGCAGGAAAGGCGGGAGGAGGTCATCGCAAAAGCTGGTCAAATATGTACTTTGCTTTAAGTGCAGAAGAACCCCACAAAAAGGCATTTCGAGGCAGAAAGCCCCAACCTTTGGCAGGAGACACACTTTGGGTGTTGTCAGCAATCCTGCTGGACACTTGAGGCAGTTTACTGCCTCCCCCCACCCCACCCCCCAACCGGCCACTTTGTTTTCCCATTTTAAATGTGATGTTGAAATCCTAGCATGGGTCGGAGATAAAAAAAACTGACTCGATTTGTTATTTTTGACCTGCTTTCCTTTCAGGAGACATACGGAGCAGCTTTCAATACTAAAAATGATAACATATTAAAATAATCCCACACAGGCCACCTCCACTTAAAAGTCATGGTCTCTCATGAAGAATCTTGGGAACTGCAGTGTGTTAAGGGGGCTGAGAGGGCTGGGTTTTGTTTTCTTCAGACCAATTCCCCTCACAGAGCTACAATTTTCAGAGTGGTCAACTATCACTCCGCCTTCCAAAGGAACTCTGGGAACTGAAGTCCAGTGAGGGGAATAGAGGGGTTTCCAAACAACTGCCAGCACCCTTATCAAACTACAGTTCCCAGGATTCTTTGCGGGAGGCCCTGACTGTTTTAAGTGGCGTAATAGTGCTTTAAATGTACTGTGCAGATGCGCCACGCTAGGTTTTTAAGCCCTGTTCCCCGCAATGAGCTGCAGTTTCCAAAGGGGTTTAAACAATCAAGCCCGAGGAATTCTGGGAACTGTAGTTCTGTGAGGGGAAATAGGGAACTCCTAACAACTCTCAGCACACTTATTGTGCCACAGAGCTCAGGATTCCTTCGGGGAAATTATGACTGCTGGTGCTGTAACAGTGCTTTAGATGTAAGGTATGGATGCGACGAAAGGCAGTGACCAACCAGTGACATCCCATCTAAGCCACTTAGGGCTTGCTGCGTCAATGATTTTCTGACTGAGAAGCATGAATAAAAGTTGAATGGAAAAGGCAAGCAACCCTGCCTAATGCTTCCTCGAGTATTTTGCCTGAAAGACCTACGCACACTCTTAAAAGCGGTAAGAGATGATGGTAAGTTGAATGTTATTGTGCTGGACACAGAGGAATGGTGGGAGAGAGAAGTCCAGAATCAGAGGCTGGAGAAGACGAGGGCAAGAAGCAGAGATGAGTGAGGCTGCTGAAGAAGCCAGGGAGTCTCCCCCTCCTGCTACCCTCTCCCATGGTCTCCCAGGACCAGGAGAGGTATGAAGATGGAGGAGCAAAGGCAGGCAAGGTGGAGAAGTCTCAGATTTCAAGGGAAGGATCCAGGGGAGGAGGAGACTTAGGGAGCGGTGGGAATGCAGGGACCTTCAGTCCTCACAAGTGTCTCATTGGGGCACGCTACTGGGAAGAGTTGCTTTGCTCATTAGGACTGAGCTGTTCGGTTTCTTTGAAATAAACAGTTAACTTCGTTGACACATTGTGAGTCACTGCTGGCCTGCTCCCAACTCCCGCCTTGACAGAAGATAATACTGAGCTAGATGGACCCAATGGTCTGACGTGGTGGAAGGCCGCTTCCGACAACCCGACAACTAACAGGTTTGTTGTGGCCGTTGTAATTTAAAGAAGCGTTTCCGCCCCACCTCGTGGCTCACAAAGGGCCCTCCGAGGCGATTCACTACTCGTAATAGAAATACAAACACTTTAACAGATTCAAGCAGACTTTACCGGACGCAATAGTTCCTCCTGGAGAAGAGCAACAGTAGAAGCTAAAACATTAAGTGATATAAACTCCTTGGAAGTTCAGACTAATGAGTCACTTGTTTCGGAGAGATGCATTTGTGGCAGGCAAGCGCTATGAGGCTGTCAGAATATTATGACATCTCTGCACATCAGACAGATGCGTTGAGTGGCTAACATTTTACAACTACGTTTTCCACGGGTCCAGAGGAAACCCATTGAACTTAATGAACAGGACGAACGTAGGTCCATTAAATTCAACGGGTTTACTCTCGAGGCAACACCCGCACCATTCATTTAAAGCATTATGATACCACTTTAAACAAGCATGCTAGGGAACTTTTGCTTGTTACGGGGGCTGAGATTTATTAGGAGACCCTCGTTTCTCTCAGAGTCCTACAACTCTCAGAGCTTTCAATTCTTATTTTGGGAGTTGTAGCTCTGGGAAGGGAACATGGGTCTCCTAACACCTGTCGGCACCCTCAACAAACTATACCTCCCAGGATTCTTTGGAGGGAGTCCATACCGTTTAAAGTGGAATAATAGTGTTTTAAATATATAGCGCAGATGGACGGTCGTCCCTATTTTCATCAGAGAAATGTGGAAGGGCATGCGAGCCCCGTGGGGGAGAGTTGAACCCCAAAGTAGGAGAGCTTCAGTAACGGAGGCTGCACCCAGACACCACATGTTTAATTGCATGGTGTGGATGTAACCAGGTAAGTAAAAATGGACAGGAAAAGGCACAATAAAGGACAACAGGGAGAGGAAGAATACTGATGGGAGGGGGGTTAAAAATGTATCGCTGCAATATCTCCTCATCTGCCACCTCACTTTTTATTGTACAAATTCTCCGAATTCCAAGCTAGGATAAACCAAAGTCGACAGCCTGGATTATACAGATTAAGGCACTTGCTGGGTTTTGCTTCTGCTAGTTGGGGGTGGTGGTGGTTGGAAAGAACTCAGAATACTCAAGCCTTTGCCCCGCTGGAAGCTGTGTCCTCGTGGTTTCTAGCATTTTCCCACAGTGAAAGGGGCTAGAATTGTAGAGTTGGAAGAAGGAACCCCGAGGGTCATCTAGTCCAACCCCCTGCAATGCTTCTGCTTATAAACCTCCAAGGAAGGAGAGACCAACACCTCTCGTGGGAGTCTATTCCACTGTCAAACAGCTCTTACCCTCAGAAAATTCTTACTGATGTTTAGTCAAAATCTGCTTTCTTGGAACTTAAAGCCACTGGTTCGAGTCCTACCATCCAGATTAGGAGAAAACAAAGTTTACTCCATCTTCCATGTGACTGCTCTTCAGACGTTTGAAGATGGCTATCCTATCTCCTCTTTTCCAGGCTAAACATACCCAGCTCGGCTCCTTCAACCATTCCTCCTATGGCTTAGTTTCCAGACCCTTGTTCATCTTGGTCGCCCTCCTCTGCACACGTTTCAGCTTGTCAACATCCTTCTTAAAACTGTGAAGCCCAGAAATGGACTCAGCACTCTAGGTGTGTTCTGACCAAGGCAGAAGAGAGTGGGATTATTACTTCCCTTGATCTAGATTCTGGACATTGTACTTCTGTGGATTCAGCCTAGAATAGCATTAACCAAGAATAGCATCATTAGCAGTAATGGATTCCCACAAATAATCCTGGGAACTGCAGTTTGTTTAAGGTGCTGTGAGTTGTGAGTTGACCCCTCAAAGAGTTACAATTCCCAGAGTGGTTTAACAATCAAATCCTCTTCCCAGGGAATCCTGAGAATTGGAGCTTTGTGAGGGGAATGGTGGTCTCCTAACAACACCCTTTACAAAACTACAGTTCCCAAGAATCTTTTGGGGTTAAGCAGTATCATAGTGCTTTAAATTCATAGTGCAGAAGGTACTCAGTTGCAAAGTTGCTGCGGAATAGTGTAACTTGCCCGTAACTTTAAAAAACACAACTTCTCAACTAAGAATGGGGAGGTTGTGGCTTCGAGTGAGAAACATTAGAAAATGGAGACAGGGTATAGGAGATATTTTTCTTCTAAAACAATTAAAAGGATCCTTTCTTTGTCCCAATGTGTGCCACAACAGTCACCACTTTCTCTGCCTCTGGGATGGCAAATGGGAAGGAGGGAAAGCAGCTGATTATAGCTTGGAGTGGGCAGGCCTTACTGCTCGGGCGACATAGTTGCCGATCTCCATTCTGCAAAAATGAATTTCCACATCTTAATCCTAAACCTACTTATTTGCAAGTATGCAGACTGAACGGGATGGAGGTGGTGACCTATTTTTAGGGGAGGAGCTCTAGCAAGAGATCAGGATCTGGGGTTCAGGTTAACAGAGTGCTCCTAAGCATGTGCAAAGTCCCTCTCGTTCAACAAGGATGCATATTTACCTAACAGGAGTCTATTTGCGCTTCTGGTGAGTTTAACAAATCTTACTGGAGGCAAAAAAAACCCTGCTATAATCAATCAATCAATCAATCAATCAATCAATTTTATTATTATTTATTTATTACCCGCCCTTTACCCTAAGGCAGGCATGGCCAAACCTGGCCCTCCAGATGTTGTTGGCCTACAACTCCCATCATCCCTAGCTAACAGGACCAGTGATCAGGGATGATGGGAATTGTAGTCCCAAAACATCTGGAGGGCCGAGTTTGGCCATGCCTGCCCTAAGGCAACAGGGCGAGTCACAACAATTTAAAATATAACATTAAAAACAGTTTAAAACAAATTAGAATCACAAGAATTGGGTGGCTCCTAAAAATATACATCTCAAGTGTTCAAAGCGCAGGGCATGAGAAGGCCACTCACCCAGCAGCTTCCAGAAACTAACCCACACGATCCCAGTGTGTGATCGCACAAGTAGGACGCAGGTGTGCTCTGCTTGGATGGAGTGCATATTCTTGATAACACCCAAACCATGCTGTTACCAGAGAAGGCAATTGTAGCGCAAGTGGTCGAGAGCCAACATGGCATTGCCAAGGCTGGGCCATGGGCACAGTCATAGAATTGTAGAGTTGGAAGGGACCACGAGGGCAGCATTTGAAATTAGCTGAGCGCCAGGCACATTTTGAGAAGGGCAACTGGCCTTTTTTTTGCAAGGAAGTGGAGGTGTTTGGTCGCCAGGTTTGGCACCTAACATCTCCATCTGGCTGGCGGGTGGGCATGGCTGTGATGCCGCTCCAGTCAGCTGGCCTGCGGGGCAGTGCAGCGGCAGCAAGACACACACACACACATCTTTTGTTGCCACAGTGCCCTGCGGATCCCCTGGCTCACAAAGCACCAAAAGAGGCACATCTTCTGGTGCTGTGCGAGCCAGGTGATTCGCACACATGCATATCTTTTGCTGCTGCGCTGCCCCACAGACCATTTGCTTTGTAATTTAGCTTTGTTTTTTTTTTTGTTTTTAATGCAGCTAGACATATCGTTGTGATTACCATATCCTAGTTTTAAGGTGCCACCTGGCTCCGAGATTTTATATCTCAGTTTCTAACCCTGCACAAGGGTCATCTACTCCAACCCCCTGCAATGCAGGCATGTTTGACCCAATGTGGGGCTCGAACCCACGGCCCCAAGATTAAGAGTCTTACGCTCTACCAACTGAGAGACGAGTCACTAGTCAGGACTGGAATCCAAGTGATCAAGAAAGAACAAACGAAGATCAAAGAATAACCAAGGATCCAGAAACACACTCAGGAAGATCTTGTTGCTCAGGTGAAACAGGGAGTCCCCTTTTGCACTCCATCCTCTCCAAAAGGATGCAATGGCCAGCCTGGGTGGGTGGAGTCAGTCTAGGGCGAGAAGCCACTGCCTGCAATTCAGTGGCTTGCCACATGGGGCAGACATACATGGATCCTGCAAATCTCTTCAATAATAGCACCCACAGTGTCCAACAAGGGCAGGCCAACACCAGGCGTTCAAAGCCCACACAGTGCACATTTGAAGGACATGGTTTTCCCCCCAAAGGACCCTGGGAGCTGCAGCTTGTTGAGGAATTACATCTTTGGGAGGGGAAACTGCAGTCCCCAGGATTCTTTGGGGATGCTTCAAATGTATGGTGTGACTCTGCCCATTAATGTCTTACTCAGCCGCACAGTCTCACTGCGGGACTTGGACCATTTCTTAAGGCCAAACCACATGTGCGCATGTTTATTCAACACACACACTTGCCAATTGCAATAAATTGGGGTAGCATTTTTTTTGGGGGGGGGGATTGATCTGATACCAGGAGTGAATAGTCAGGGGGAAAGCGCCTTAAAGTAGTCGGGAGTGTTGGGGAGACAAGGTAGGAATTAAGGGGCAAGCTTGGCAGCCATCTTGGCTGTCAGTCCTGGAAGACCTGCTCCCTGCCTTGCAGGCTTTTCTTTCCCCACCTGGCCTGGAAGGGTAGGAACCGAACCGAACCGAACTGACTCCAACTACAGAAGCTGAGGTTGCTGAGCGGACTCTTGGGCTGAGGTGTTGTTTGTTTCGCTGTTGTTGCTGTTGGTTTTTTGCATCTAATATTTGTGATTTGTATGGAAACTGTCCAGTTAGGTTGTGTATTATTTTTTTAAAAAATGTTTTATTTATTTTACATTGCAGTTATGTCTTTTCTCTCATGCTGTAAGCTGCTTTGAGCATGGTTTGAACTGTGGAAAGGCGGCACACAAATAAAATTATGTATGTATGTATGTATGTATGCCCCTGCTTCCATACTTCTCTGTTGAAAGTTAACATGTGCCCCAATCCAGAATTGTGTTCAGACAAGGGAGCATGCATTCCCAGGTGTGGGGAACCCTTCACCCTCCAGATGTTGCTGAACTACATCTCCCATCAGGCCTAGCAAGGATGGCCAATGGTCAGGGGTGATGGGAGTTGTAGTTCAGCAGCATTTGGAGAGCCATGGGTTCTGCATGCTTCCCTTAACCCAAAAGGATTGTGGCAAGGATGAAAGAGTCTGGATTGAAGAAATGTAGGGAAATACCTCTCCTCAAACAAAGCAACTCAAAAGATTGCTAGTCAGTCTAAATCAGAGGTCGGCAACCTCCGGCCCATGGGCTGGATGCTGCCCACGAAGACCGTTTTACCGGCCCACGAGCCACCCACTCACCAAGCCACCCGCTCAGCAAGTCCCCGGGCGCCGCACTAAACCGGCGCAACGCGGCACAGGGACTTGCCGAGTGGTGCCGGAAATGGCATCTGTGCACACGCAGACGCCGGAAATCGCGTCTGCACATGCCCAGACACTGGAAATCGCTTTTGCGCAGGCCCGGTTTTCGGTATCTGGGCTTGCACAGAAGCGATTTCTGGCATCGTGCTGCGCATGTCCGGCCCACAGATGATCTCTGTGCGAATGATGCAGCCCATGGCCGGAAAACCTTGCCAACCCCTGGTCTAAATGAAGAGTGGAATTTGTTCCCCAATGTCAAAATATGAAATCATTAAGGATGAGCACCTTCCAACAATCAGGGTTATTATAGTACTGTATAAAAATTTCCTAGGAGCTTGCAAACGAATTGTGAACTCTGTACTACTTATCCTTAATAATACTTCATATGTATGCTTCTTAAAAAACAAGAAAACAAAGGAGAGCATTCAAAAAGGATGAAACACACACACCCGCCAACAAACTGAAATGGTACGCCCCAAAATACTACTGGCCAATTTATGCATCCAGCAGAATCCAAGTGGCAAAGCAGCAGTTCCTGACTGTACCACATCAGACTGCAGGTGGGTTTGTTTTTTTGTTTTTTTTTTCATTTTAGAGGGGGAAGTAATCTCCCTGCACAGAGAGATGTAGCATGTCAGGAAAAAGCTTTGCCTTTTATGAAAAATGAAGGTTATATCTATCTATCTATCTATCTATCTATCTATCTATCTATCTATCTATGGAACAGGCAACCTCCACTGGAAGTGGTGTAGCCCAGGAAGGGTTTAAACACTTGGTTTTGCTCACTGAACTTTCGGCAGTAGGTCCAATGCTGCTGAGAGCATCACTGGCAGTGGGGAGAGTGGTACATGGCTCCTGTTGTGTAAGTAACAGGCCATTTTGTGGCAGGTGGTGACAATTCTTCACAAAGAGGCTGGTCGCGGCATAAGAATCCAACTCTTCTTTTTAATCGAAGCTTTTTCAGAATTTCTGCAATGTGTTAATCACAAATACAATAGAACTTTGTGCTCCGGTGTAAAGTCCACATTTTAAGACAAGAAGGAATTAAAGGTTACTGGCGACATCTGAAAAGCCTTTGGGATTCCTCCCAAAAGTGCCACAATTAACAATGCAACAAAAGGGGAATCTGTCACCATCCATTGGGGGGCCGGGGGGGGGGGGAGAAGAGAAAGAACGGACCTAAATGTTTAAAAATAATTGTGTTGCATTTTAAGTTGGCTACCCTGTTGCGTTATTCAAGGGAAGCTGTAAACAAGGTAAAAGACGGATAATGTTACACAGCAAACAATGTCAACTGCCAAGCCACAAATCAGAGGGGAATTTCAAAGCAATGAAGTTTAAACTTGAGATAAGGGATGGTAATCAAATTAGATGGCAAACATGCCCATTCATTCAGCCACATTATTAAGGTGGGGTGGGGGTAGAGAAACATGTCCTTCCCCAACATTTTAAATCTGCAATTCAATTTTAAAACAAACACACACACACACAATTTATTAGCAGTTTCCCCTGGGACCCAGGAATGCTTGGTTATTAAAACTGGTTTCTGAAGTGGATTCTAAGTAGCAATGCAAAAACACTTAATTCCAAACCGAGAGTGGAGTTTAGGAATTATTTCTCTTAACCCCCCCCCCCAACCTCTGCTCTATCTGCAATAGGGGGGCGGGCGGAGGCAGCACTCAACCCACTATTTACAATATATTTGCAATTCAAATTATGCCCATCCAAGAAGCACTGGTATTGAGTGTGTGTGGTGAGGAAGGGGGGGCGGCGGCGGCGGCGGGTGGCTATTCACTTTACTTCTCGGTAAAAAATAATAATGCAGTCTTTAAAAACAACAACAACAACAACTCGATATATTCACGGATCTAATAAGGCGAACCTTTGACTTCGTTTCGCCCCCGCCTTCATTATCCAAAAAGACAGGAAGGGGGGGGGGGAAATATTAACAACATGATGTTGCAGGAAACCCATGAAAGTCGCCTCTTGCATACTTAGCAATAAACATACCTTTTGACTAAACGCTACATGGTCTTAACTGCTAGCACAATTTCTAGCACAAACACAAAAAAACATAGTCCTCTTCTGCCCCCTCCTCCCCTCTTCACGGCTGCTCTTTGTTGTTGACCGAGTCCTTAGTTTTTCTTTGGGGGGGGGGAGGGGAAACACCCCCCCCCACTTAACCCTCGTTTATTCACTTTTTATAAAACACACACACCGCCGCCTAAACTTAGCAATGCACGCAAAGAAACCCCCCTCCGGCAGCTGTTTAAATTCATCAGCATCTTTTAAAGCAGATTTGGGTGTTTTTGGTTTTTGTTTTAAAAAAAGACTATATGGGGGGGGGAGGGGAAGAAGGGGGCGTGTTTGTGCGGAAACTCACAAAAAATAAAACGAGAATAAAGCGGAAAAGCTCTCACTGGACAGGCGAAACCATTTAAGGGTAGCAATAGGAAAAGAAGTGGGGGGTAGTGTGTGTGTGTGTGTGGGGGTTTTGACCCATTAACCCTAACCCTCCCCCTCCCCACAACCTTGACTCCTGTATGGGAATTAGTCAAGCCGGGGCCCCCTCCCCTCCGGCTGCCTCCCCCCTTCGTTGTTGCCTCCTGTTAAAGCTGGAAAGGCTGCCGAGCACACACCCCCCACCCCGAAAAAGGTTGTCACCCCGTTACCTGGTCTTGGAGGAGAGAAAAGCTAGCTTGATCAGCCCGTAGGTAAACAACTGGATTCTCTCCTTGGCGACACTAGCTACTTTTAGTCGGTGCTCTAAAATGTGCAATTCCATCCTTTCCTCTTTTTCATTTGTAGTTCATCAGTTTTTGGGAGCCTCTGTTTGTTGCGTGTGAGGTTTCGGGGTGGGGGGGAGCAGCAGCAGGAGGGTGGGGGGTGTCTTCCTCTTTGTCCGAAAGGGGTATTTTCCCACCCTCTTCCTTTTACGTCTCCAACGCAGGCAGAGAGTGGAGGAGGAGGAGGAAAATAACGACTTTGAAAAAGGGATGGAAGAAGAAGAAGAAGATATTATTTGTCATGAAATTAACAAGGGGGGGGGGTTGCGGGGGTGGGTGGGTGGGGTGGGGGGAAGAGGGAAGATGTTGCTAACTAAAGAAGAAGTGGCGGTGATGGAGGGAGAGAAAAAGAAAGAAAGCAAAGCCAACAAAACAAAACAAAAAAAAAAGAGGAGGGGAGAAAAGAACAGCTGAAGCTGGAAGGAGAGTGGGGAGCTTCAGAGCGCAGAAAAAGCGGCTGCTGTTTCAATGTAACAAACAACTTGCCAGTCAAACGGGCCCGCAAGTGGGCATGCGCAGGAGCGCAGAGCATTCTGGGAGGTGTAGTCCAGAGGGCGGAGCACGGATCAGGAGTTGGGGGGGTTTTGCCTTTTTTTTTTTTTTAAGGACCTCCGCCGCCCCGAGGTGCTTCCAAAATAAAAGAGTCCTTGGCGAGGCGTCCGGGTACCCGCCTTGCAAACAGAGCCAATTCTTTCACCACGATTTAGAATGGAATGTGATCTGCAAAACACGTTTTTATGAAGTGATGGCCGTGGAGGAGAGGGGCAGGTGGGGCTCGTCCACCTAGGAAGGCAGCCCGTCTTCTAGGAGAAGGAAAACTCTGGTCCTAACTGACCCTCCTCTGCCTTGCAGCTCTATTCATTGGTGAGAAAGGCTTAAGAAGCAAACCCTGAGGAGCAATCTGATGCCTTGCAGGACATCTTCAGGAGAAGAAAAGGCTAAGGAGTAAACCTTACACAAATCCGGAGTGGAGTCCCTAAGACGGTTGGATGGTGCCTTGTATTGTACGCCTCCTTCCAGCAACTCCTGCAGCCAAGCTGGTGCCAAATGTACTGCTCTGCTTTCCTTTGGACCACATCCTTTGAGAGAAGGGTCTTGTCATCTGGGCAGCCCAGGAGCTCCAAACACACTGCCCAGGCTTGCGTTCCGGAGAAGTCACTTTGGTGCTTCTAACGCACCAAAAACAAGTGGGAGGCAGCTGTTACGAGCTACCAGCCTTTGCAGCCACAGCTGGCGCTGTGATTCCCTAGCGCAGAGCTTTCCAAACTGTATGTCCCGATACGTTAGTGTGTCGGCTGCAGTGTGTGGGTGTGTTGCACAAATGCTTGCCGTGCTCATCCCGGGCCAGGAAAGGGGTTAGTTTAACCTCTGGTTTGCTAGTAAAACTGAATTACCGTCACAAAATGATGCATGTTTTAAAAAAGCATGTCAGCAACATGAAAAGTTGGGAAAGCTCTGCTAGCGATTTGACCTTCGGCGGTGCACTCCATTGTCTTTCGAGAGAGATGAGTGCCATAATAAAAGGGACATTTCATATGTGGTGGGATTGTAAAATTATAAAGAAATATTGGGAAATGATCTATAATGAAAGGAAGAAGACCTTTGAGGGAAAAAACAACCAGAAACTTTCCTACCAGGTATTACAGGAGTGGACTTGCCAAAATCACAAAAGAATTTGTTTATGTATGCACAGACTTTATTAGCACAACATTGGAAAGAAGAAGGTGTCCCTGCTAAAGGAGATTGGCATGTAAATTTAATGGAATATGCTGAACTGGCAAAACTGACAATGAAACCAAGAGGAAGAGACAACAAATTTAAGGAAGAATGGAAGATGTTTATTGCATATATACAGAAGCATTGTACACAGGTTAATACATTAGCAGGGTTTTAAGATTACTTGTAAATTAGTTATGAATGGATAATTGGTAATTTAGGTAAAGGTAAAGGGACCCCGGACCATTAGGTCCAGTCGAGGACGACTCGGGGGTTGTGGCGCTCATCTCACTTTACTGGCTGAGGGAGCTGGCGTACAGCTTCCGGGTCATGTGGCCAGCATGACTAAGCCGCTTCTGGCGAACCAGAGCAGTGCACGGAAACGCCGTTTACCTTCCCGCCGGAGCGGTACCTATTTATCTACTTGCACTTTGACATGCTTTCGAACTGCTAGGTGGGCAGGAGCTGGGACCGAGCAACGGGAGCTCACCCCGTGTGGGGATTCAAACCTCTGACCTTCTGATCGGCAATCCCAAGAGGGATTCTGATCGGCAATCCCAAGAGGCTCAGTGGTTCAGACCACAGCGCCACCCACGTCCCCCCCCTTTTTTTATTGTGATACATTATACAATTCCATTTGCACATAACTCACACATACACATATACACATCCAGTTACATTCATACAATTACAATTACAATTACAATTACAATAATACAATTACAATACCTTATACCAATACATATACATATATCCAAATATTTTAATATCTTCCAGACACCCACGTCCCTTTTAGGTAATTTAAATAGGTTCTAAATTTAATAATGGACATGCAGTATGTTGATAAATAATAGAACCGAGGATGGGACTAGAGGGAAGTCAGTTTGTTTGTTTTTTGTATTTTTTTTTGTTATTTTTGGAAAATTAATAAAATGTTATCAAAAAAGAAAAGGAAAAAAAGAGACTGATGGATGCCCACAACATGGAGGAGAGGGCTACCGATAACTACGAACTACAATGGCTAGGCTCTGCCACCACAGCTGGGGGCAGCAATGCTTCTGAATAGCACAAGAGGGGCGTGTGCTCATGTGCTCGAATCCTGCTCTCTGGTTTCCCACAAGCATCTGTTCGC
Organism: Lacerta viridis; assembly: GCA_900245905.1. Classification (NCBI taxonomy): domain Eukaryota; kingdom Metazoa; phylum Chordata; class Lepidosauria; order Squamata; family Lacertidae; genus Lacerta; species Lacerta viridis. Next base: position 23,162 of record OFHU01004238.1, on the reverse strand, counting down.
CCACTGTGAGAACAAGATGCTGGGCTAGATGGGTCATTGGCCTGATCCAGAAGGTTGTTCTTATGTTTTTAAGTTAGTATAAAGCTTTGGAATGGGTCTTTGGTTTGGGTAGTTTTTGGAGAGTTTGTGAACGGAATGAAGCTCCACCATTCCTCTCAGTCTAAGCCACGGGGAACCACTAACAGTGACTCACCCAAAGACCTTGGGAAGCAGGCAGATATATAAGGCATTAGGTGGTGCTGGACCCAAGTTTTGTTCTGATTTGTTTGTGGGATGCTTATATAGCCGCGGTTGTTCACCCTGCCCTCATCCTGATTTGCTTATTTGGTGTTTTTTACACCTTTCCTGTTACTCATATGTTCATCCAACACTTTCCTTTTTTAAAAATAATAATATTTTTTTATTAGTTTTTACACATATTTTCCAGCATAACATCCTTTTAATCATCATTTCGAATCACAGCCTAAGACTTCCTTCAGCCTCGACTGATGGTTTTCTGAAGTCTTTCTAATTATGCATTTTGTTACTATAATTATTGCTATAAACTCAAATTTCCAATACATCTATTCTTAATTCTTTTCACAATAATTTATAAATTACTCCTTACAAAACTTCTTTTAACCCTACAAGCGATGTCAATTGATTACCATTGCTTTCCAAATATATCGAAAACATCTTCCATTCCTTTAGGAAAGTCTGGTCCTGCTGGTTCTGAATCATTCAACATTTTCCAATGCATTTTCCTGTCACTTTCCAAACAGCAATAAGTCATTTTTTTCCCAAAAATAAAAATAAAAAGTAGATTGGTTGCACTAGAGCAGAGCTTTCCAAACTGTGTGTCGAGACACATTAGCAGTGTGTGTGTTGCGCAAATATTCCCCACGCTCCGCCGAAGACTGGAAAGGGGTTAGTTTAACCTCCAGTTTGCTAGCAAAGCTGAATTGCTGTGTCATGAAATGATGCATGTCTAAAAAGTGTGCCACCCAACATGAAAAGTTTGGAAAACTTTGCACTAGATTGACAGAGACACGCTATTGTTGTTGTTCAGTCGTTCAATCGTGTCCGACTCTTCGTGACCCCATGGACCAGAGCATGCCAGGCACCCTATCCTTCACTGCCTCTCGCAGTTTGGCCAAACTCATGCCAGTCGCTTCGAGAACACTGTCCAACCATCTCATCCTCTGTCGTCCCCTTCTCCTTGTGCCCTCCATCTTTCCCAACATCAGGGTCTTTTCCAGGGAGTCTTCTCTTCTCATGAGGTGGCCAAAGTACTGGAGCCTCAACTTCAGGATCTGTCCTTCCAGTGAGCACTCAGGGCTGATTTCTTTAAGAATGGATAGGTTTGATCTTCTTGCAGTCCATGGGACTCTCAAGAGTCTCCTCCAGCACCATAATTCAAAAGCATCAATTCTTCGGCGATCAGCCTTCTTTATGGTCCAGCTCTCACTTCCATACATTACTACTGGGAAAACCATAGCTTTAACTATACGGACCTTTGTCGGCAAGGTGATGTCTTTGCTTTTTAAGATGCTGTCTAGGTTTGTCATTGCTTTTCTCCCAAGAAGCAGGCGTCTTCTAATTTCGTGACTGCTGTCACCATCTGCAGTGATCATGGAACCCAAGAAAGTAAAATTTTTAATAATATAATAATAAATAATAATAATAATAATAATAAATTTTATTTATACCCCGCCCTTCCCAGCCAAAAACCGGGCTCAGGGCGGCTAACACTAATTAAAATCACAGCAAAAACATAAAAACAATCAATTTAAAATACAGATTAAAATACAAATTTAAAAATTCAAAATTAAAACTGCAGTCTCATTTTCAAATAGCCCACCAATAAAAGAATGAAGCATAAGTATCAAACAGAAACCAACCCAAAGGCCAGGTGGAACAGCTCCGTCTTGCAGGCCCTGCGGAAAGATGCCAAAATCCCGCCAAACACATTTTCCCCCTCAAAGAATTCTGGGCACTGTGGTTCACGAAGGGTGACTGGGAATTGTAACTCTGTGAGGGGTGAACTACAGTGCCCAGAAACAATATGCTTTCTAGTGTGCACACAGCCTAATTTTGCAAACCTAAAGTTGGGTCACGATCCTATGTACCCTTTCCTGGCAGTCAGTCCCAAAGAACTTACTGAGTAGTAGATTGTCACTTCCTGTGGGGCAGCCCCACAACATAACACACAAACGCCCACACCTGACATTTGGGTTTGGGGCTCGGGACGGGGTGTGTGTGTGTGTGTGAGAGTGACTGCAGGCCCTGGAACGTGCCTTTTAGACACAAATGGCTGTCCTTGCAATGTTTACACCCCCTCCTCTGCCTTTTTGTAAAGGACTTTTGTGGAAAGATCTTTCAGCTGGCCAAGTGGAAGACGAAACACAACGCTTTGTTCGAATACCACTGAAGTTGGGAGGTGGGTGGAGAGGAATATGGAGAAAGCATTTTATTTATTTCTTTTCGCCTCGGGTCCGTGCCAGCTTCTCTCGCCTGCTCTGCAAATTTCAGCTGTGCTGAGTTAGGCGTGTTCCTGGAAAGAAAGCTACTATGGTCAACATCACTTGAGCTCCTGCACTGGAAGAGGGGGGTGACAGCAGACTCCCACACGGTGCATTGAAAGCACATTTCCCCCCGAGAACTGAAGCTCACCCGCCACAGGGCTACAATTCCCAGCACTCGTACCAAACTACAGTTCCCAGGATTCCTTGAGGAGGAGTGTGCTTTATATATGTGGTGTGTGCGCAACTTTGGAGGCGTGTTGCGTTCAGTATTGTGGGACCAGTTTCATGCAGGGCTGGATGTAGGTTTGATGAGGCCCTAAGATCCCGAAGGTAATGGGGCCCGTTATATGTCCACAACAACTTGTCACTTATGGACCTAATAGGCATCTAAAGCCATTTGCACATAACAAAATATGTATTTTATCAAAGTAATTGATATAGAAATGAGCAAACCAGTGATATTTTAGGGAGCAGGCTAGCAGCGGGGCCCATTACTTACATCATAGGAGCCTACACAACACAACACAAAACACTGTTGCTGTATGTAGGTTTTATTTTATTTGTTTTTTTATCTTATATTTTGGAAATGTACATCCAGGTTTCCCCCCTTTAATTTTTTGGGGGGCCCTCAAGAGAGTGGGGCCCTAAGCTATAGCTTGTTTAGCTTACCGTGTTTCTCCTAAAATAAGACACCGTCTTATATTTTTCCCCCTCAACAAAACACAGTATGGCTTATTTTCAGGGGATGTCTTATTTTAACCGCGTCGCATCGGTACGCTGCATAGCCACGCCTCTCCAGGCTGTTTTAATGGGAGGTGCCGCGTCACTATGGCTTATTTTCGGGGAACGGCTTATATTTCGCAAATGCATAGAAATCCTGCTATGGCTTATTTTATGGCTATGTCTTATTTTAGGAGAAACACGGTATATGTAAATCTGGCACTGGTTTTATGCAACTCCCTCCCAGCTGAAATCAGACAAGCCGCTTCTCTGTTGAATATTCTGCGCCTACTGAAAACTTTGTTGTTGTTGTTGTTGTTTTTTTTTAAAAAAAACCCCAGCGGTCATTTTAACTGAATTCCGATGTCATAATTTTATTTCCTCTGTATTGGAGTTTTTCGTACACCACTTTGTTGTGTATGGGAACCAATAGGAGCTGTTCAACCACCTTACAGGGTCCGCCTCCTGGCACGACCTAGCCAATTACAGACGAGCTTGGTGGGTGAACACTCCTATCGGAAACAAGTTAACTAACAGAGTTTAGCAGCAGCTAGTCAGTCTGGCTCGGGCAGGCTCACAGGCAACATGGCTGTTCTTGAAGTCTAGTTCTGTTTTCAATAATAAAGGACAGTTGGAACCTACACAGCCTCTGCCTCTTGTTCCAGCTGAGTATGTAACAACTTAGAGGTGGTGTAACTAACTGCACGACACGCAACGATCGTCCCATTGCTTCCGACTTTTCTAGACAGAGCAAAAAGCTTCTGTGGTTGCACCCGGCAGCAGCCACCTTTCAAACTGGAAGCCAAATGCATTGTGGGTTCAACTTCCATGGCTGTGTCTTTTCACCTTTCATCATAGCTGTCAACTTTCCCCATTTTTTTAAAAGGGAAATTCCCTTATTCCAAATAGGATTCCTCGCAAGAAAAGGGAAAAGTTTGACAGCTATGCCTTTCATGGGATTCCTTTCAATGAAATCTGTTTCGCCCTTGTCACTTCAGTCACACCTTGGGAGTCTTTGGGAACGATCGCAACCTGCGCGTTTTGGAGGGATTATGTACTGATCGTTTGCGACGGAGGAAGGACAAATAATATATAATTGTGTTTAGGAAACTCTGAAACCAGAGGGACGACGCGGTGGAGAAAAGATTGGACTAAATTTAAAGTATATTTGAAAAAATATGTTAAAATAAGTATTTAAATGCAGACAGGTAGAAATAGGTAGGCTACGGATATAGAAGTTAGATTAGATTTAGTAATAGAGGAAGTAATGATAAGGTAATTAAAATAAGATAAGTGGATTAAAGTTCTAAGTTAGAATCTAAAAAGGTAAGGAAATTAATGAAGATGATTTACAAGGAAAGCAGCCAGAGAGGACGTGAGGAAGTCCACATACAATGTCATATAGAAGAATAGATAGGTTTAAATTGTTATTTCTGTTTTTGTGTAGATATACTGTTTTTCTTTATTGTTATTGTTTTCTGTTTTATTGTTTCTCTTTTTTGTGTGTAGTGTTTGTGTAGTGTTTTTGTATGTGTTATGTTGAAAAATAAATATTTTTTTTGGAAAAATATATATAATTGTGTTTAGGAAGCTGAAAAGTGAGATTTGTGTTTCGGTGTTTTTTTTAACCCTAGTTTTTTTTTTTAAACAACCTAGTGCAAATACAGTATTTAGAAAGGAAAGGCCTCTGGCCAAAACCCCCGATGCCAAACAAATATTCCCGACAACGGAGCTTAATGTATGTTGCATAAAAAAACGAACGAATTAAAAGCCAGTTTAAAAGCAGGCCGGGTGCCAAAGAAGCCCATCTAAGAATAATGGAACAGGACTCCAGTTTTTGACTGCCAGAACAGAGGCCAAGTCTAAGTCCAGGGCAGGGTTACTGTTACTATTGTTCTTCTAGGATAACATTCTTGGAATGGTGAGAAGCAAAACGGTTCCCCAAAAACGTTTCCATGGATCAAGAACAGAAGTCAAGAGGTTGGAAAGCTGTATCAGACTCGGTCATGGCTGAAGGTTGGAAAACAATGTGCAGGGCCAGCTCATGACATTTTGACACCTGAGGCGAACCTCAAAATGGTGTCCCCCCCCTTGCCAGGGAAGAAGGGGTAAGTCAAGATCTACATCAGGAACAAGGGGAGGGGGGGGATAAAGGTCTGTATCGGGAACAAGGAGTGTCAGGAGCTGGAACCAGGCTCAATTCAGCAATAACACAATAAATCACCCGGGGCCAGTGAACTCAACTCTTTATTCAAGGAAGCCAACCACAGCTCTGGCCTAGTGATCTCAGCAACCACCCTCTGTTCTGCCCATTTCATTTCTCTGTCAGTTCTAGGAGACCAATGGGGGGGGGAGCAGCATGTCGCAGCAGAAGGGAAAGACACCCTGGATTCTTCAGCAGCTTGCCTCTCTGTTTCCTGGCTCCACCCATCTCCACCCCCTGTTTCTGCCTCGGAGTCGCAGCCTCTTCCCGTCCGCTAAATCCTGCCACCACTTCTGCTTCTGACGCCTCCTCCTCCTCCCAGTCTCCTCCCTCTACTCTCTCTGACCACTCATTGTCATCCCACCAACAATAAGGGTAAAGGGACCCCTGACCATCGGCAAAATGTCTTGGAAAACCTGGACGTATGGCAAGTAGGTCAATTTTTTAAAATTTAAAAAAAAATGCTTAAAAAATCCAAGAAAAGCCCAAATGTGATCTGACCAAGGCAGAATAGAGTGCAGCATGATGAGGCCCCTTTCTGCATTTTATTCCAACAAACCCACAGATGCTGTATGCTCTCTCTCTCTCTGTTTTTTTTGTTTTTGTTTTTTGCTAAGCCAATCTGTTTTTGGAAATTCTCTCCCCTGCCCTTCTTTTGCTAGCATCAGTGCTAAGCTTTCTGTGCCAGTTTAATTTCCCATTAGTCTGCAGATTAAATCTAAATACTTCGGAGCTTCCTGCAAAGCTGCAGTTTGGTCTTGTGGTTGGTGAAAAAGATGGAGTTCCGGGATATTAATAATCCTGTTGTACTCCATCACTACCACTTCCATTTTCGTCCTTGGCAACCTTGCAAGTCTGTTTATAGAAAGAGATTGCTTGTTGGGGTTTTTTTCCTCACTCCACAGACACGCAGATTTGTGGCTTCGTATAATACTGACATATGCTCTGTCCTGCTCTGCAACAAGTAATAGATGGCTGGGTTGGATTAATTGATGGGGACTATTTACAGTGTAATCCACGTTGGCTCAGAAACAAGTCCCATTAAATTCAACAAGGCTCACTCCCAGGTAACGGGGGATAGGAAGCTAATTCTACAGTGCTCTTTTTCTCAGAGTTGGTCCATTGAAAACAATGGGCAAGCAATGCAGGCTAGTCTATTAGGACAAATGGGGCATTGTCCCCGCCAACCTCTACCCTCAGCCAGCCCCCCACTCCTCTGCTTCCTTTTTACTTACAATGATCTCACTTTCCTCCTCAGTGTTGCTTTTCTAACAGTAACAGTAACAACAACAACAACAACAACAACAATTTATTTATACCCTGCCCATCTGGCTGGGTTTCCCCAGCCACTCTGGGCGGCTCCCAACAGAATATTAAAAACACGATAAAACATCAAACATTAAAAACTTCCCTAAACAGGGCTGCCTTCAGATGTCTTCTAAAAGTCAGGTAGTTGTTTATTTCCTTGACATCTGGTGGGAGGGTTCCACAGGGCGGGTGCCACTACCGAGAAGGCCCTCTGCCTGGTTCCCTGTAACCTCACTTCTCGCAGGGAGGGAACCACCAGAAGGTCCTTGGAGCTCGACCTCAGTTTCTGGGCTGAACGATGGGCGTGGAGACGCTCCTTCAGGTATACTAGGCCGAGGCCGTTTAGGGCTTTAAAGGTCAGCACCAACGCTTTGAATTGTGCCCGGAAATGTACTGGGAGCCAATGTAGGTCTTTCAGGACTGGTGTTATATGGTCTCGGCGGCCACTCCCAGTCACCAGTCTAGCTGCCACATTCTGGATTAGTTGTGGTTTCCGGGTCACCTTCAAAGGTAGCCCCACGTAGAGTGCATTGCAGTAGTCCCAGTGGGAGATAACTGAACAAGGAGGAGAATGAGGACGAAACTCGGATTTGGTTCTACCTGCCATTGGCTTTGGCTCACTGCCTTTCATCCTACCATTTCCAATGGGCACCAGCTGTAGATTTGGTTAACTTGAGTCCAATAATTTCAATGGGTCTACTGTGAGTAAAACCAAGGCCCCATCTGCACTGTACATTTAAAGCAGTATCATGCCACTTTAAACAGTCATGGCTTCCCCCAAAGAATCCTGGGAGCTGTACATGCAAGTTCTGCTTACCAACACAATGCGTTCCCTGGAAAGTGTTCATTGGGCGAGTGTTTGCATAACAAGTCCACGATTCCCATTGATTCCTATGGAAACATTTATAATCTGGGATTGGTCCGGTTGCTGCCTCCCTGTTTTCAATGGTTTCTTCCTGAAATGGCTGCAGCTAACCAGCAAAAGAGAGACAAAGGAAAAACAGGTTTGTCTGATCTCTCCTTCTCTCTTTTTTGTCCAGTTTCCATCCCTATCTGCCTGCACGGTTTCTTACTGAAAATGGCTGCAGCTGACCAGCAAGGCACAAACAAGCAAGGAAGTAAGTAAGGAAGTGGGCAAACTCTAGCTATTTGGATATCTAAATTTAGGGGGGGGGTATGTCTAGGTTTGGGAAGAATTCTTCACATTCGGATATGTGAATTTTCGTATAGCAAACAAGTGGATTGTGGGACCTGTGTGTACTTTGTTAAGGGTGCTGAGAGTTATTAGGAGACCTCTGATCCTCACATTTGGCAGGCATTATAAGGCTGTTTCTGGTTTTTATAGTTTGCTTTTTACTGATTCAGTCTCTGTATTGTTACTTGTTCCGCTAATTTTATCTCTATTTGTTAAGCTCACTCTGTGCTGCTCAGCAAAGAATGCAATTGAGTGGTTTATATGAATGATCAAAATAAAGAATGACAAATAAGTGGCAAGGCATTACAAGGCTGGCCCATGTTGTTATTTATGTGTTTTCATGAACTTGAATGTTACATGTGTGTTGACAGAAGCACGGTTGGGGGGTATCTTTAATTGGGAGAGAGTTGCACAACAGGGATAATGGCATTTTATCACTTCCATTTTACCAAGGATAGTATACTCTTGCTTACTCAGAGGAAGTTGCAAAACCCAATAAATTTGCTGCTACAACTGACCTGTGGTCCTAGCAGTGGGTATTGTTGGAAAAATGCCCTAGGGGTGCCTGCAAGCCCCCGAATCTCTGAGTGTCCTCCGGTATGCGCAGCCTTGGAAAGGCATTTCCTCTCCTCTCCAGTGCGCTCAGCTGGTATATGCACACTAATCTTCTGGCAAAACACAGCAAGAAGAGCGAGACATCGTAGGTCTACTATGATCTCCTATTTATTTACACACGATGTACAGACAAAGGCATAATGGCGTCTGTTCCCTCCAGCTCCAAGAGAACAAAACAAAGCAAGTAAAAGTGGAAGTACATTACAGTGGAAGAAATAAGAATCATAGAATCATAGAATCAGAGTTGGAAGAGACCACAAGGGCCATCCAGTCCAACCCCCTGCCAAGCAGGAAACACCATCAAAGCATTCCTGACAGATGGCTGTCAAGCCTCCGCTTAAAGACCTCCAAAGAAGGAGACTCCACCACACTCCTTGGCAGCAAATTCTTACTGTCAGGAAGTTCTTCCTAATGTTTAGGTGGAATCTTCTTTCTTGTAGTTTGAATCCATTGCTCCGTGTCCGCTTCTCTGGAGCAGCAGAAAACAACCTTTCTCCCTCCTCTATATGACATCCTTTGATATATTTGAACATGGCTATCATATCACCCCTTAACCTTCTCTTCTCCAGGCTAAACATACCCAGCTCCCTAAGCCGTTCCTCATAAGGCATCGTTTCCAGGCCTTTGACCATTTTGGTTGCCCTCCTCTGGACACGTTCCAGCTTGTCAGTATCCTTCTTGAACTGTGGCGCCCAGAACTGGACACAGTATTCCAGGTGAGGTCTGACCAGAGCGGAATACAGTGGTACTATTACTTCCCTTGATCTAGACGCTATACTCCTATTGATGCAGCCCAGAATTGCATTGGCTTTTTTAGCTGCTGCATCACACTGTTGTGTGATGCAGACACTGTTGACTGTCTTCCGTTTCTCACGCTCTTCTCAGACAGGCATGTGATTTACAACAATCTCACCTGCAGCATCGGAGGCATGAAATAATAACAGGTGTGTGGTTTGAATAGGGTGGCACTGTGATTTAAACCACTGAGCCTCTTGGGCTTGCCGATTAGAAGGTCGGCAGTTCGAATCCGCATGATGGGGTGAGCTCCCATTGCTCTGTCCCAGCTCCTGCACACCTACCAGTTCAAAAACACATCAAAGTGCAAGTAGATAAACAGGCACTGCTGTGGCGGCAAGGTAAATAGCGTTTCCATGTGCTTTGGCACCAGTCACGGACCTCCGTGCGCCAGTAGCTGTTTAGTCATGCTGGCCACACGAGCTGGAAAGCTGTCTGTGGACAAATGCCAGCTTCCCTGGCCTGAAAATTGAAATGAGCGCCACGCCCCATAGTCACCTTTGACTGGACTTAACCGTCCAGGGGTCCTTTACCTTTAACTTGTATGGTTTGTAAAGCAAGCAGCGATTTTGAAGATACTCACCTCCCAGGCTGCTTAAAATCTCAAAACTATTCTGAATTACAGTGGTACCTCGGGTTACATACGCTTCAGGTTACATACGCTTCAGGTTACATACTCCGCTAACCCAGAAATAACGCTTCAGGTTAAGAACTTTGCTTCAGGATAAGAACAGAAATCGTGCTCTGGCGGTGCAGCGGCAGTGGGAGGCCCCATTAGCTAAAGTGGTGCTTCAGGTTAAGAACAGTTTCAGGTTAAGAACGGACCTCCAGAACGAATTAAGTTCTTAACCCGAGGTACCACTGTAAAAGTTAGACATGGTGCATCCTTTCATGTGATGGTTCCCAACATTCATCCAGAGCCATTAGAAGCTTTAAATTTGAGCATTTGTTTGTCGGAAGTCCTGTTACTTATGGGACCAACATTGAGACACCGAGAGTCAACTTCTATCACCACCTGTAAAGTTGACTGAAGCAGGGCATTTTGAGCATAGGTGCAACACTAATGTACTGCAAACACAACATGCTTGCAATACCACCTGCCCCTAGTCAGGAGGCCTTCCTGACTCAGACTAATTGGTATCTGCCGCTACATTGCTTGCTTCTAGATATGGAAGGGGATTTTCAGAAGGACAAAGCCAGCCATTTGACTGCTCTTAGGTTACCGCTGATAAGACGATAACGCTTTTTTTTTTCCTTTATTAAAGATTTTCTTGGTTTACAAAGTTGTAATGTCTCTCATATTTTTCCATAAAACATTTTTACAGATCAATTTTAGTGGTTGAGACATTAGGGAGGTGTGTTTGCAGAGCAGCCAATTATGTCATCTGGGTTTCAAGGTGTCATCTTTTCAGCTGTGCAGAAGGTGAGCACACACAGGTCTCCAGGTCCTAGTGCTGGAGGTCCCCCTCTAAAACTGGGGTGAACCTGCTGTCCACACTCTTCTCCATTTGGGAATGGCAAATCTGTCTATTTTGGTTCCACTCCGTTTCTCATTTTCCCAGTCTTACATTCCGTTCCCTACATCAGTTTTCAAATGCCTTTTAAAAAGTCTTTGTGAAGATTCACCAGCATTTTAGTGGAAAATTTTCCCAGTATACACATTTTTGCATGCAATTCCGCCAGCTACAGTGTGTGTGTGTGTGTGTGTGTGTGTGTGTGTGTGTATGTATGTATTTGCAAAGCAATTTATGCTAGTTTCATTCATACAGGCATTTTAATGCAAAAGTTGCCCTAGCATATGCATTTTTAAACTGTGTTGCAAAATTCAAAGAAGAGAGAAGTTTCGATTTATCACTGTCTTTCTGTATGTGTATTGTTTGGGAAATATATGTCTGTGTTTGCATTCATCCACGCAACTCTGCCTGTATCCACAGTTTTCTAGTGTGAAGTTTTCTTGTGTTTTGCAATTCTATGGCCACCAGATGTCTCTGTAGCTTCACCAAAACACAATTTCATCACAAGGCGACTTCTTTTTGTCTGCGAACCTGGCCAGCTCTGACTGTCCCTCATTACATTTGGGTGCTATTATTTGAAGAAGAGCCGAGAACAATAGGAGCTTCTAATGATTAGCTGTTAAATTAAATGTCCCTCTGGATAGGCAAGACATTTGAATTAACAGCTACTAAACACCCAGAACCTGGAATTTAGGTTATTTAAATTGATTTTCGCACAGGTCGTTTTTAAAGAAGGAATGACCCAAAACTCTATGAAGACTGTAAATTTCAATTAAGTCCACGGCTTTAATTTCAGTCAATGGAGTATGTCCACAAAATGCTGCCTCAGAAGGCCATGTTAAGTAGCTGGTAGTTTGCCTGTGGGCATATATATTAATCAGTCTCCTTGGGACAGCTTTCAAAATGAGAGAACCACGTTGCGTGGCAAGGTCCTGACCGCCCCCCTCCCGGTTGAATAAAGACACATGGCTCAAATTTTTAAGGTTAATGGGCTAAAAAAGGCCACAACTTTATTGGTTACAGATGATGAGCGGTATTGGCTTAGGCATTGGACCTAACCAACTATATCTGACTCCAGCCCATCTGGAGTGCAATACTTGCTTCACCCTGGGCTCTGGCAACCCATGCTACGCCACTGGCACTGAAGTATGTTTTTACTTGGGACTTCATTGTTTTATGGGCTCCTTCTCTTTTGAAAGGGGCGAGGGGGGGACCCTTTTCAATCCATAGGCCCAAATCTCTCACAGGCAACTTTCTACTTGATGGTTTCGGAGCTGGCAAGAGAGTATGCCGTGCAGGATGTGTCATTATCCAAGTGTGGCATCCATCAGTGTTGTCAAAAACTTTGCCTGCCTAGCAGCAGGTGAATTCTACTTTTATATTTTATATTTTTTTAAACCCCTCTCCTGTGACAACTTGCTTTCTGGCTAAGTCTGAGCCTGAGCTCGCTTGACAAGCCCTGTAACACAGAGTTCAACATTTGACTTGGGGAGAATGACACATCAGCTTGGCTCTTTGTAATTGCTTCCTGCACTGGAAATCTCCAGCCGTCGTCGAGGTAGGAACATGATGTGACTCTTGACAGTCTTTGAGACCCCAGGCTCCTGACTCTGAGAACAGAACCTGGTAAATCAAGTCGGAGGGAGAAAATAGATTATATATATATATATAGAGAGAGAGATGGAGAGAGATGGAGATCCACCTCTAAGACCTCTTACAAACCCCTAAGACCTGGCTGTGCAGCAAACCTCGCCCTTTGGGAACCTTTCCAATTAATTCCAAGATCCTGGGAAGGTTATTGAGCAGAAATCGGCTGCCTGTTTCGAGAGCCCATTATCTGGGCTCGGCCATTAGCGCTCTTTGCAAAATGAGAACGTGTGCATAAATAACTATGCACGAGACAATGCTGATTTGGACAACAACCTACGTCCATAATGAAACCCCTAACTGCTCCAAGAGAGGTGGGATATGATTCATTCCCATCGATGAATGGGCCCTCAACTCGCATCTCAGTTCCTGCCCCCTAGTGCGCCATAAAGCAGGACAAAGAACACAGCTGATCAATTTTTAATGCATATAATGGGTTTTGATTGTTTGCATTTTTTTAAATGTTGCAACTCTCGGAAGGTCCGTCTCTAATTGACGGATGCCCAAGGCGCTTCAGTGGTCCAAATGCTGACGAAAGTCAGTCGCCAAGTTGGAGAGGAAGCAGCTACAGAGAGAGCAAGACACAGGGTCAAGTGCGAATCCTACACACACTTACGCTTTTGCATCTCCATTAGCAGGTCACAAAAGGGAGGCGTTTTGTGTCTTTGTGGTCAAGGGGTGAATTTCGAGGGTGGGGGGGCTCCTCTCTGTTCCTCCTGGCTGCCTCTTCGACATTTCATCTCGTGTCATTTATTATAGTTCTAAGTCTTTTTTTGCTCACAGGAGTCACAAAGTGGCTCACATACAATACATAATAACATAATAGAGTATCACACAATTACAACATAAATCATACAAAATAATTAACAAAACATCGGCAATTTTTTTTTTTTTTTTTGCAAATAATCAGTCAAACAATCACCTTCTGTAAAACACCACTGAAGCCGTCCTGGTTTCTTGATTTGATCCCGGAATGCCCAGCTCATAGCTGTCAAATTTTCCCTTTTCTTGCGAGGAATCCTATTCAGAAAAAGGGAATTTCCCTTAAAAAAATGGGAAAAGTTGACAGCTATGGTTCAGCTTTTCCTTAGGATGTCCCTATTTTCATTGGAGAAACCCACCTGAATTGCATCTAGCTTATCTACTCCAGGACATTGACTCTTATAGAACATTACAGGTTGCCAGATTCCTGATTTCAGTTCTTTCATATAAAAGACTTCATGGAATGCTTCATGACTATTAAAAATCTAGTAAACTCTATGTTCCATCTTTATCTTTAAGGCCATAATACGGTACATCTAGAGCTTGTACGTAATGCGAAGGAGATTATGCGTTGAAATATTTTAGTTGATATTTTAGAATGTAAAATGCTGTTTTTATTTATTGATTTGTTTTACCTTGTGGGCTTATAGCCGAATAAAGTATTATCTATCTATCTATCTATCTATCTATCTATCTATCTATCTATCTATCTATCTATGGAGAAATGTTGGAGGGTATGGAGTTTTCAGACTGCCTCCCCCCAGCCATCTGAAGGCTGCCCTGTATAGGGAAGGTTTTTTTTTTTTAAAAAAAAGTTTAATGTTTTCCTATGCTTTTATATATGTTGGAAGCAGCCCACAGTGGCTGGGGCAACCCAGTCAGACAGGCAGGGTATAATTATAATTACTGATAGGATGTCTGTATTTTCATTGGAGAAATGTTAGAGGGTATACTGTTCCCAAAAGACAATTTCCCCATCTGCGTTACAGAGGGCCAAAATGCCCATTTTCTTAATACTATCCCCCCACAAAAAACCTTATTTCACTGGGATTTATTTATTTATTTATTTATTTATTTATTGTCTGCATTCCCTATGGGGAATGATAATTGTTACCACCCAATTAACAAACTCCTACTCCCCTGGGCAGTGTTTTCAGACAATGTGCAATTATAACCCTAGCATATTAAAGCTAAATCTAGGAGGCCAAGGGAGAAGGCTGGGCTTCAATCTTTTGCCTTGACCTGCTAGTTTTCTACGGTTAGGGTGTGATTCCGTATGTAGGAGCAACTGACCAAGTTTATGAGAAAGCTAGATACAAACCCTTCTTTTTTTTGCCCCACTAGTTTTCTAAGTGCAGGGAACGGTTTTGTGCAGAGAGGGCAACAAATGTGCCCGAGAGAAAGCTGGACTCAAACTCTTCTTGATGTGTTCCTTTTCTAGGTGCGGGGAGTGTTGTGCAAGGAAGAGACTCCACCCAGATTGTGCTTTCCTCACTGCAATCTTCAGCGATACACCCCAGACAATACTTCACGTCCTCGATGGGGCCAAAGCGCCCAGGCAGCTTGTTCACAGAGCTCTTTTGCTGAGTCGAGTAATGAGATGCGCTGGCCTTTATTTATAGGATTGCCTCAAGGATATGACAGGAAGAATTGAGTGTGCTGCCAAGATATTAAATGAAATTCCCCGGGAAGCCAATGAATGCATTCAAAAGAACCTCTGAGGCAGAAACGAGGAAGAAACGGGCAAGGTAAGTCACACATAATGATCTCAGTTTGTGTCCATTGATCTGGCCATAATGTGCCTTTGGGAAGGGAATGGCTGTAAAGTTCGTTGGTTCTTTTTAAAAAAGTCACTCCCGTGCTTCCAAGTGGGGCGGTGGTGGTAAGTTTGCCAGCAGAAGTAATTGGGTCGCAGGAGTTTCTTGCCAAAGTCTTTCCCTTCTTTGTGTGTTGGCTCTGAAGTATTTTAAACGAAAGATGCTTGGGGTGATTGGAAGTGCCGCAAAACTGGCTACAGTAAAGGGTGGATGGATTCATTGATTTCTGGCCCTTGCTAGGTCAAGAACATAAGGCAATCCAGTCCAGCATCCTCTTCTCACAGAGGCCAAGCAGATTCCTGTGGAAAGCCCACAAGCAGGACATGAGCCCAAGAGCCCCCCCCTCCTTTGTGGTTTCTGGCAAGTGGTATTCAGAAGCATTGCTTCCTCTGACAACATGTGTCTGGTTGCAAACCTGTTCTATCCCATTTGTTGCATGTTTTTTAATAAAAAAAGCACGAAAATTGTATTTCATGTTTATGCATTTGTTGAATGCCAGGTTTGATTCAAGGCGCAGATTGTGCAAACTGGGGGGAGGAAAAATGTGTTGCGATTTGCATTAGTACAGGGAAATACAAATAAGGTCCGTCCATTTCAAAATACAGACGGGAAAAGGAAATCTCCATCATCCCTAGGTTACATCCTCGCCTGCCAACTCAGGTTATTTTATTTTATTTTATTTAAAAGAACCTCTGGTGGCATCTTGTGCCTGCTGGCTTGGATTCACCGTGGAGCTGTTTGACATGGCAAGGATCCAGTCTCAGGTCTGCTTGCTGAAGCATTCGGGAGCTGTCCCGCTGAGGATTCCTGCAGACCTAGATGCTGAGCAGGATAAGAGGTTGCGGCAGAAACAACAAAGGGTCATGTAGATAGATTTGGTGTCTTGCTCTCCACTTAGAACATGAGTTGGCCCCAGGTCTGGTGTCAGGCGCTGGACATCAGAGGAGGAACAGTGGAGACCACCTCCCCCTTCTCCTGAACCTTCCTGAGAAGAGGAGGACGGTATAGATTTACAACGGTGGTTTGCAGAGGGTCAGAGCTCAGAGACAGAAGAGGGGCAAAGCAGGGAGATAATGGGAGACGCAGAGCAGGAATAGCTGGCTGACACGTTATCACTAGAGAGTACTCCAGACCCCCCTTCTCCCAGAACATGGCGAGCATTGAAAGTAGGAGAGCAGAGAGCCCAGTGGCAATTGTCCCTAAGCGGACACCATAAGGGAGGTGGGGCTGTTGATGACTGAAAAGCTTTCTGCATCTCTCTCTGTGAATATTGAATAAAATACTTTGGTAAGAGCTTCTTGTCTTTCCATTACTGCTGTGAGGGAGAGGGATAAGATTCCCTGAAGCCTGACACCCAGCGGGCTACGAGATGGAATGTTTTCACTGCCAGACACAAACCAAAAGAAGAAAAAAAAAAACCACCTCCATCCCTGGTCCTGGAGGGTCCTGGCTGGGTCAGGGTACAAGAGTCCCCTTGGTTCTGCAAACATTTTGGGTGGGGCATCTTCCAGGGTGGTGGCAGACTTGGTTCAGTGGGGAGGCAGCTGCCTTGCTCTTCTGTCTGCCTTTGGCCCCATATGTGTGGGAGATATTGGAAGCCTCCTCTGAGCAGGGCTTGTCTGCCTTCGCCTTTGCAGGATTGCAATCAATATGCCATTTTGTTACCCAAGAAATGTTGCATTTGCCATTCCGGGCATGAGGTACACAACACAGTGCCCGTGGACAGAGCTGGCACGGTGCCATCCCAACAGCTGGCGGTGGAAGTGAATGGCAGCCAGGCGGCTATGTAGAGCATTAAACGCATTTGTCAAGAGCATGAAAGTGGGCCAGATTAGTGTCACGGTGTTTGTGTGCGTTTGGTCGGAGCTCTCGAACCTGTTCCCAAAGGCGGGCAGTGTGTCTGAAAACTCCACTTCTTCAATGGGCTTCTCCACAGAAAACAACACCAGGCATGGACAGCATAATTTTGGAAGAGGTTGCCGATCCAGATTGGTCTGAGTGTTGCAGGAGTGTGGAAGGCTGAGGAGGATGCCAACTTGGAGGCTCATCTAACAGGGCCTTGGCAGAAAAAGGAGCCTCTGTTGTTTCAAGGGGGTGGCCAAAATTTGAGGGAAATGTGCCCTTCACCCCAGTTTAGGTTACTATGCCAGCAGCTCCTGCCCAGATTCTAAGCTAGTCTATTTGCTTTGGGTAAAACTAGATGTTGCTTCAGATTTAACCTGTAATCAAATCTCTGCATGTCATTTTTTAAAATCAGAAACCAGTCAGGTATCTTTGCCTGAATTCTTTGTGAGTGTGTGTGTTTCTCTGCCTTGTAGCTGTGTGTGCATGTTCAAAGTGCAACAGCAGAGCGCATTCCGTTTGTAACTTTGGAGTTACTTCTGTTGGCGTTGAAATCAACTGGCTAGGAAGGTGTGTGTGTGTGTGTGTGTGGAGGCGTTGCTTAGGAACCAGGCAGAGTGCTCTGATTGGCTGTGTAGTTCTGAGGGAGTTTTTCCGCTGTATGTTTAACTGAATGCTACCCTGCTCTGTACATGGCCTGAAGTATGGTGGCAGGCTGCGCCTGTAGAGGAGGCAGGAGCAGCAGTGGCAGCAGCAGAATGTCGCCTCAAGTGGCAAAACATCCTGGGCTGGCCCTGACTCAGCCAATCCCCACTTACTTGCAGCCAATCAGAGGGTGGCTCTGCTTTCCATTGACTCTGGCTCCACCTGCTGTTGGTCTCCCTATCTTGCACCCCACCAGCCCCAATGGGCAGCAGCCACCACTGGATAGTTGAACAGGTGGCAGCAGGAAGAATGAGCAGTACCAAGGCCAGCAGGTTCCAGGGACTGGTTGTGGACCCATGACAGGGGCACGGGCCTCTGGCGAATCCCAGTGTTGCCAACCACCAAATACGACCCTGGTCGTGGATTCTTTATGCGAACTGCTGCAGTCTAGTGGTTAGAGTGTTGGACATGGACTGGGGAGACCAGAGTTCAAATCCACCACTTGGCCATGAGGCAAACTGAGCTGCCATGGCCCAGTCACTACTAACCTGCCTTTGAGGGTTGTTGTGAGGATGAAACAGGTGAGGGTGAACTATGCGTGTCACATTGAGCTCCTTGGAGAAAATGTGGGCTATAAAGGAAGGGAGGGAGGGAGGGAGGGAGGAAGGAAGGAAGGTCCACTTTGGAATCAGGATCCAGATAATTTGGAACTCTAAATTCAGGGAGAGTTTTGAAACTCCAAGCTGAAATCCACAAACCTTTTCTAGGTGTTAGTATCTAAAGCCCTTAACAACTTAGAATCATAGAATTGTAGAGTTGGAAAGGACCTAGAGGATCATCTAGTCCAACCCCCTGCAATGAAGGAATCTAAGCTACAGCACCTACGACAGATGGCCATCCAACCTCTGCTTAGAAGCCTCCAAGGAAGGAGAGTCCACAACCTCCCAAAGGAGACTATTCCACTGTCAAACAGCTCTTACTGTCCAAAAGTTTTTCCGTATGTATAGTCGGAATCTCCTTTCTTGTAACTTTGAAGCCTTGGGTTCGAGTCCTACCCCCCCCAGAGCAGGGGAAAACAAGCTTGTCCCCTCTTCTGGAGTCCTTGAGGAGGTGTTTTCAGATTCTCTGTCCTTCTTTGTCCTAGGTAGGAGAGAGAATTATTTGCCGGCACGACTATTTTTGCAAGCCTACCAGGACCTGCCATCTTCTTCCCAGTGGCCCATTAGTCATCGAGCTCCCCCATCTGACTTAAGTTTGCGCCGAGCTGCAAGTAGGGGCTGTTCGTCACAATGACTAATTGGCCTTGTGTTATTGTGTCTATACGTCATTGCTTTTGTGGGCTGGGGAGGGGACCCTGGGCCATAATAGAAGCTGCAAACGTTTCTGTGCATTACAAATGGGACAAGGTTGTTGTGTATAAATCCACAGCCTGTTGGGAAACGCAGGTTCTCCTGCCGGCCGACTAGGCTCTACAGTATTGATCTATAGCTTAGTTCAATCCCCGATCTGTCGGGCAGTATTGATCTCTGAGCTACCTGTTTAAATTTGTATTAACAGCCCAGGTGGAAACGAATGGAGACAGCAAAACGGCAGCGCTGGCTTGGGATCACTAAAATTTAAGTACCTCTAAAAGCAGATGATTGATACATATTAAACTCGAGCTACGCGAAGGTTCGATGGCCTCTGCAAATTCAGGGCATGGCCTGTGCATCCGGAAGGCATCAGTCTCGATCATGATATGAATGGCTCCTTCAAAAAATATCAAAATCCCTCCTCGCTGTAGGTTTGTTTTCTGCAAAACCAATGTAAGTAAACAGGCTTGCAGGAATTGGCTTCTCTGCGTGAATTGATTTGGGGTTTGCCAAGAGGTCTTCCCAGGCTAATGTTATCAGCGTTCCTCCTCTGTGTCTGACATTTCCCAAAGTCTTTCATATCAGCCTGCTGGGTTTCCTTGGGGTCAGCAACACAGCAGGACGCCCAGTTCCAACTCTTCTCTCCCGACAACGGAGCCAAGAAGAGCAACAGGGACAGGAAGGAATTCGACATGTTGCTTCTCTGACATCCCTTCACGCCAGATGCTCCGGTTCTTTGGACCAGAGCTAAAGCGGCAAAATTATCTGGTTATGTATCGACTACTGCAATGCACTCTACGTGGGGCTACCTTTGAAGGTGACCCGGAAACTACAACTAATCCAGAATGCGGCAGCTAGACTGGTGACTGGGAGTGGCTGCCGAGACCACATAACACCAGTCTTGAAAGACTACATTGGCTCCCAGTATGTTTCCGAGCACAATTCAAAGTGTTGGTGCTGACCTTTAAAGCCCTAAACGGCCTCGGTCCTGTATACCTGAAGGAGCGTCTCCACCCCCATCGTTCAGCCTGGACACTGAGGTCCAGCTCCGAGGGCCTTCTGGCGGTTCCTCCCTGCGAGAAGTGAGGTTACAGGGAACCAGGCAGAGGGCCTTCTCGGTGTGGCCCCCCTGTGGAACGCCCTCCCATCAGATGTCAAGGAAATAAACAACTATCTGACTTTTAGAAGACATCTGAAGGCAGCCCTGTTTAGGGAAGCTTTTAATATTTGATGAATTATTGTATTTTAATATTTTGCTGGAAGCTGCCCAGAGTGGCTGGGGTATAAATAAATAAATTTATTATTATTATTATTATTATTATTATTATTATTATTATTATTATTATATAAACCCTCCCAGTGCCGTCAACTGAAGGCTAACCGTGGTTACTAGCCATCATAGCTACGTCAGGCCTGCATGAGTTTTCTGTAACCTCAAATATGTGCTTGGCTCATGTCTTCCATGCTACTCATTGGGTGAATCATCGAATCGTAGAGTTGGAAGGGACCACGAAGGTCATCTAGTCCAACCCCCTGCAATGCAGAAATCTCTATCCCTAGTTGGGGCTCAAACCCACAACCCTGAGTTAAGGTCTTCTGGGAGAAAATTTACAATGAACTTTAAAAAGTGATGAAAATCACTTTTACTAAGAAACCAGAGGCCTTCCTGTTGGGCATAACCAACCATAAGATACCCAGAAAAGACAGAATGTTTTTTTTATGTATGCCACAACAACTGCTAGAATTTTGATTGCAAAAAACTGGAAAGGTGAAGAGCTCCCAACAGTAGAAGTTTGGCAGATGAAGTTAATTGACTATATGGAACTCACAGAACTGACCGCGAAACTCCGAGATTAGAGGGAGGAGAAGGTGCAAGAAGAGTGGAAGAAATTCAAAGAATATTTGAAACAACGTGAAAAATTGGACATTTGAAGTGAAATCAGTGAATATAATAGGCGTTAGCTATACAATGTTAGGTTAAAATAGTATATAAGAAGTTAAGATTGTGCTTTTTATGTAAAATATTATGGTTAGTAATAAATTGATAGAGATAAGATAAGATGTCAGTGGATCTCGATTAAGAATAATGGTGAATGAATATTAAAATAGTTACAAAGTTACTAAAGTAAATTTGAACTGAATGCAGAAGAGAGAATGGAGGAAGTCCCCCAAGTAAGATTAGAAACAAGGTTAAAATAATAATTAATTGGTGTGTTCCTGTGTTGTTGGGTATGTATCAGTTTATTTGATTGTTATGTGTATTTTGTGTGTATTTGTATTTTATGTAGTTTGTATGTTTTTTTATTTGTTTTGTGTGGAAATACCAATAAATTCTTTATTAAAATTAAAATTAAAAAACAAACAAACCCACGACCCTGAGATCATGAGTCTCGTGCTCAACCAGCTGAGCTATCGTGAACATCTTTGGTCGATTAACAGGCTATGTCCTTAAAAACTGTTTTTTTAAAGGGGGTTTAATGTTTCGTTTTGTTCTTTTTAAATTTGTTTTTATTATGTACTTTGTGGTTTTATCCTGGATCACACGCTGAGAGCTTTGGATGAAAGGTGGTGTACAAATAAATAATAAGATTTTGTCCCTCACACTTCTTCCCTGACAGTTCATGCAGCAAACACACATCCCTGGGAGTGGAGATCGGCCAAGACTTCTGTTTAATATGTGTTTTCAAAAGCAAAACCAAGAGTCATTCACCTTCTCATTGGCATCCTTCATTATTGTGTGTAATCCATTATTAGGAGAAAAGGGATTTGGGCTTTGTTAGCAATTCTGACGTCTCCAGTCTGTACATGCAGGATGGCTGCAATTTTTGGGTTCCTGATCCCGTTTCAGACTCTAGATACTATAACCCCACCAGCCCGCACAGGGATAAGTACTGGCTATGCAGCTGACACCACTGGATTCCTGTGGCTTGCCGGTGTTCGCTTGTGGGAAATGGGAGTTTTTCCTGCTGCTCACATTTGCAAAGAAAGTTGCTGCCTAGGCATGCCACAAGACGACTGTTACCCCCACTTGAAAATTCTCAGATAAAATAAAAGCCCTTCTTCGCACAACGCGTAGTTAAAATGTGGAACTCCTTGCCACAGGAGGCAGTGATGGTCACCACCCTAGACGGGTTTAAAGGAGAATTAGACGACTTCATGGAGGAGAGGGCTATCGATAGCTACTACCCATGTAAGCTATGCTCTGCCTAGACAGTTGGTGGCATCTGAGTTTCTGGATACAAGCCCCTGGAAACCAAGGGGAGAGAGCTCTCATGCTGCACAAATCTGGAGTGGAGTCCCAAAGGTGGTTGAATGGTGCCTTTGGACCACATCAGCGAGAATCCTAGAGTTGGAAGAGACCCCAAGGGCCATCCAGTCCAACCCCCTGCCAAGCAGGAAACACCATCAAAGCATTCCTGACAGATGGCTGTCAAGCCTCCGCTTAAAGACCTCCAAAGAAGGAGACTCCACCACACTCCTTGGCAGCAAATTCCACTGCCGAACAGCTCTTACTGTCAGGAAGAGACCAAGAGGGGGGCAGGTCTTGTCGCCTGGGCAGCCCAGGACCCCAACAATAATGACAACAACAAACTTAGTTGGTCTCTAAGGTGCTGCTGGAAGGATTTTTTTTTATTTTGTTTCGACTACAGCAGACCAGCACAGCTACCTACCTGTAAGTAATAATGAAAATTTATTATTTATACCCCGCCCATCTGGATGGGTTTCCCAAGCCACTCTGGGTGGCTTCCAACAGAATAGTAAAAACACAATAAAACATCAGTTACAGGTGGGTAGCCGTGTTGGTCTGCCATAGTCAAAACAAAATAGAAAATTCTTTGCAGTACCAAGAACAAACTCAGTTGGTCTATAAGGTGCTACTGGAAAGAATTTTCTATTTTGTTTCGAATAAAACATCAAACACTAAAAGCTTCCTTAAACAGGGCTGCCTTCAGATGTCTTCTAAAAGTCTGGTAGTTGTTTTTCTCTTTGACATCTGGTGGGAGGGCGTTCCACAGGGCGGGTGCCACTACCGAGAAGGCCCTCTGCCTGGTTCCCTGTAACCTCACTTCTCGCAGCGAGGGAACTGCCAGAAGGCCCTCGGAGCTGGACCTCAGTGTCCGGGCTGAATGATGGGGTGGAGATGCTCCTTCAGGTATACTGGACTGAGGCCATTTAGGGCTTTCAAGGTCAGCACCAACACTTTGAATTGTGCTCGGAAACGTACTGGGAGCCAATGTAGATC
>OFHU01004241.1:0-20785 GCA_900245905.1 Lacerta viridis | reverse complement strand
TGCAAGCGCCTAGCAGCAACTAATGCAATCAGTTCGCAATCGCCATCTTGGGACAGAGGCTATGCACACGTTACTGGTTAGTCTGGCTCCAATGTGCTTCCACTGCTGATGTTTGAAGCCAGGTACACATGACATCAGCAACAATCCTTCTTTATCCCATATCTTCCTGACAAATACTCCTATATGGTGCATTTGCCCTCAAACCAACTTCTATTGAATTTGAAAATGGAGGCCACACTTAAGCAGAGGTGTGTCCAGTGCAGATATTCACTGTGCATGTGCAGATGATAGCTTCATTGAATTTGATGGGGTCTGATGGGGTAGCAGGCAGGAGAAACAAATCAGGTAGCTGGGCAATGGTGTGTCCCCCCCTTTTCTCCCAACCCCTTCTTGTTTTTACTTCTAACATCTGGTGTAGCTTACTCACAACTTTGTGGCGTTTTGGTTTGCTCCTATAAAGGATGGGATGCAGGTGGCGCTGTGGGTTAAACCACAGAGCCTAGGGCTTGCCGATCGGAAGGTCAGCGGTTCGAATCCCCGCAATGGATGAGCTCCCGTTGCTCGGTCCCTGCTCCTGCCAACCTAGCAGTTCGAAAGCACGTCAAAGTG
Organism: Lacerta viridis; assembly: GCA_900245905.1. NCBI lineage: Eukaryota > Metazoa > Chordata > Lepidosauria > Squamata > Lacertidae > Lacerta > Lacerta viridis. Next base: position 20,176 of record OFHU01004241.1, on the reverse strand, counting down.
CAAGTAGATAAATAGGTACCGCTCCGGCGGGAAGGTAAACAGCATTTCCATGCGCTGCTCTGGTTCGCCAGAAGTGGCTTAGTCATGCTGGCCACATGACCTGGAAGCTGTACGCTGGCTCCCTCGGCCAATAAAGTGAGATGAGCGCCACAGCCCCAGAGTCGTCCACGACTGGACCTAATGGTCAGGGGTCCCTTTACCTTACCTTTTTATAAAGGGATTGCCCATCTGGGGATTTTGCAATAAACCTCCACACTCACTCACTTGCCGCCACCCCACCCCTCCCAAATTCCCGTCCAGAGGGTTACAGCAATAATATAAAGAAGTGAATAAACATGCATAATACTGAGTTGGGAGAGTTAACCAGCGAACACAGGGTTTCTCATACTGGAGTCTCCAGCTGTCTTTGGACTACAATTGCCATCATTCCTAGCTATCAGGACCAGTGGTCAGGGTTCATGAGAACTGCAGTCCAAAAACAGCTGGAGACCCAAGTTTGGGGAACACTGAGCTAACAGAACAAGACAGAAAAGTAATTCACACCAGGTTGGTAGCTTAGTTGGTTAGAGTGTGGCGATGATAATGCCAAGGTTGCAGGTTCGATTCCCTGTATGGGACAGCTGCACATTCCTACATTGCGTGGGGCTGGACTAGACGATCCACAGGGTACCTTCCAAGAATGCTATGATTCTATGAAACCACAATCTATTTTTTTTAGGGGGGGGAACCTTTCAGTATGTAAATGTGGCTACTCAAAAACAACCCTACTGGGCAGCAATTCCCAAACAGAATAAACTGCTTTATATACATCCCATTTGGCATTTCAGTAAGTGCTAATTCCCTGGTACTTCCAAAGTAGCTTAATTTATTTTTAAAAGCAATTTATTTTAAAAGCAAAGGCTCTGTGATTGCTTTGTCCAAGGAATGTGAGAGCAGATGCCTGTTTATTACAGGGAGGTGCAGAAATTCGTTATTGATGAGTAGTTGAAACACACAGTTTTGAGGAGCCACTGGGCAAAACAACTAGCCTAAAGCAACAGCTTATTGAGTAGTCTCATTGGCATCTAAAGGGTAAGGGGTGGAAATCACTTTTTATCCGATGCCGTCTTCCCGGGACAATAATTAGCACCAGCAACTCGCTTGAGCTGCAGGAAATAACCCGCCAACGCCAAAAGAAAAGAGCACATCGGAGGGAGGAAGTTAAAAAAAAGGGGAACAATATTGGTTGAGTTGCATTTTTCAATATTTTGCACATAATCACTATGTTGCACTCCCACAGTGGGATATAAAATCCAAAATAGAGCAAGAGTGACAAACAACTGATGTTATCAACTGGTTGTGCTTTAGTTAGAGAAGGGGTGGATAAAAGAGCCATAGGTTTGGGTGGCTTTTGGTCTGATCCTTTGACATACATTTCTGACATTTCAAAAAAACCTCTTGCAAAATATTTGATGGCACAAAGCGTAATGGTGTTCGCTAAAATGAAATCTACCTGCATTTCGAACCCATTTTGAAACTGGATGAAACCTAAGCACTGTCCATTTAGTCCACAGAATGACATAGGTACAATTTCAGATTCCAGTGTGCTTGCACTTATGCAGTGGCCAAAATTCTTAGGAAGGTACAAAGTATACCCCGCTCTTTGATATGTTCAAGATTGAATTGCAAAACAACAAAGCATAGCAAAACAAAAGCATGTATTTTCCAGAGCATTTGTAGCCGTTCTATTTCATCTTTATACCTCAAGTATATGTAGAATGATTACCGGTATATGATTCAAAACAACAATGGCTTTCACTGCATTCCTGTAGCCACTAAACCGAGTGTAAGGCCCATTGAATTCATTGGAACTTACTTTTGAATAAACATGCAAAGGAATGTGCAGCAGGAAGAACCAGGTAGGTAGAAATACAGGTGCTCCTGATATTACATCTGGTCTGCAAACAGAGGTCAGAGAAACTACTTCCTCCATACTCCCTAAATGATACCCTGAAAAATGGTTAGGTTACCTTGTTGGCATTCATCTTTCTTGAGAGACAATGGAGTGTGTCTCTAGAGGTGAAGTCAAACGGCTGTGTTAGGAGCACCGAAGTGACTTCCCCAGGGTGCAAGCCTTGGGCAGTGTGTATGGAGATCTTGGGCTGTCCAGATGACAAGACACCCCACCCAACCCCAGCTTGGTCTTACTGATGTGGTCCAAAAGAAAGCAGAACAATATGTTTGGCACCAGCTTGGCTGCAAGAGTTGCTGCTGAAAGTAGGTATGCAAGGCACCGTCCAACCATCTTAGGGACTCCAGGGTTTACTTCTCAGCCTTTTCTTCTCCTGAAGATATCCCACAAGGCAGTAGAGGTTTCAGATCAGAGGTCTTCTTCTCCTAGATGGGCTTCCTTTCCAGGTTGACAAGCCCCTTCTCCCTCTACAGCACATGCAGAAACCTCCTTCTTGACCATTGGACCCACCGTTGGTCTTGTCCACTCAATCCGCCAGAGCCTGTCTTCATGTGCAGGGCAAGTCCCTAACTCACTGAGGGTTTGAGACCCACTGGCTACCCTTACCTGGTTTAGCCAGACAGTGGAAGCAATTCCAGAGTGTGGCTGCAGTCGCATGCAGACAGCTTCTAGGAGCCACAGGTGATAGCTGAATGCAGGGTTGGGGACCAAAGATGCACAAACTACCCTGGAAGGTATATGGTGTGTGTCCCACCAGATGTACTACCCCTCCTCTAGCACCCCAAATAGCCTGGTTAGTTTGAAAACAGCGTGACACACTTTCTCCCAGCACAAAACTACCATTGAACACACCCCATTGCTTTCACACACTGATTTGTCTCTGCTTTCCCCAATAAATCCTGGGGGTTGTAGTTTGGTCAAGGTGCTAAAAATTCCATTTTGGGGGTCCCCACCTTCCTCTTCGAAAACTACCATTCCCAAGGAAAGAGAAGGGCCTTTAAGTCTAGTTTAAGTCTGATGCAGACATGACTTCTGAATACCTGTTTACTCTTATATACTTGTCACTTTTGGTTGTGATCAATACATGCTATTAAGCCCAAGAGAGCCATTTTAAAATTGAATACAGATTCTAGGCGATCTACAGCAAATTATAGAAAAGGAAATTTTTGCACATGGGCGAGAACTACAAAGATCAATATTCAGTTAGTGAACAATTCTATAAATGGTTGCCAAATTACTCTGAGTTATCCCTCTTATAGTACATAATTTGTTCTTTGTTGGATGACTTTATAAGGTCTTCAGTTCCCAAAAACAGGTGGAGATTAGGCTCCCCCATACATCCTTTTTTATTGCACATTTACCATGATTTGTGCTCACGATGCTGTTGGGGCTGTCGCATGTGATCACACTTCCAATACTGTTTGTATCCACAAGTATTTTGAGGTGGCCAACCTGCTTCATTTCCAGTCAGTGGATATCCTGCTGAAATCCCACAACTTTACTGCTTTCATTGTGTTCAAGTGCCTCAAGGCAGCAATAACATGGTTGCATTGGAGGAGTACAGGCGACTCCCCACTTATGCAGTGGTTACGTTCCGGGCCCCTGTGTGTGCATAAGTGAAATCACGTAAAGTGGGGAGCACCCTTTAAATGCCCTTTCCACCACTCTCTCTTCAATCCATGCCCAAAATGCCATATGTAAAAAATATCCACAACTGACATTGAAACTCGGGGGCTGGTAGGAGGCTGGAGGGTAAGTGGAAAAGCAACTCCTGCTGCTGCTGCTGCTGCTGCTGCTGCTGCTGCTGCTGCTGCTGCTGCTGCACTTCCCTGCAGATCAGCTGTTAGGCGAAGGGGCTGAGCAGTGTAAACAAAGCCAAACTGAGTCTCCAGGTTGCTTCAGGGCTCCCTCACTGATGTCCTCTTTGGGCTCCAAGAAGAGTGTACTCAAAATACACAAGTTCTCTGCTGCCATTTCCGGGTTTGAATGGAATGATTTCCTGGCACCATGCATATACACGGTTGTGCATGCGCCGATCGCACATGAATGGAGGGGATGCCTGTATTGCAGATAAAAACTGAAGCGGAATAAATCCATCACTAATGCACTATGATTGTGTCACTAAAAGGTTGCAGAATACATCTGCAATAAGACACCAGTCTGGAGGGACCCATCGTGATTTCCACAGTTGCAATATAATGCAAAAAGGGAGCGGGTGGCGCTGTGATCTAAACCACTGAGCCTCTTGGACTTGCTGATTGGAAAGTCGGCGGTTCAAATCCACATGACGGAGTGAGCTCCTGTTGCTCTGCCCCAGCTCCTGCCAACCTAGCAGTTCTAAAGCACTCCAGTACAAGTAGATAAATAGAGACCGCTGCAGCGGGAAAGTAAGCGGCATTTCCGTGTACTCTGGTTTCTGTCACAGTGTCCTGTTGTGCCAGAAGTGGTTTAGTCATGCCACAGACATGTCCCAGAAAGCTGTCTGTGGACAAACACCTGCTCCCTCGGCCTGAAAGTGAGATGAGCGCTGCAACCCCATAGTTGCCTTTGACTGGACTTGACCATCCAGGGTCCTTTACCTTAACATATATATATGATGTACTTTGTGCCAAATGATCTGCCAATCTCGAATGTAATTTGGTTGACATCTGTCCAAATGGCAGAGATGCGCCACCATAGAAGGTGATTGATTCTATTCAAACAGAAGCCTCAATTGATTCTGGGAATGACATCTTGCCTAGGCAATTCCAAAATGCACCGACTTTAGAATTGCCTGACTTGCATAAAGACACCCATTAGTGGGGGGAATTTTATAAATCTATTGACCTTGATTGCCCTCTCTGGCATTGTATTGAAAGGGCAATAAGGATCAGTTTTCGAAAAGCAATGCTATTGTGCCAATATTTGGAATGCATTTTATCATTACAGGCGTTTCTGCACAGCTTACCAGCACGAGGCTGAGAAGAAACACATCAGTTGGAACCCCATTTTGGATGGCTCCTGAGGTGAGCTGTAGTTTGCTTATCGTGTGTTCACTTCTATTAAATATTTGCTTTGAACTAGTTTTTTTTAAACTGCTAATTTCATTTTCTTGTTATTTGTTTTTTTTGGGGGGGGGTGTTTTTGACAATCAAGTGTACATAAGTTATATTAAATACAAAAATAAAAGGCTAGTTTTAAGATTTCAGGGCTTTGAGATACATGTTATCTGAATTCTCACCCCCCCCCTTTTATATATAGCATACTAGCCATCCATCTTTAAGAATAAGCCGAGTAAAAAGATTGGGACTTAGCTGAGGTGACCGAAGTTATGTGCAAAAAAAACACAAAAAAAACAGGGCAGCAAAGTTTGAACCCACATCTATGGTGAATGGCAGTTTCCCACTGAATCTGCTTTACACCCAACCTGGTTCTATAGCAGATGGTTCTCATCAGAGGAATTTGTTAAATGCTACAGTTTCTCTAATCTGGCAACACTCCCTCCAACAGTGATCTCATATGGTGAGTGTCATGAATGTGTCAGTGTCATGGCAATAGAGTCAGATTCCACCCCCCCTTCTTTAGGGTAGGAGGTCAGGAATTCAGAGTAGGAGAAAGAAAACTGCAGCAGAAGTACCTGGTCAAGAGGGTTCTGTTGTTCCAGTACATCTCTAGCCTTAGGAAGTCACATTGCCCTCCTCTGACTCATAAGACTCAGAGCCCAAGGAGAGCCACATATTTACCTCCTCCATTAGCGTCAATGGCTGCTAAAGTAGGCTTGTCCCCTTTAAATCAAGAGCGTCCTCTTATGCTAGCTACTGAAATGATGCAGCAACCCCTATTTAAGGGTCAGTCTGAGGGTGACTGCCGCTGAAACAACATTTGAGCATTGCTCTTGCGGAGCCATGCATGGAGCTGTCCAGGGTGCCACTGAAGCCTCGCCTCGCCTCGCCTCGCCTCCATCCTGCTGAGCCCGTCACTCAACACAGAACAAAGTGGGCTGTTCTGTAAGAGGAGGGTGGTGAGAGATGCACCTGGTCCCTTTAAAACATTTACGCCCAGAATAAATGCAACACCACATCCTGTGCAAGGTTCAACTCAAGGAGCACCTCATTTAAAACACCACACAAACAACCTCTGACTGGTCAGTCATCCTACATGCTGCACACTTCTTTGAATTTTCCAGTGCACTTCCTGGCTCAAAAACATGTATTAAAATGAATATTTTGGGAGGCAATGCATGCAATAATGAGCACTTTAGAGGGGAAATGCATAGGGATTTGATATTTTTGGGAAAACATACAGAAATGAATATGAAATGTGTACTATTGTGAATGCAAAGGGTTTTGGTTTTTTGAGTTTTGTTAAAAAAAAAAAAAAGTTCCTGCAAAATGAGCCAAGAGGAAGCCCTCCAGCTCGCGCCTGCATTTAAATGGGTCCCGGCCATGCCCCCCCCAGCCAACCAATTTGCTGACTGACCGATAACATGGCCGGGATCCCCCGGGCAACGCCAGACAACGCCCCCCGCCCCCAGGGGGAGTGAGTGGCCACGCAGTCCACCGCAACTCCTCCCCACAGGTAAGTGGAGCGGATTTCCTGCAAAATTGGATGGAATCAATATGTCAAGAGTGAAAAGGACCATAGATGGACTGATCCCCCTGTACCTGTTTGAAACAAGAACCTATTTACATATAAAACCGGTCCTGAAAGACCTACATTGGCTCCCAGTACGTTTCCAAGCACAATTCAGTGTTGGTGCTGACCTTTAAAGCCCTAAACGGCCTTGGTCCAGTATACCTGAAGGAGCGTCTCCACCCCATCATTCAGCCCAGACACTGAGGTCCAGCTCCAAGGGCCTTCTGGCGGTTCCCTCACTGCGAGAAGTGAGGTTACAGGGAACCAGGCAGAGGGCCTTCTCAGTAGTGGCACCCTCCCTGTGGAACACCCTCCCATCAAATGTCAAGGAAAGAAACAACTATCCAACTTTCAGAAGACATCTGAAAGCAGCCCTGTTTAGGGAAGTTTTTAATGTTTTATGATGTTTTCGATAATCTGTTGGGAGCCGCCAGTGGCTGGGGAAACCCAGCCAGATGGGTGGGGTATAAATTACTTACTTACTTACTTACTTACTTACTTACTTACTTACTTGTTAGTGCTCCACCAATATGCACAGGGTTCAAGAATGCCACCCCTGTGAGAAATGCTCATTGCCTGTACACAAGAAGCAGTAAATGAGTGAGCAGCAAATATCCGAATGCATTTTAATACAACTTTTTATTTTTAGACTGCATGGATTAAAAAATAAGGCAGATCCTTTGGGATTTCAAAAAGAATGTTCTTACTGAAAAAACAATGTAATCTTCAATGGCATTCTAGAAATATCCTGTTGAACAAGCCTTCCCAGCTAGAAGCCCCGGCTGCTGCTTTAAAGCAAAACTTCTTATCTAATCAAAACATACTTCTTTTGATGGATCTATTGAAATGATAACTTGCAATATCCATTTTATGTTCAAAATGATGCTGCAACTGTAATGTGCCGGGCAGCTTTAATTAAAAGGCTTTAAATACCTTTCAATGAAAAGCTATTGCCTAGCAAAAATGACAGGATTCTACGTACAGTAATTGAAAACAGCAAGCTCAGTTTTATAATTCATTGGAAATAAACATCATGCCCAATGCATACAAACAGTCTAAAAAAAAAAAGGCCTTGCTTGCCTTTTCCGTTTTCTCCCCTCTAGCGTCTCCTATTTGCTACTCAGTGGCCCGCATCACAGGGCTCAAGGTCAGTCCCAGCTTAATAGCTTTAGGTTTCTTTACTTCTTATTTAGCTAACATTAGCTTACATGATCTGGACGGACGTTTTGTTCTCTGCCCGAGTACCATTTAAATAAGAGGGGGAGTTTATGTCGGCCGAATTCTGGGGGAAAGATGCGTATTTAGACAAATAAAGTACAAAATCCATTTGATTTTTTTGATGCCTCAAAGGCATCTGAAAGTCATTGCGCACGTGCGGATTGTTCGAATGGGGGAAAGGAAAAACAAGCAGGATATTAACAATGAGATGAACTGTTTCTCTGCAGTAAGGAAAGATTGTATACATGTCCCATTTATAACACAGAAGGCAAATTTAATGCTCATTAGTTGCTGTCTGACTGTAAGTATAATTTTGCAGATTCGCTCCTCTCCCAGTTTTCTGCTACTTTTGCAGAACGGAGTCGTGTTTGGTTTGGCAAGGGGGTGGCATTGCTTCAGATAAACCATTGTGGCACCTGCCCTATGGAACACCCTCCCACCAGATGTCAAAGAGAAAAACAACTACCAGACTTTTAGAAGACATCTGAAGGCAGCCTGTTTAGGGAAGCTTTTAATGTTTAATAGACTATTGTATTTTAATATTCTGTTGGAAGCCGCCCAGAGTGGCTGGGGAAACCCAGCCAGATGGGGGGGGGTATAATTAATTAATTATTATTATTATATTACTGTTGTTTGTATAAGAGCCCCTGAGAGAAAGGGGAGATGACTCACATACCCTCCAACATTTCTCCGATGAAAATAGGGATGTCCCATTCCATAATGATAATTTTACTTATTTGTACCGAACACATCTTATTGGGTTGCCCCAGAACTCTGGACAGCTTCCAAAATATATGAAAACAAAACATTAAACATTAAAAAACGCTTCTCTATACAGGTCTGCCTTCAGACGGCTTCCATTGAAAATAGGGACGTCCTAAGGAAAAGCAGGACATTCCGGGATAAAATCAGAAACCAGGACAGCTTTTTAAAATAAGGGACGGCCCTGGAAAATGGGGGCACTTGGAGGGTCTGGACTCTGATGCAGGGATTTGCCCTTGTCTTTCTAATCAAACACAGCTTCTCTTCAAATGCTGTTTACTGAGTCACCAGGAGGTAATAATAATAATAATAATAATAATAATAATAATAATAATAATTATTATTATTATTATTATTATTATTATTATTATTATTATTATTATTTGTACCCCGCCCATCTGGCTGGATTTCCCCAGCCACTCTGGGCGGCTTCCAACAGAAATCAAATACAAAAATATCACACATTAAAAACTTCCCTAAAAAGGGCTGCCTTCAGGTTTTTTCTGAATGTCAGGTAGTTGTTTATTTCCTTGACCTGTGAGGATTGTGATCCCCCAAAAGATTAAGATCCATTCTTGACGTCTAACCAAAGGAGGGAAGAATGCTTACATGTGTAGAAGGGTGCTGGTACCAGCAATGTGTGCAGCATTGGAGGTGGGAATCAATGGCTCAGTCCCCCTTCCCCCTTCTCCCCAGGAGTGTTCACGTGTTGCCTCCAGTGAGCGTACAACCTGAGTACGTAAACAAATGAGCTGTACACTTGCACAGCTATTCACATGTAACGTTGAACAAGTGTACCGCCTGTGTGCCTGTGCACACAGTAGCCAAGTTTTTTAAAAATCAACTAATGGACGCTCTTTTGCACAAATACTTATGCACGGGGAGAAACAGTTCGTACCTGTGTTCAAAGTCTGAAGGGGGACATTGTCTAATTCTGATCTTCATAGCTCACTTTTTGGTGTGAATTGCTTGAAGCGGATAGCTCTGGACAGCTCAGTTGGTTAGGGCGTGGTGCTGATAACCCCAGGGTTGCAGGTTTGATCCCCATATGGGACAGCTGCATATTCTTGCATTGCAGGAGTTTGCATGTCGATATCCCGATCCCTCCCGTGAAATAAAGACACAAGACACCGTAAAGTAAGGTTAAATGGAGAATAAAAGGCCACAACTTTATTGGTTCCGGTTGTTGAGCGGTATTGGCATTAGGCATTGGATCTAACTAGACTATATCCGACTCCAGTACGTCGTGCTGGCAGTCCAGGAAGGGTTAACCACTGTTGGGGTGAGCCCTTGCTGCTGCACATCAGCTAAGGACACACCCCGTGATCACCGATCTGGGGCGTGCCTTAGGCCCTCACCACCCACGGCTTCGGACACGGACACGCCCCCCGGACTCCTTTACGAAGTACCCTTCAGCGCTTGGGGGGAGGTGCTGGCCCGTCCTCCCCCCCCACATCCTGACCTTCCTGACCTTATCCAATGCCTAACCGCCAATCGAGCCAAAACATTTGGCTCGCCGCCAATACCCTCACACCCGAGCACGTGTAGGGCTCGTGATTCACTGCAACCCCCCCTCCTCTCTAAGGGCGGAAGGGGCTTTAGACTAAATGATCTGCAGGGTCCCTTCCAATTCTACATTTCTGTGATTCCACTTCATTAACAAAATACTATGAATCCTTTGATTAACTATAGATAAAACCAGACATAGGCAAACTCTAGCCCTCCAGAAGTTTTGGGACTACAACTCCCATCATCCCTAGCTAACAGGACCAGTGGTCAGGGATGATGGGAATTGTAGTTCCAAAACATCTGGAGGGCCGGAGTTTGCCTATGCCTGGATAAAACTGATATTTCTTTTCGCTGCTGGGGATACATTTTAATGACTGGACAGCCTCCATAGATACTGTTTTGCTGCCTTATTACCAAGCTGATGACGCTATATATATCAAAATGGGGTGGGGAGCTAAAAATGAAAGGCAGTTGATTTTGCTATGCCTAGCAAAATTGGTTGTGACTTCCTTCTGAGTTACTGCCTCAAAGGAGTTCATTTACATGATTTCAGTGAAGTGACATTATTGAGAACAGATGTTTTTGGAAAGAGGATGAAGAAATTTTAAAAGCTTGAAATATGTTAAGCTTCCTGCCATAGTGTTGCCCCTCACATTTTGACAGTCTCTGTTAATGGTGAATGCCAAGATATGACGGGTTTTTATTCAGGATGTAAACATTGAGTCATCTTTCTGGGAGGACTCCTCACAATGAAATAAATTATATATATTTAAAAATAAAAACTATATCTGTTGTTTCCTCCTTTAAATTCTGCCCAGGCATAATTCATAATGGCAACCATTATGAATATCTTCTTCAGCCTGTTTTCTAATGCTTTGAGTTATTCTCGCTATGCAATTCATTGCTCTCTCTAAACAGTTCATAAATCTCCATAGTGTATGGCAGTGGATGAACATTTGGGGAACCTAGGAAGAAGAAAGATTTACGAAATAGGACTTCTCATATTTATTACATGGGTTCTGTGGCACACTGGAAGAAAATTCCAGAATATGTATTTTCACAATTCTATATTCGGGCAAGCAAAATGTTACAAAAAAAAGTGAGTGTGCAACGTGTTTGAGTTCTCCTTAATTCTTCATCAGGTTAGAAGGGAAAGAAAATGGAGATGGCGGCAAGGGGAAGCTGGTTGATGCTGGAATCACGGGGGGGAGTCTGCTTTTAATCATGATTTTAGGAGGGGTTGTGGGAACTGGTAGCAGACATCTCCCATCTTCCCCACCGTTGGTCATGCTGCCTGGAGCTGTTGGCTGGGTGTTTTACAGATTCCTAGGTGCACTTAGAACTGCTAGGGTGGAAGGAGAAGCATATGGTTTAGGACAGGTGAATTCCTCTATTTCTCATCTTTAGTTCAATTCTCTACATTTCTGCATCGGTTTCTGATTTCCTTTTAAAATTCCTCATGAAAATTCGTCAACGTTTTAGTAAAGTTTTCCCCTGATCACACACGCAGTTTCCCCTAGGACACACATTCTTGCAAGCAGTTTCTCCTAACAGAACACATTTTTGTACCGTTCTCACTAATGCAGGCATTTAAATGCACACTTTAGTATATCCGTTTTTGTACACATTGGATGGTCTTCTACTGAGCTTTACTCAGACCCAGTAAAATCAATGGACATGACTATGGCGGAGTCATTAATTCCCATGTATCTACTCTAAGTAAAACTTAGTTGCATACTGCTCATCCCTTGGCTGAACAACTGCATTGCAAAATTCTGTGTGAATTTCAAAGGATGGCTGTGTTTCAATCCATATATTTTTAGGGAAAGTGCAAACTAGATGAGTTTGCTTTTAAATGAAAACTGGATCATTTCCCCCCTCCCCCACCATCGCTGCATACCATGTTCATTTCTAAAAACATAAAATCTGGCTGTTATTTCTGAGCTCTGTATACATCCATAGATGAAACATGCCTTATTTTAAGCTTTTTTATTGACCTGGAAAAAGAGCTATAATGTTGAGTTACCCTGGAGCAGGATGTCTTCTTAAGCAAGCCTCGTGTTTGTACCTGACTTTTTTTTCTGCTTAGAAAAGAGCAGCAATACATTTCCATGCCTATTATCCTTGCATTTTCTTGCAGCTCCTGTGTATTTGAATACAGAGCATTTTATGTATATTCAAATAGTTGTATGGCAAATGGAAAGCAAGAGAGTGACTGGATTGAGAGACAAATGAGGATGATTTATTTCAGCCCAGATACACCCGCCACTTGAACTCCATTCATTCCTATTGCCAGTCTGCTGACTGTAAGAGCATTGCTCCAGCTCTTAAAATATAAAATGCGATGCAAACCACTCTGTCTTAAATCAATCAATCCCCCACTACCATCATTCAACAGACACACACACACACACAAACACACACACACACTTGCTGTCATGATCCATGCCAGTTAGAAATCTGAAGCACAGGATCCCTATCTATATATAAGACGAAAAAGTATAAATGTTCCCATTAAAAATTCGCGAAGACACTGCGAACGAATTATTTTCGTCCTATATATAAAAATGTTCCCATTGTGTTACCAACTTGCTCCGTAACCGCTGGACCAAATAGCATCAAATTAGGACACAGCATTCCATGACCATCAGGGAATAACATGGGATAATTAAATTTCAAAAAACCCACACCTGACATACCTAAAATAAAGAATAAACGCAAAAAAATGGCGCCCCTATTACATGTCACCAGCAAAAGCACTGAAGACTCCAACACCATCCAATAGAAAGCCAGATTGCCCAGCAGTGTCACAGAACCTGCGCAGCCTGCACGACAAAAAAAACCTCCGTCACTGGGCTGGAGGGGTGGGAAGGGGCCGGGGCCGGTGGGGGGCCAGGCTGAGGGGGCAGGATAGGCCCAATGGGTGGCGGAGGCAGAAGCCGCTTCCCCTTCTCCCCACCCACCTCCCCCGCAGTGGAGGGAGAGCATGGTCAGTCTGCGCACTGGGCGGAGGGGTGGGAAGGGGCCGGGGCCGGTGGGGGGCCAGGCTGAGGGGGCAGGATAGGCCCAATGGGTGGCGGAGGCAGAAGCCGCTTCCCCTTCTCCTCCCCACCCACCTCCCCCTGCGGAGTCCAGGCTGAGCTTCCCTCTCCGCCTCCCCTACGGAGCTCTGCCCGTTCCCACACAGGGAGGCTGAGGCGCGGCCGCTTCTCATGCAGGAGGAGCCGAGGACGGGGAGCCGAGAGAACCCCTTCCATTACACAGAATCAGCCACAGCAGGCCGTGGCCGGGTCAGCTAGTAGAATATACAAAACCGAATTGCACCCATGTATAATATGTATAGCACCCTGCCTTGGTACTGTAAATTAAATTAAACTGCGTCGTAACATTACAAAAACTGGGCGGTGCATTTTGTTTGTTTGGCCAGCTCCTTCGCTCTCCTTGGAGCAAGGGTAACTAGATTGTGCCATATTCAGGGTTTTGAATGTGTGTACACTGATCCATTTTTCAGCATAATGCCGGCATACCACATAAGCTGCTTAGCTAGTAACATCACCAGCTTTCCCCCAGGAGGCTCAGACCTTTTAAACTCCAGCTTCTTCCCAGCTTGGTGGGTCAGCGGTGCTAATTGTCCAGTGCAGGTCTCCAGCTAGTCTCGCACCACAGTCATAATCACGCCGTGTTATACATTGTATGCCTGCGGCTATGTGTTTTTTATGCATGTGTTGTGTATTCTGGAGAGAGAGAGGGGAGGAGGAGGCGGGGTGGATAGTTTTGCGGTGTAGAATCCAGCATACTTTTTTAAGGAGTCGCTGAGAAATCCTGTATTCTCTGTGCTTCCTTGTTGTTGTTGTTTGAATCATACAAAACATATAGACCCTCTTGCACCATGTGTCTGCATTTTGCCGCTTTCTCATAGTTTTGTGTCAATTTAAATGATAATTTTCTGTTACAGTCAGTCATCAGTCTATGAAAGCCAGACATATTGTTGGAATAGGAGTAGAGTAACATATGCGGGTGGCGCTGTGGTCTAAACCACTGAGCCTCTTGGGCTCAGAAGGTTGGCGGTTCGAATCCCCGCAACGGGGTGAGCTCCCGTTGTTGCTCTGTCCCAGCTCCTGCCAACCTAGCAGTTCAAAAGCATGCCAGTGCAAGTAGATAAATAGGTACCGCAGTGGTGGGAAGGTAAATGGCATTTCCGTGCGCTCTGGTTTCCATCACGCTCTGGTTTCCATCACGGTGTTCCTTTGTGCCAGAAGTGGTGTAGTCATGCTGTCCACATGACCCGGAAAGCTGCCTGTGGACAAACGCCAGCTCCCTTGCCCTGAAAGCGAGATGAGTACCGCAACCCCATAGTTGCCTTTGACTGGACTTAACCCTCCAGGGGTCCTTTACCCAGTCAGATGAGTGGCATATAAATATATCATCATCATCACCACCACAGTGGCGTAGCGAGGGTGGGGTGTAGAGGGCGGGGCGCCCCAGGTTCCAGGAGAGGGGGGTGACACTTGGGCTGGCCTGGGCCACCCCCGCCCTGCCGGCGGGCCCCAAGCAAGCCGCAGAGTGAGGCAGCCTCGTCCTGCACCCTGCTCGCAAACCTGCTCTGCCTGCGAGCAAGCCGTGGAATGAGGCCGCTCTGCCCCGCAACCTGTCCAGGACCCGCCCACCAGCGCCGCTATGGGGCTGCCGCGCACGATCGGCGGCTCGTGGGGCTGCTGAGTGCAAGCGGCAGGTATAAGGCTGTGCTGCTTTTTGCACGCGGCAGCCCCACGAGCAGCCGATCGCTCAGCGGTGGCGGCCCGGCAATGGAGTGAGCATGCGCTGGATTTCGCGCATGCGCGTTGCGTTGTGATGTCACGATGCAACGTCATGATGACCCGCCCCAAGGGGGTGCCTCCGTTTGCCGCCCCAGGTAGCGAGGAGGCTTCCTCAGCACCTGCATCATCATCATTATCTTTATAGCTTTCCTAAATAAACATAATAATTTTGTGGATTCACGTTTTTTCCCCTCTCTCTCTAATGTGGCATTGCCACATACCGAAAGTGGGATCTAAAGCGGGGAGAGGGGAGAGAGATAACCTGTGTCCAAGTTGGTAGGATTCCCATGGATTCTGGGCTTGAAACCAGTTCTATCAGTGATGGGGACCTAGATGTTGTTAGAACTATGACTCCATCTTGCCTTGACCACTGGGAAAGATGAGTCTTGAGCTGACAGATGTTGCAATTCAACAACAGCTTAGCCACATGCCCCATCCCTAGTCATGTTGGCTTCTGATTTTCTTTCATTTCCCTTGAAAGGACCCTGAAGCCCTATGGCACTTAAGGCTTCTACCTAGCCACAATTTGCAGCCACCTAAACGGCGGTTTGAATCCCCACGACAGGGTGAGCTCCCGTTGCTCGGTCCCAGCTCCTGCCCACCTAGCAGTTCGAAAGCACGTCAAAGTGCAAGTAGATAAATAGGTACCGCTCCGGCGGGAAGGTAAACGGCGTTTCCGTGCGCTGCTCTGGTTCGCCAGAAGCGGCTTTGTCATGCTGGCCACATGACCCGGAAGCTGTACGCCGGCTCCCTCGGCCAGTAACGCGAGATGAGCGCCGCAACCCCAGAGTCGGACACGACTGGACCTAATGGTCAGGGGTCCCTTTACCTTTTAAACAAGGTCTGAAACTTAACCTCTTCCATCTGGTGTTAATACTTGGGGAGAAGTTCATTCTGTATGTATCTTCCCATTCCCTTAGAGGTAAGACAGTTGGGCCATGGTTTCATCATGGTGGTGCCTTCTCCTCCAGCTTTCTCCAACCTGGTTCCCTCCAGCTGTGGCTGGACTACCTCCAATAATCAGGGATGATGGAAGCTGTAGCCCAGTAACATCGGGGGTAACAAGGTTGGGCAAGGCTGATCTATGCTATGGAATACGTTTTCTAGTTTGGTTTCTTTGGCCCTTAATTCGCTGAGCTGTCCACTGAGATCTCTTTTTCTGGTCAGTCTTTACAGGAGAGAGACTGCTGGAATGATCAGGGACAAACTATTCCACCTGCCTTGTTCCACCCCCTCTGCCTTTAAAAGGAGGAGCTGCTTTTAAATTACTTATTCTTGCTCTCTGTTAATATTTTTGTGGGGAATAAACCATTGCCTTTTTGTCAAGAAAATGTGAATATTAATAATTTGAAATGCTGAGATTTGATCCACATGTAAGCTGCACCGGGTTTCCATGATGGTAGGATGTAAATGTGGAAGAATAAATGAGCAAAATGCAATAATTCCTGTAGGAAAACTACATTTCCCCTTTAGATGCCTATGCTTTCTCTCACTCTGCAAATGTATGCACTAAAGAGGATAAAAAACAACATTGTTTTCAAAAGGAAATGTTGCCGTAATTTTTCAAAGACTGTAATTATTTTGGAATAATTAGCATCCGATGGCAAGAATTATTTTTTGTGTGTGCATTCTGTGGCCACCGTTAAAAATTAAGAACACTTGCACCCTTAATTTATGCAGAAAATTTGAATGGGTGTGTCTGCCAATGGTAGACTTGAATCGGAATTGGTAACTAAGGATACATTCACACCATATACTTAAAGCACAGAGCGCCCCCCCCCAAAAAAATATTCTGGGAACTGTAGCTTAGTGCTCATAAATCTACAGAGCCCAGGATTCTTTGCAGGGAAGCAATGTGTTTTAAATGTGTGGTGTGGATGTAGCCTAAACAGAGTACATTTGTATGCCCTGCTTGGACAATCGGGCAATTGTTAACTCTGTTGGTGTCTTCCCTTGTATTTGATAGGTCATAGCTTGTGAACAGCAATATGACTACTCCTATGATGCTCGCTGCGACGTTTGGTCTCTTGGGATCACAGCCATTGAACTGGGTGACGGGGATCCGCCTTTATTCGACATGCATCCAGTGAAAACACTTTTCAAGATCCCAAGGTATGGCACTAGGTGGCTCTCTTAGCTTGCTAGATTGTCATTCGTCACACAGACAACAGCATTTCAACAGAGAAATGCAACTGTGAAATTTGGTACATCATTGCACCTGATTGAGAAATGCTGCTATTAAAAGATTCTTGCTCGCCCTGAGCTACATGCAGGTAGTACATTCTCCCAGAATAAGAACATTTAATATTTCCATGGGTGTTTTTTTTATTATTATAAAACTTTCTCTCTATTTCTCTATGTAATAAAAACGTAAGGCTGTCGTCACACCACTGGAGGATTTGTAGCATAGCTGTCAACTTTCCCCTTTCCTTGCGAGGAATCCTATTTGGAATAAGGGAATTTCCCTTTAAAAAGGGGGAAAGTTGACAGCTATGATTTGTAGTGCCAGATCGCAATCCTGGATTTGCAGGGCAGGGGAGCAAAAATGAAGACGGGGTATACAACAGCAGTGGCCTGTAGTACGGGAGCAAGAAGGGAGGGACACTGAGCAGGGGGAAGTTGTGATTTTAAACAACAGCAGGTTTCAATAAAGCAGGGATGGCGGAAACTGAGAGGAAAATGGTGCTTTGGGCAGATGTTTGAGTACAGGGAGTTGGGAGTAGCTGTGTTTCAGGGTCTCTCCCTTCTTACTGCACTTAAACTTTCCCCCCTTCCATTTCTCAGCAGCCTCCTGTGAGAGAGGTAAAGGGTACAGAGTCACGAGTCCTCAAATAATCAAAAAATCCAATGCGGGTGGTGCTGTGGGTTAAACCACAGAGCCTAGGGCTTGCTGATCAGAAGGTCGGCGGTTCGAATCCCCGTGACGGGGTGAGCTCCCGTTGCTCGGTCCCTGCTCCTGCCAACCTAGCAGTTCGAAAGCACGTCAAAGTGCAAGTAGATAAATAGGTACCGCTCTGGCGGGAAGGTAAATGGCATTTCCGTGTGCTGCTCTGGTTCGCCAGAAGCGGCTTAGTCATGCTGGCCACATGACCCGGAAGCTGTACGCCGGCTCCCTCGGCCAGTAAAGTGAGATGAGCGACGCAACCCCAGAGTCGTCCACGACTGGACCCTAATGGTCAGGGGGCCCTTTACCTTTACCTTTACCTTTACCTTCCTACACTCATGCATTTCACTCCTGGTACCATGTGTTGTCTTCAACATGAATTTCCAGATTCAGTGTGGCAATTTGGAATAGATACTTGATTGACAAGTAAACACCCATATATGTACAACATTGATGGTCTCAGCTGAACCTTCTCTGGCTGAACAGGTTATCTGACAAGCTGGCTCTTAGCATTCCATTCATCTTAAAGACACTTTTCCATTCATCTTAAAGACACAGCAGCATATATCACCCTGGAGTGTTTTCGCAGAGGGGGCTGCGGGGAGAGGAGGCATGGGAGTGGCTTTAGAAACAGGAATGGGACAATCAAGCTTAGTAGTTGCAAGGGGAAAGCCCTAGGAGGTCAATGTGTGGGGGGAATGGCAGTGGGATTGATGAGCAGAGTGAACAGGAGCACAGTCCCTAGTAACTAATACCGTAGGATGTTTAAGATGAGATCATGCTGGATATACCATTTGTTTCCAAAGAAGTAAAGGCCGTTACCGAAAATATGCAGCACGTTACAAGGTTATTCTGATGGAGGAAAGGTCTTGTGTTATTATGCAGCAAAGGCAATTTTGAGACTGTTATGTGTGTCCTATCAGTTGCACCCTTCTCTTACTGCTTATTTACACATGAAAAACATGAAACGCTTTCTTGCCATTCCTGAATATAAACGAGCATTTGATTTCACATGTTGTTAGGTGGTTGTGTTGTTTTCACCTGGCCGGAGGATTATAAAGACCATTAAGGAATATGAATGAAAGATGGGACAGTTGTAACAAAAGCGGGATAGCATCTCTTAAGCATTTGCCCCAGGTTGATTGCCAGCTGGTCTATGCCGGCTTCTTCCATATTCCATTTTGCAAACGGGAAGGATAGCTACTTGCTATTAGCAATTTGAAAGCTTAGGCAATGAAAATATTTGACCTTTTATTATCTGTACAATCGCACAATTACCATGGGGCGTAAAAAAAATTCTCCTGATTGCTATTTGCATTTCTGATTAGGTCTATTTATATGCAGATGAGGCTCTCCAACATCCTGCATCGTATTATCTCTGTTGCACAACCCAGACTGCCTCCCCTCCTTCAAAAATTATTCAAACTTAAGCAGCAATTCATCTCTCTCTCTCTTTTCTCTCTCTCTCTCCCTCTCTCTTTTGCCCTTTGCACATGTGTAAAACAGGCTGTAGCAATTAAAGCGGTGAGGGAAGCTTCAAATTTCTAAACTAATACCCATAAATTTTTTATCAGATAGAGGCTGTAAACAGCTTTAAAGAACAACAGTCATGATGAAGTACTGTAAAATATCAGCAGGTGATAGGAAGAAATATAGAACAGACATGGGAATGGTTGTCTTTCAGTATATGATTCATCTCTTTCTTCCCCCAAAACTGCATATAAATCTGCATGACGAAATAATATATTGTGGTGGCGTGTCTACTTCCATAGGACACAATAATGAATTTATTAAGTCAGCTCCTAACCATCCTATTTTTTATTCTTCACCAAATCTTTATAATAGCTCAATACTAGCTAGGAATAAATACTGCTTATAGGATGTTAAGTGATGATAGGAATGCGGTTGGCGCTGTGGCCTAAACCACTGAGCCTCTTGGGCTTGCCGATCAGAAGGTCAGCAGTTCAAATCACCGCAATGGGATGAGCTCGAGTTGCTCTGTCCACCTCCTGCCAACCTAGCAGTTCGAAAGCACACCAGTGCAAGTAGATAAATAGGTACCACTGCAGCGGGAAGGTAAATGGCATTTCCATGCACTCTGGTTTCCGTCACGGTGTTCTGTTGCGCCAGAAGCGGTTTAGTCCTGCTGGCCACATGACCCGGAAAGCTGTCTGTGGACAAACGCCGGCTCCCTCGGCCTGAAAGTGAGATGAGCGCCGCAACCCCATAGTCGCCTTTGACTGGACTTAACCGTCCAAGGGTCTGTTACCTTAAGTGATGAAGGGCCATTTAGAAAGGGAGTAAATAACCACCAGTAGCATCATAATAAAGAGCATCCATGAAAAGACATGATAACTCCAGGACTTGGCTTAGGCATGTTGATTATGCATTAATTGTCATAGGACCACATTTCCACAATGT